>WIXG01000048.1:0-321883 GCA_009869945.1 Mesaphorura yosii | reverse complement strand
CCCGTCGCGTCATCTCAGTCGTCTGCGTTTCAAACCCGAAGCCAACGAGTGCCAAAATGATTCTCTGTGAAGTTAGCTTAATTTTTTGTCTAGTCCGAGCTGAGGAATCGTGAGTTGAAAGTATTCTGGATTATTTTATCAACTTATCGGAACGAATTCAGGAATCTACTTGGTGCTCCATGTAGGTTGCATCTCGACGAGTAGGCGCTTTGTTACGCGAACCTCACAGGAGGACGGTTGAGGTTGGAACCGCCAAGAGTGGGTAAGCAACTAATTTATCAGTAAACGCAGAGAGGGCAGACGCCACTCTAAAAAGTACCATCAGACCCTCGTAGTAGATGCATCCTTTTAGTACATCTTTGTACAGAGGTAGTAGTTTTCAGTGCTTATTTACGTTGTTACTGTTATGATCATGTCAGTGAGGGTAGTCGTCTGGTGTTACGTTACATAGCAACGTAGTAAGAATAGCATAGGATGATGGAGCCGAGCAGTTATGCTCTCTCTTAATTGTACACAAATGCTGCAGTTGATACTTCTACCCTGTCTCGTCTGCCTGAGATGGGGTGTAGGACGTCGAAAGGTACCAGGTTAGTTACTGGATTCTATTTTATTTAGTTGTACGACTGCCACTGCTCCAGACAAGTCGAATTAAATGAGCTCCTCGTCCTCAAAATTGGAAAAGTGCGTCCGTGGGCCATCGAGCCATGGTTTGAGGCGGTGCGACGCTATCAAGCAGTGAGAAGTCGTCTGGCCAGGAAGGATCCAGACAGCTTATCAGCTTACCAGTTAAAGGTCTTAATTCCGCAAGTGATCAACTTCGTTAATCAAGACCCATCGTAAAAATGAGTGCAAGCGTTTGCAGTAGACGATCGCGTTTAGACTTGGGTGGGCCATCATCTCCATCTAAACGACCATACGGATCCTCGCCAGTCGGACCCGAAACTTTGACCAGAAGAAAATCCGTCTGCAGAGCCCTGTTCGTCAGCCCAAGCGAATCACGGGCAGATAACTATGCCAAGAATAAACTAATGGAAATGCAACTAGCTGATAGCCTTCGATATAACTTCGATTTCGACAAGGAAGTCCCGCTTGAAGGAAGGTAAGTCGAACTAGAATTAATTCGTCAGCATTTAAACGAATATGCACTTAACAGTATCCAGATATAGTTAAATCGTGCGTTGGGCGCCAGTGTGCGTCCATACTTCTTTCCTACCGTCTTAAATTCTTATAACAATGAGCCGTTTACTTTTTGATGATCATGTCAAGTACCAAGCCATCGTAAAGTCCAGCAGATAAAGAAAAATCAGGTCAATTACAGGTTGATTACTGATAAATGATGATAGGATATCTAAACATAGGTCCAGTTGTCTAAATTAATTCCGATTTGACAGTTTTGTGTAAGACAGTTTTACACATTGAGTGTGGTGACATGTCAGAACAGTCAGTACTGTTGGCACAAAGAATATTATAGCATTATTAATAGTTCGTATCGTATCGCATCCTATCATGGTCATTAGCATATTGAGATGATCAGATCATTAATCCTGATTTGTAGAATGGTTTCATGCATGAGATTACCCTTTTAAGTTGGAAGTTGTAATCTTCTCTTTCAGCCGTTAAACTCATCCGGCCTGGAAATCATTCTTTATGAGTTTATGAACTTCTCAACCCGATACAAAGTATACTCGTAGCGTGAAAGTAATGGCAATGTAGTATTGCAAATTAGAGATTAGCGATGCAGCATGCGGGTATACAATTTCAAGACGTCTTTAGTCTGTCTAGACAATTTCACTGTACGACCGTTCATCTGTTGCCGGGAAGTTAATAATTCTCTGTCTGGGCTTGGCGTATTGGCCAGTAACAGGAAATTAGAATATAACCTGAGAATCTGGAATAGAATAGACAATAGACAGGCATAGGCTAATAGGCTCAGAAAGGAGAGAGTGAATTGGCGTCATGTCGCCATGCATTCACAATCAGCGGAATGTAACGGAATCTTAATTTAGGTCCGCTAATGGCTAATGGAAATGCGAAGAACATAAGGAATAAGCAGTTGTGGTTGTGAGAAAATGGCGACAGAGTACACAGTCGACGAGGTAGTGTTGTCAGAATGTGCGAGTGGGCATTTAAGACACGAATGCAATGACCGCTACAAAAATCACCTCAGACATGTCTGTACATGTTCTCTCCAGGGCCTTAGGCACAAAAGAAGTAGAAAAGTCAAACTTCATCTTAATCGCTTTCAAAAAGAACCCTTTTGCTCGTTATTCCCGTACTCGCACTGCACTATACCGTACACTCGACATATGCAACCGGTGTGAAATTTGTGAGCACGATTTTGTTTGCAAAGAAAATCGCCAGTCATACCACTGCCACTGAACTAAATGCGAAAACGTTTTAAAATTGTCATCCCCGAATTCTTTCATCCGTACTCCCCATCGCATCATGCTATGCTGGGATTGTCATTTGTAGTTCGTATCGTATTCCTATAGTTTCAATTTGCTTTTCAATTTCAGATGGAAATGGAAGGCAGTGGAACCTATGCCTGAAGCCCGCTCCGAAAGCTCTGCCGTTCCAAAGACTCCGCGCATTTTATCAAAAACTGTAATCTTCACGGCACCTTTCGCATATACGCCAGAAGAACTGATGGAGATGGACAAAACTCCTAATATCGTGCAAGATTTGGGCCCGGAACCAGCGCCGATTATTCCAGGAACGCAAAATTCCCAATCAAGCCAAAACGACACTGAAGCCGCAATTGATCCAGCGCGAAGTCAAGACAGGGCAGAAGACATCGCAACGAGTCCGCATCTTCCAGTAGTCGTACCACCTGCTCTAGAATTACCAAAAGCAAGTACCTCACCATTGAAACGGGAGAAAAGTTCAACTGCAGTAATTAAGCTAAAACCAAAAATGAAGCAGCAACGCCTTACAAACAGTAAGTACTACGTTTACCTTTACTGCTCTTAACTGTTCATACCGCTTCAATTGCATTTTTGCATTCACAATTTTGCTATGGTTTATTGATGAGCATCATTCCTGAGGGGCTTATAACCTAATCTCTATCGTAATATCCAATCATCCCATCGCACAAATTGTCCGGAGATTAAAGGTTCACGGCGAACTGAACTGTCATAAAAATACATAGCGAAGTTCAATATGAGCGTCTGATACTGATGAGTTGGTGAGTTTGTCCAGCTCTTGTCAACCTTCGCATGTTTTCTGCAGTCATTAAGCGAGAAATCAAGTTTATCAAGTTTTTGGCTTTAATGTCTTGCCCAGATGTGCCATTGTATTCTACACATATGACGACCCGGCAGTAAGGCCGACCTAAGAAAACGAATCTGCAGGGAATTGGGAAGTTGAATATCTCTTTATTCTTGTGAACTCTGTCAGATGCGTATGCGTGAACTGAGTTATTGCGTAGCGGGCTGGACCGATACGCAGACTACGCTCAGGATGTGCGTTGTAGTAAACAATCACATTCGTTTTCGTAGTAGTTTGTGCGGAGCCCAGCCGCCTGCGTTCTTGCCTGTTGAAACTGAAAGGAAGAAGGCATCTTCTGTAAACAGCAGATTTCGGTTCGTGCAAGCAGAGGCCCGGTCTCCTTTTACGTTGCCTGTTCGTTGAGTAAACGTCTTTGTTGCATCCGTTGGCGGGAAGAAGCTTTAATTTTATTGTCTTGGGTCTTATGTCGTTGTCAAAGAAACTACAACTTTTACACATGATAGAGCTGGAAGCAGGAATACTACTTATCATCAACTTACTACTCCGATTTCTTACAGAAAAGGTTGGTTGTAAATAAAAGACCCTTTTTCAATTTCAAACTCGGATTTTGGGTCGTATTTTCTGATACCCCTGCCTGGGTCAATGTCTCGTTCGTGCATGAAGGGCTCCTTCGTAGTAACGCAGACGCATAGCAGCACTTACTACAAAGAAAAGCTGCAGAGACTTAAGGTAGACAGTTCAAATAGGTCTACGTACGGGTTTATTATGATGCTGATGACGGAGCAACTTACCCTCACTTCCAACCAGTGTAAGAGCGCGAGGCTGCGCCATCCCAAGAAAAGAGATTTAAAGAAGCGACGTGACTCAACGATGAAATGCCCGGACCAATCTAGTAGCCTAATTGTAAAATATAGGTTCCGTATGATGGCCCTTTCTACTAGTCGAGAACATCTTGAGTCAGTTCCCCTGCTTAATGTGCCCATATGACCATCTCACAACTGTTTCAGTGTCATCTTTCATTGCCAAGATGCGCTACTCCACTTCGTCTTCATCGAAATGACTGAAAGTAGCGGTTTAAAAAGTTAATGTCTCAGAATAATTTTTCGGTTCTGTTCCGGGCTTGCAGTTGCATTCTTTCCTCTGTTTCCTGTCGTTCATGAACTTAACGAGCGATTTATTCGTGCTCCTAATTTTGTCACACACATTGAATCGAAGGACTCGTTTGAATTGGGGCAGCGCTCAGCCTTGGCGCATGTGTGACTGGGAGACTGTGACCTTGTTCCATGTCACAACATACAGACGATTGAAAGATTCGTTGTTGAGATCCCAGATGCAGGAGCAGAGATGAGGAGAGCGTGGGCTGAAAGCTGCATTTGGTTCTTTATTCCAAGCAGTATGAGTAGCAGCGTTGATGCACCTGGATTGAGCCCACAAGATGATGACGATGATGAAGGTTGACGAATGAGGAAGAAAGAAATCTTTGGGTTTTTGTAATCGTATCGTAAGGCTGGATGTAAGAAAACTGGGACGGCCGGGTGTTTCTCTGCAGGTGTGCGCATTTACACAAGCAACATAAAATTTGAGACGAGATTATAATAAAAGGTTCTTGAAAAAGGCCAGCATAAGTCCTGGACGATCTGAATGAACATACACACCCCCATGAACCATTCCAAACCTTAAACCTCATGCGTGCATGCAATTTACGTGCTTAAGCTTTCAAAGCAGAACGAACCCAATTCGCAGAATGTGCTAATGAAATTTTTGTTCTGTAAATTTCAGCCTACTTCAAGGTGACTAAGCGACGCGTTCAGGCTGCGACCGGGAAGGGGAAGCCAGCGCGGCCACGGCGGCCAGCGGTATAGCTTCGTAGTACTCTCAAGTCAACTAATTACGTAACCTGTACAGAGTAGATTATAAGTTCAGAAAGCGTTCTACAATTAATTCAGATTCAGAGATATTATTCAGTTATTACTTTTCTATATACGAATTACGGAAATTTACGGATTATCAGATTAAGTACGAGTTGCTGGGTTTCAGCACATGATCGAAGCTTTCCAATTTTCATTAACAAACGACTTTGTATATCATCTTAATGTGGTATAACGATGCCAGACAAATTATGCAAGGCAAATTTCAAAACATTCAATAACAAATTGTGATTCATGATGAATTGAGTTGACAGGCTACTTCTTTGAGACGACGTGTGTGAGGGAGCAATTAAATTAATTTTATGAGGCCGTAAAATTCTCAAACGTTCAAGGTCGTTAGATAGCGCACCACTTTATGTGATTCGCAATGTTGCACATTGTCTTATCACATTTGAAAAAGCTTTAAATATTTCTGGATCTTGGAGGTCCCGCATTATATTTAATAGCCGAGTCTTTATGTTTAGTTATTACTTAGCGATAAGTATATTTTCTTTCAAATGAAGTATTAACGCCCATTTCGGGCTGCCTCTATTATTCAAGCAATTGGACCTATGCAAGTAGTGTGGTAAATTTTACAATACTCATCATTTATTGGCATTTTTACTAAATTAAGAGGTAAAATCGATTGGGGAGCAGGAAAGGATAAACTTATTGAAAGACAAATCAGATTTATTTTCTTAATCGGGATTTGGCAATATTTTACAATCGACTTCAACGCTGACATCACAAGTTAGTCAAAGTTCGCACTGTTAAGCACGGCAGTCATTTACGAGTCCACAAACTCTGCATTTCCTTTACCTTCTTTCAATTTCTGAGGTCTCTGTTGTGCTCACTTTAGTCCAACTGCATTGAGGCCGACACGTTAGTGCAAAGCTCCGTTAATGAAGCCCACCACAGTCGGAACAGTATGTAAGAAATCTTAGCACTTCCAATAGTTACGCAAAACGTGACTTGTCAGCTCATAAAATAGCACAAAAACCCAACGGAACTACTTTAGTTAAGTTTGTGTGTCTTTCTCATATTTTAGCTTACACTGCAATGAATTCTGGATCTTAACTGAGTTTGAATTCTGGATCTTTGTTTTTGCTTCGCAGGCATTAATTAGCCCTTCTTTGTTCGTTCGAAATGAAATTCTAGATGATCGCGCTCAACTCTCTCGATTCTCACGAAAGATGTATTTATTTTGAGCATAAATTAATTGATATTTGCGCTTAATTGTTGGTGATCTCAAATTCTATTATTGTGTTAAAACGTTAATTTTATTCTGTCGATTCTCGTCTTTGCCTTTATTTAAGTTTTATGTTAAATTACGTTACGTTGGTATTTCGTGTATCCAAACGGAAAATCATGCAACTAACAACTCCTACCATAAATTAAATAAAAATTGCAAAATAAAATGGCATTGGCAAAATTGCTTTGCGTTGCCTTTCTTATCGCGGGCGTCCTATGATTCCTGGAAACTCACGCTACTTCACTTCACGACTTTGAGCTTGTTGCGTGCATCCTGTTGTTTTTCGCATCTTACAACCTTGGTCTTGGGTTACTCATCGCTGCTGTATGATGTCATTTCAATTCCTCAATCCGACCACAAGCCCAGCATCGGCCGAGTGCCTTGCCATGCGATGGTTCACAAATTACTAACATCCTGTGCGCGCTATAAACAACACTTGAGACCAACGGATGAATCCATGATTATCAGCCTGCATGGCAAAGGACGCCTTTCTTCTCTTTTTGGACGCACACAATGACGCAAGGAATTCTTTGGAATCCAGACGAGACTCTGCCTGAGAAGTGAGAACGGGCATTTTAAATAGGCAGTCCCATCGCCTGCGAGAGTAACGGTCGACTGTGGAAAGGTGAAGGCGTCGAGCAGTCTGGTTGCATTGAAATTCTAGACACCAGCTCTGGGTCGATTCATCTCTGAAAGAAGAACGACGGAGGCAGGGCTGGCCCAGCAGAGACCATTTATTTATTTATTATTGAGTTTCGAGTACAAGTTGTTTGCCAGGAGAAAGAGCAACAACAAGCCTGCCGTATTTCTCTCATTTCCCTTCGATTCCGTCTTGCATTCCAACGCAAGAGAGCAAAAGTGATTGCAAAAGGTCTTTCTTTTTGTATCCCCAGAGTGTCATGTCATAATTCATCCGCTGGTGTTTTGGTTCGCTGGCAGTGGAAATGGAATACTTGATGGAAAAAGGAGTGCCATATTTTACACCGACGCAGCAATAATGTAATTGTAAAACATGGGTAATACGCTCTTGACATATTTGTTGATCTTTACTTCATCCTCAACGGACGGACGGCTGAAATGATGTTTGGTTTGACCCTGCTGGTTGACTCGACCAGCCGGCAGTGCGTGCACTAATGCATTCCACCACACAATAAAATGATCATGAATGATAACATCAAAGGGTACTCCACATTTAACACAGCATCCCTCGCCAACGCAGGAAGGACCAAAGGCAGAGCACGCTTAATAAAACGGGGCTTGACCATGCTTCAGTCCTTTGTGATTGAAACTCTACCCTTCAATTCTCTGTCCTGCATTCCAATTTCAATTCATTAAAGACAAGACGTTGAAGTTGGACCCTCGAGTCGTCGAGTCAGACTCAGCGTCTCTGCAATACAACCTCACAAGCATTCACCCCGCATTGTCGAATGTGATCACATTAAGTTTGAAGTGTCTAACCGCATTCATGGCCAGCTCATGCGCGTCAGTATCCAGAAATGCGTGTAGCATTTTTAATTTGGTTTGGAGCAAAGCACATGGCGGGCAATTCTAGCTCGGATGCTGATAAAACGCGAGGGAGTGCGTAATGAGTTGTAAAACAGAAAAGCAATGACGCTCATGTTCGTGGCGACCGGAGGAAGTACGCACAGAGGATGGACGCTACTCACTCGCGATAAAAAGAGACAGAAACAGACTGAGAAGTGACGCTTTCAACTTTATGGTTCATAACAACTAGAGTCAGTACAAGTAAACATGAACTGTTTATTTTCAGATAACTTTGTGTTCTGATACTGCAGTTAAGTTGAGCACACATTTCAAAACTTGTGACAAAGAATTTGCTTAATTTAGTTTAGTTTGGTGTTCAGTGGCGAGTAATGCGGGCTCGCTCTATGACCAGAGTCCTCTGGCTGGACTGCCCTGTTTTATTGCCCAGAACGGGATGCCGGATGGGCATAAAACCCAACCCTAAATTGGCCGTCTCGAATTCCCGAACATTAAGGAATGACGGTCGGAGTGGGTCTGGACTGACGGGGTCGTAAATGTTACTGTTCGAACAGATGTCGAGGCAAACGAAGTTTATGACCATCGTTAACGAACCTTATGGACGATTAATTTTTAACTACCCGTAAAAAATATTAAACTTGTACGGACTTTACTCGGCTGTACGCAATCGGCGTTCCACTACGCACAAAGTTATTGCTCAAAGTTCTGTGGTCAATTTAAAGTGAGTCAAACAACCAAGACACGATCTCATCGTATGTACAAACAGATCAAATGCGTATGTTGTGACGGACTGAGATTCGGTACTCACGAAGGCAGCAAGTTGACAGCGCAATCGGGATTTGTTGATCACAATTCCACTTGACATCCACGTGCAATGAAATTCATGGCGATCGCATATTGCACTCAAAACAGTCCATCTTTAAAGCGGACTATTCTTATCAAATTAGAGTTTAAGTGCGGTTCGTTGTAGTCTTCGTTTTGTCCGAATCTTTGAACTCATGCGAACAAAAATGAACCAAGCAAATATTTTTAACCATTTGCTCGATAAATGATAAACCTTGTTGCCCTACATTTTACAACCCGTCCCAAACTATCGCTTATCACATACCCACGCGTGTTTGATTTGAAGCAATTCGACGCTATCTTCACTCCAGCGCATGGCTTCTTGGCATGGTCCTGTGGTTGAGGAAGAATAATGAGCGTATTTGTTCGGCTTTTTCCAACTGGTGCGGTGCCGTACTCAGCTGAGCTACGTTTGCGTTTTCATATGTAGGAGCTTCGCATAAATGTACTTTTTTTATGAATTTGTCGTCGGCGAATTGCTTTGCGCGTTACAAATAAACGCAAGCGCATAAAATTTCGATACTCGAGTCTACAACAATATTTACAATTTAAATGTAGTAATTTGTAGGAAATTTTACTACGAACAGCAACCCGCCTTCGTTTAATATTTACTACGTAACTACTACTACGACGGCGCAACTCAATTTACGGAATTTCACGTGTATTACACTGTCAACCCGCAGCAAAAGTCTATCTCGCTGGTTTTATGCGGTCGATGCTCTGTGAACAATAAAAACAATTCAATATAATTCCACTCGAGTTTTATGTTCCAAAGTTCTGTTACACTTTCATTGTGCAGTATAACGCAACAACAGACAGTTCATCTTCGACTTTTGATCTGGAATTTGCCATTGCTTGTGAGATGAAATCTAACTTTCGTCGAACGATCTGTAGAATGATGACCCACGCCATGCCATGTCATCTTCCAAAAGCCATTCTTTAGTGGACGCTGGGCAATTTATTTGCTTTCCATTTACTACCACGGCAAAAAGCAAGAAAGCTAAATGCAATGTCAACTTGGCAAACAAACCACAGCGCAGCATTGACATGCAACTCAAGACGGGAGCGTGATGCATCCAAAGAAAATCAAGACACGAATTCCATCTTAAGTCAATTGAATTTCCATTTTTTATGCCCAATATTTACAGTTCACGATACACGGAGTGAGTACACTAGAAGTGAGTGTCAGTGCAGTATACCAATAATTCTAGGAGCCAAGTTATAAAATTCATCAGCGTTAAGAAGTTGAGATGTTGGAGCTCTTTTGTCCACGTAGTCGAGTGGTGACCGGCGTAGTATTTGATGAGTCAACTGAGCACACTCGCTCTAATGAGGTAGACTCTTACTCTGATGAGACTCTGGCTCGTAACTCGTCGTAACTTAATAATCCAAACATGCTACTGGATTGTTCGTCTTGAGTAGAAAATATTGGCAAAGCATAATGTACAAAACAAATATTATGCTTATGCTAACAGCAAGTGGGAATGTCAATTGCGTAAGATGGAGGCTGCATATGTTATCGTTTTCGAGAGCAGTGTTTTCGGGCAGTGTTTGAACATAGTCCGGCGTCATAGCTATGATTTTGAGGCCGAGGTTTGTATTTTGTTCTCTTGGGTGTTCTACTCCATCTACGCAACCAGCACACTTCTGCTTGCACTGCCAACTGCTGTAACACATTGAAAGCCCAAGTCCACTCTCCAATGTTTGAGACCCAATTCGCATCATTTCTGAATATTTAAATACAACGCAGCGAATTTGCAACATAAATACGACTCATATTATAGTATGAGATTGATTCGTGAGCAAGTGCAAGCACAAAAAAGGCCTTGTAGAAGTCGCAAATGTGTAAATGTGAGCAGCAGATAACTGAGCGACGAGTAATGCTCTGCCGCAGTCTTGGAAATAGTGGCAGATAAGTAGTAATCACCCTTTTAAATTTAAACGATGGCCATTTAAACAGATAAAATAAACAGTAAGTCGAAAACTAATTACCACCATGTGTTACTAATCTGCACTCATTATTCCTTATGGAAATTCATTAGTGCATGTCTGTGGTTTAAAGTAATCAAGTAAAGATGCGTACTCCGCGTGCGTATCTCGATGCTCCAATTCTGGAGTCATGATCTGTTTCTCTTCTCCACGACAGCTTTGCACGAGCCAAATGCAACACGAACGAAGAAACGAAGATCATTACTTGAATGTCTTAATCAATCCACATGTGGTATACTCTCAACATTGATCAAAGTCATACTTTTACCTACTCCAGGGTATATTTTCTCGAGCCTGGAACTCTTTTATTATGCTACTACAAACGCACACGCTACGCACTTTCTGTGACTACGATCCGTAGTGTAAAATGTAATGAATCCTCGGCCGTTTTCTTATTCTTCAGGTTATTTCATTGGCAGGTGTTGCTCGAGCATAAAAATTCGCGTGAAATGACTGCAATGGATCGTGATGAGATGATACACAATTCGCACTCATGCTGCATCTGAGGAGTTGACTTCGGTAACTGCCTGGAGTTATTTCAAATAGCACTCTGTTTTTTTTCTGCAGAAGTATTCAAAATAATTGAATAGTGTTCCTTGTACTTTTTCTTCTTCCTTCGAAAGAAAGGAGACCGACTGCAAGTGCTGGAGGCAAAGCAAGCGATCAAGTGCAAACATTACACGAAAAGCGAGACTATAATTGACTTTAAAAAGACAAGGAATTCCTATGCTGAGATTAAACAAGCTCTGACAACAATCACGCTCCGAATTGCAATTTCTTGAATTTAATCCCAAAACACAAAGACAAAGAATGTGAGCTTTGATTTACTGTTGCGTGGCAAGCGGGAATGTGAATGTTATCTCACAACAGGCAATGAAAGCTACTTGATTGCCGATCTTATTACCTTGCAAATTGGTCCCAGTACCAGTTTCCAGAACTACTTCGTCTCACCATCTGCGGTGAGTGGAATAATTGCCCATTGTTGAATCGTGCAGCAGAGAGGTATATTCTGCACAGGATATCATCATCTGCCGGCGTCTGTTGACGACGGTTCAATCACCTTTATCCCCATCAAAGTATGCAGCTTTAATTTTTAAACGAATAGAATCATCGTCTCATCTGGAATGCAAAGCGCATTTGAACTTCTGCATTTCCACCGACGAAGTTTACATTTACGCAATCAACGAATCTGATGATTGACTTTTGTGGTTATTTTTCTGTCAATGAAAAATTCCCCAATCCAGGGGTATACTTTTATGTGAAAAATGTACTCGGGATCCAGGGCTGATGATCTTCTCCCGTCCCAAGGTTACGGCCCAGCCCATTCATTCAACATACGTACAATTTCAACAATTGCTATTCAGGCTTGATCCACGTGAAGTTTCTGAGATGGTAAACTTAATTGGAAATCGAGATGATTTGGCAAAGTATAACTTATCCGGTATGACATTTCGGTCAAGAGAGGAAAAACAGTGAATGAATGACGAATGCAATGATAAGTGTAATTATATCGTCATTTTAAATAGCTGTAGTTGTAGTAGAGTGTGTTCTAGCTTCGTGTATTATTCAAAACGGCTTCGCCTCTTCTCCATCTAGTAACTCATGTTGGAATAATTTGCAGTGAAACGATGCAAATGTGAATCATCGCATAATAAAGAAGAATGCATGGATTTAAGGGTGATGTATTGAAAAGCTCAACCGCTTCAGAATTACAGTCGTCGTACCTGGAAGTTTTACCAGGCTTTGGGCTCGAAACCACACAACAAATTAATTATTCTCTTCTGTGCCGCGAAAGAATCGTTTCCCTGATCACGAAATGAGTCACCTCACGATTCCCAGAGAAAGAGATACGGATGCGGGTGAGATGCACATCCAGATGCTCAAGCTCAAGTACTCACTTTGCTTTATCGACCCCGCCTTAAAATAATACGAAATGATTGCCTTTCCATGCAGAGTCGCTCGCCCTGCGACTTGAGCAGCCTCACGTGATGAAGAATAAGGCGAGGACTGGTGATGAGTTTCGAGGAGACATTTAGTCAGCCGTTTTTTTATATAGATTCGTGTTGTTCCCAGCGTATTTCTTCGTCTGGTTGAGCATTCTTTGGTTTGGTCCTGATGCGTGTAGTAATTTATGTTTCATAACAACACCTGTACGAGAGAGAATAAAAAAGTTGAATAAGCAGCAATGAAAAGGTTCAGAGGTGCTCACCCTTCCTCTCTCGGAGAGAATAATGCACCCCTTCAGACTTTAACTCAAACCAGCTCAAGAAGATTGTCGAGATGACCCTTCTCATGCCCTGCATAATGTTGAATAATAATGCACTTACGCAACCTCGCAGCCTGCAACATATTTTACAGTCTCAAACTAGCTCACCTGCTACGTTTTTCACGAATGACACGCAAGCGCTTTGGCGAATTCGTCAATAAAAACCTCTCATACACGTCTTTCTGGAAAATGAAGAGGTTTCCTTACTAAAATTCTGAATTTCTAGCTGGACACGTTAATAAATAAGAATGACATTGGCATTAACGGCTGAGGAGCGTCGGCATCTGTGATCACCAGACCTCAGCCTCACCTTTCAAGCTTATTAGGACGTATGATCTGTCTGGCAATAAAAATGCACTTTTTCATATTTTTGAAGACGTGAGTTCGTTGATGTTGATGACTAGACGATGATAGAAAGTTGGAGCGACCGCAGCAGACTCTCGATATTATATTATAAATAGGGAGTAAGAAAGAAGACCGACTTCATTGTGCATCATTTTCACAGTCGTTCTCGTACAAAATGTTTCGGTTCCTTTCATCCAGATTAAATGGCAATCAATTCGATTATACATGCTGTCACACTAGGGTGTTCTCTTTGATCAACCGATCAAATACGGCAGGACAACGTGACCCCTTCCCTTATCCTCCGAGTCATCTTTCCCCATGGAACCTCGCACTGCGTTAACCTGTACCGTCGAGTCGGAATTCTGAATGGGATCTTTAACTGAGCTGCGGCGTGACTTGACCGTTGCTCAGTTAAAAGCGTTTGTACTGACTGACCGAATTCCTGAAGGGTGCCGTGCACATGTGTGTGGGAGAACAATGGGATGGACGGACTAGAGATGAGAGATGATTTCGAGAAAGACAAAGAACTTTTCGAGAGTAAATTGGAGTTGGAATCAGAATAATTCTAATCTGAAGGGTTTTCAGGTGGTCACGAAGGTGAATGAAATGGACGAGTGGAAGAATGCACCGAATACCAGAAATTTCGAATAATCATTATTCACAGCTTCAATTCCATGAGAAAAGTTTGAATTTTTCATGCCCGAAGCGGTCACTCATTCCCGATCCACGATCCATCCCGCACTGAGAGTAGCTACACACCACTGATTTAAACGTAATTCTTTCAGACGAGACGTGCGTTCGTCGGATGAGGCCCAGCGCAGTCAGTCACTGCTGGCTCGAGTTGTCTACTCCAGTCCGACGCCCCGGACGATTTTCTATTATGCTGATTCAGACTTTTAAATTAGTGCGGTAAAAATTTTCGTCTCAACCATCGTATTTCTCCGTCAGATCTTCCCGTCTGCTGGCTGTGTGTTGCTTCAGAGTGACTGAAATCATTCCGTCTCATTCAAATTTACATTCGAACGTTGCGCTAACAATGCGCAATATTCAAAGTTTTTAAAGAGACGGGTACAGTGCCCTTTGTGCAGGCTGAGAGAAGTTGCGCCGACGGACTTCCTCGTCCTGTTTCTTCTTGTGGGCCTTTGTTATTGCTTTGGGTGGCCTGTATCATCTAATTTTACATTATAATGAGGTCAGTGTGTGGAGGTACGAGGATGAGAGATTTGATTATCATGGCCTGGAACAAACAATCGCGGCGCAAGAAAGAAAAGAATGCTTTCGGTTCCTTTGTGCCAGTCCGCCCGTGCCTTACTTTCGGCTTCCACTCGCACGGCTCCTCTGTCGTGTTCCTTGTCCACGTCCCCGACGTTTTCTTGTATCACTCCTGAATAATAATCTGATTTTTTAAATGTAAAAAGACACCGACTCCTTTTCCTGTTCTCTCACTTTTATATTCATGTAGGAGAAGACTTGTTCGAATAATTTGTTGCTCGTTCACGACGTGAAAATCCAGCAGGACTTTTGTGCAGGGTAAAGACTCATTAAAACACACAAAGACGCTGGCACCAAATCTTGACACGACCAGATTCACGTCGTGATAATTGACGCAGCTAGACGGTAATCAAATTTCGAAAACGGCGGACCTTCAGCTGAGATTATATGGTACGGGATGGTAATTTGAAATGCCATTTCGCAGGCGGTAATTTTCAAACAGTAGCCGTCTTCATGTGTACTCAGATAATAATATTCAACATTCTTCTGTTTTGTGTGTTTTCCGACTGCCTACTGGTGACTTCCCTGCAGATGTAATGGAACTGCAACCGCCACCCGGACTTGGTAGCTTCATAAAAAAGCAAATTCCCATCCTAAGAATTTGAACTTTCGGCGAATGTAGTCGTAATTTTGCCGTATTTTACTGTACGCTCATAAACTTAAAACCACGTTATTGCTTGCGCCAATCCACTCGAATGCAGTTTTTGTTTGTATGACTCAAATGCAGACAACGTGAGCTATGAAATATTTGAAGTTCTCTGATTCTAAGGGCATGATCACTTTCCCCAGTTTAATTTGTATTAATGTATTAAAGCGAACCATAAACTTTTGGGTTCAAAAGGCTCAGATAATTCTGTCTGGTCCTGTGATATCGACCCCATAATTTGATAACAGAAAATGGATTAGCCATGTTCAACGCATCTCATAATTTTCTTCTAGTTTGAGTGCAGGTAGCTGCAATCCTCGCATCCCGATTGCATGTGCAGCGCAGCAGTGAAACAAGAAATGGATTGTGTAATTGTAATCTTCACATGGGCCTGTTTTTGTTGTTGATTGTGTGATTTAAAAGCAGAACAATGGCCACGGAGCATAATGGACATGTTTTCCTTTTTCCAGATAGATAATTTCTTTTCTCTTGTTCCTTGCCTCACATGTTAATTGAACCTTTCCAGCGTCGTCGCTCCCTGGGTTTCTCTAAAAAAGTAATCAGTGCGTCCCTGCACACTGAGTCCAGGTGCTGCTTGTTGCTTCATTTCATCTCCGGTTTTTTGCTGGTTAATATTATTATACGTGTTTTCTCAGTGCGTTTGTGTGAAGGCTACCGTGATACGCACCTTCTTTCCCTCATCATCACGATCCGAGACGGAACAACATGTTGCTCGTTTTTTTACAGCAGCAGCAAAAGACCACGACGCTGCTGCGAGAAATAATTTTACTTTTTAAAGTGGTTGCACAGTAGCAGATGTGCCGTCTCATCCACTTGATGCGTACATGCCGATGATCATCATCTCCTCCAGTCGAATTTCCACTTTTTATCCTTTTCAATAAATGAAGAATCATAACAATCTTCCAGCCACCGCCCAACTTATTATTCTCTTGGCCAACGTAATGCTCCTGCTTCGGTAAACATCGCTCGCACTCCAATGCCGTACGTACGCAACTCTTGATTTCTTCCGGCGAGACTCTAATTCGTAATTTACGGAGTGAAAAGAAATTTGAAACACAGGCAATCAGTTTATTATTCAGAGAAACAAATCCAGGAAGGAGTAAAACAGTAGCCAATGGAAAAATGCGGTGCCCGTCTGAATAAATTAAACGCATCATCTGCATTCAATGGACCAAAATGCAAATGCTCTACAGAAGGAACGCAACCACAAAGCCAAAAACTAGACTAATATATCATAAACATTGTTGGCATTTCTGAGCTTCTGTTGCACGCATTGAAAAGCAATAAAATTAACAACTCGAAAATCCATTCAATCGGGTCCAGGCATTTATCATTTAGGTGGGTCTCAGCGTAATTGACTGGTCATGAATTTATGACCACAAAATTCATTTGAGACCTATTTTGCTGCGTTGCCCAGCGTAACGAGGTTTCCCTTTGTTTTATGCCGTAATTTACCGAACGGGCCGAGATCATGCGTAATAACTGCACCGAAAGCCTCGAACTGAACGCTTTTCATAATCGATGACTTATGGCGTGGAAATCTGATCTGGGATTTTATATTTATTATGAAGTTTGCCCTTGATTTCTTATACTAGTAGAACCAAAACTGAGCAGACAGACAAAAACTCGAACCCATGATTTCTCGGAAGTCGTAGACCGATCACTGATCATGAACCCAACCGCCGAATACACAAGTTGACCGCGCTGAGAACTAAGATTTTACAAACGCGTCTAACAGACGTCCCAATTAAATTCCCCAAGCGCCGGGAATTCACAAGAATTAGTGTTTGGTGAATAATTACGGTAATTTGTCGAAATGCATCGTGGCATAATTTTGTAGTCTGGCGGTCGGCCGTTCCACGATGAAATGAGCAACGGTTCCTAGTCTCTTAATTACTTCCCCGATCGGTCGTTTATGGTTTGGAAGAAAACTGAACCAAAATTGAGATAGTCTAATTATTACCTAAGTTGAGCAAGGTCAAGTTGTATTGTTCATGGCGTCTATCTCGTCACTTCGGGTAAACTCAAAACGGCAGAATCAAGAAGAATGAAGTGACAAGCTGTTGAAATCGCCCTCTGTTCCATTTCCCTATGAGCACATGAAAGAAATTGAAAGTTGCACGAATTGGACATTCGGCAAGCTGCTTTCCGCTCCATTCATTCAGACTCGTGCGAATGAATGAATTGAGGTAAACAACTTGAAGAAGCGGACCAGCTGACGAATGTGGCCATAAGCTGCAACAGATTGGAAAGGCGTCAGGTTCGTTTCCGTATACCGAATGATTAGTTGCATCACGAACAAAAGACGAAGAAAGAAAGAAAGAAAGACAGTCATCCATAATCTTTAACAAATACAGATTTTGCATTGATGAGAGGCGCGTAGAGCGGGAAGATGAGACAGGAAATGAGATCACGAGTTGTGAACAGGGAAGTTGGTTGTCGAAGTCCCAAGAAAGCAGGACTCCCTACCATTATTAGCGCTCCGTGTTATTTGAGAGTGAGGAAACCAGAAACAGCTTCTTGGGCATAAAAACTTACAAGACATCACTTCCGCTGAATTGGATGCACCAAGAGAGGTAATTATAAGCCACTGCTGCGGGACCTAAGATTAGGCTGTTACCTAGCTCAACAAGTTTTACATCGTGCCCCTCCACAGTGGCTACAGGTGGTAAGTAGACGGACTTTAGGACTATCCCTGTGAATAGATTCGGGGAGCCCTGAAATCATTTCGGATCGTACAAAATCTGACTAGGCCCATTATCTCCGCACTAGGATATGCAAAGCTGGAAGCCCAGACAATAATTCGCTACTATTTGCCGATTGATTGGTGCGATTGATGGCTATTTATGTAATATGGTCAGCAACAGAGGAACCCATCAAATTAGTTTATCGCCGAGCACCTCTCAGGTAGAGAGGAAGTTCCTTGTACAGACTTCGAAGCATGATTACAGGACCCATTACGCGAGTTACGAGAAGACCCAACGACTGGTTTCGTTCCTGATAATTGCGATAAAATAATAATCCAACACTCGTTCTATTTTTAAGAAGCACACAACTGTTTTCAAAATCTGAGGGTCTAATCGTTGCTAACCTGTTCTTGCTTCTCACCTCTCACCAGTGCTGATTCATTCAAACCAGATCATAGTGACTAGGTCATTTCAAGGAAGTGAAACATAAAAATCGGGCCGGAAAGCCTACTTTATAAAAACGATTCAACGTACGTTAGCGTAGATGCTCAACAGATGAATGATGTACTCCCTTCGCCTGGACGGGCATTCCCTACTGGCCCTCTACTTTCATTCAAACGTGCACAACAGATGAACTCTGCCTCTGCGTATAGTCTATTGCTTATTGATTAGGTGAGCCAGCATGATACGCTAAAGGACTCTGACTGACCTGACCCGAATCAGAAAGTTCATTCATTTCCTTTAAAAATTGCATCGCTTTTATTCATTTCTTGCCTCAGCTTTAATGTTGTAACGGCAATAATGCGTCAGTGCAATCAGAAAGGCATGAAAATGCGATGCAAAGGAGAGGTGACAATCTCAGACTTGGACCTCTTGGACTTAAGAAAAGAAAAGTTTTCTTGAGAATTCGAAGAGCCTTTCAGACTTCGCGTCAGCGATGCTCGTAGCTCTTTGAGGTTTGTATTGTAATGACTGTACGAAGGCGACCTTATTCGGGTTTCCCAAATTGCAGCTGCACACCGTCTGCCTTTCTGTTTGGCACGGGAAAGGGCAGGTGGTTGCTCCGTTTCGTCCCAGTCTTCTTTTCTTGTAAGACGTTGCGCTATTGTATTGTATGGATTTCAAGAAACTAGGAACAGATTGTTTCGGTTGTTGGAACAAGGCAGGCAGCAGACGAGAGTACAGAGGAGCAGGGTGAGGAAAATCTTTCCCGCTAAAAATTATTTATGGTGAAGAAGGTGCATCTTTGTTCGTGCAGAGACCGAAAGACTGAGGAAGAAGATGTTGCTCGTCCGAGGGAAGAAAAGGGCCAGGAAGTGTCTTCCTGAACACCGAAACAGATCATCCGCAATCGGCTCTTCGTCATCCTGTTTTTTTATAATCTTTTTGTCTTCGACATCTGCGAGACAAACATCTTCCGCTCAAGACGGAGCAGAGCACAAGCCACGATGGCCAACTTCACGCATTGCGTCTGCTCTGCTCTTCTCTTCTGAGTCTGAGGAGCATTTGGGAAGCATTTGCGCACTCACACTCCAGTGCTCTTTTCCTACTTTTCGCATGACAGACTCTCCGCGCCTTTAAAAATTAAAGCCACCACTTCCCATATTGTACAATAAAACGCCATGCTGAACTGGAAATGTGAGGAAGGTTGCCCTTCATTAACGCCGGAGTATTTGAATAATTGCAAAATCGTACGATACGACCTCACAACCTCACAACGATTTATTAATTACGAACAACTATTGGGTAGAGTACGCAAGATCTAGAGCAGATGGAGAGGATTGGAGAGTCATCACGGGCGTGGGTTTAACCGCAGAATAAGTTCATTACGACTACAAAAGCTCAGAGTAATTAGACTACGCAAATGCTACAATAACTACACAATAGATTCAACTGGAGTCGACCGCTTAATCAGCAACTCGGGAAAGCAAAATAATTAACTAAATCTTTATTCGTTACTTGATGAAATCTTTTAAGAAATGATTTCCTGATCAATTCTGCTGCCGCTTTCTTGCTTTGGATTCTCAAGTTTCTCATTACCGTTGTTATGTTCGAGATCGCGAGACTCTAAAGCGACGATGTGCTGGACAATACTCGGCGTACTCTTCCCAAGTGCAGCCGGCGGGACTGCAGCACTCGTCCGTGATGGATTTGTCTTCTCGTTTCCTCCTGGAAAACAAAGTAGCACGGTTATTTGGCTGTTCAATCAATATAACTTCGGACTTAAAGAATTCTTTCTTGGCGGAAAGCAAAAGTTAGTAAATGACGGGAAGGAATTAAGAATACAAAACTGCACGGCGAAGTAAAGCGAGACGAGGATCTGCACGGCTCCTAATGAGATTCTATGTAATGTCAGGTAATGTTTGAGCAAGAGCGCATCCGCATTACTGCATTGCAATCTCTCAGCGCGTTCAGTGTACCATCATCATTAAATCAGCTATTAATATTCCTTCCTCTCTCGCAAGGCACGCCGCCTAGTCGGCCTAGCGTAGGTTGGTTCATACGTAGAATTTAATTTGTGGGGATTATGGTGGGATTAGAATATTTAGTGTAAGCCACCGCACGTCGGGCGCACAAAGCGGAGAACGAATTCATAATTCACAGCTCGCAGTTTGCGGGTTTCTCACCCTTTTGACTCTTTCACTTTTCACACTCTCCAGCCACAAAAGACGGCGGCAGAAAACAATCAGAAAGAACGCTCTGCCCACATTTATAGCACGCATACGCTCATTGTGTGGTTTTTGAATTGGAGTTTGCATTCATGTCATTTTATCACAATGAAGTTGGTACGTGGCAGTAAATGTGTGCCCAGTCATTTTCAAATTACAGAAAGTGAAGTCCAAAATGTGTGAAAATTCCAAACGGGACAGTCGAATCGCGATGTTACTGCTCGAAACTTAAGACAAGCATCAGGCTCTTAATTGGCCAAATCAAACAGATTGTACAAATGGTAACACAAGCAGGCTACCCTCGTACGCAGTTTACTACGTTCGGCATCCGCAAACCCAAAATGCGGAGGAGGACCGCGTGTGTACACCCAAGCGTGCTTTCGAGGTACTACTTGCAAGCTCACTGTGAATGCTGCTAGGTTGAGGATGAGGACTTTGTTGACGCTTTCTACTAGAATTGCGTCGCAATTTCGTGCCAAGGTCTGATCGGAACGCTGATGGCCGTTAATTTGAAAATGCATAAGCCTCCGCTGTCTACGCCAGAGCACACTCCCTCTATTTGGTTCTATTCTTAAATATTTTGGTACTCACCTGATGTACCCGCTCCATGGCTTGATCATCGTGTTCGCCTGAGCTTTTCGAATAAAGATTCGAAACGTGTCTGTCTTGGATGGTTTTTTGTCCAGGCGGTAAATATCCTTTTGACAAGCCCAGTTCATGTGAGTCAGGAGCTGGTCTCGACACCGAACGTGTTTCTCCAAATGCCAAGCCGATTTCCACTCATCTTCGTTCCTGCGCACAGCAAATGAAAGAAACTGCAATTACAAAAGCAAGGCTGGTGGTACATCGAACAGTGTTTGCATTCAATCATAATCTCCTGAATAAACCACGGTTTTCATTCCTGGAGTCAACCGATGACCTTTTATGGGAAAGACTTCTTTCACAATCATCAATTCACTAATGTCATGCATGCATAAGCATAACATTTGAATATTATCAGCGGTGAATCGGACGAGGGGTTGTTCGCTGTTGCTTCGGTTGGGAACGGAATTAAAAGTTAAAAGGACACACACAAGACTCCGTACGATTTATTGTTGCCGAGTGCATTCAAATAAAACAACGGAACGGAGGCAAACAGAATTCGTAAAAAATGCGTGTCCAAGAATCCTGCGAGAATTTATCGCGTCTTGTTTCGGTCTCCGGATCATTCATCTTTTCCTCTCGCGGTCCTCCTTTCCCCTTTACATTTTACTTTCTCACCTGTTGTGTCTCCTTTTGTGCTCTCTCTATCACCTCTTGATCCGACCAATAAATACAAACACGACGATCTGCGTGCCTCATCTTTCACGATGCGATCGTGAATAAAAAGAACTCGTCGTCCTACGAAAGGTCTTGATTCCTAGTCTCATGGATTCCATACTATTACTATACTATACTCTTAAGGGATTATAATAAATTCCGAGTGAAGGAATGCCTGCGTGCACATTAGAATTATGTATGCAGGTTCTTTATTTTTAAAGCCCCATTCCACGTCCCTCGATGCCCTGCCTTGCCTTCACAAATTGGATGATTGTAATTCTGTTAGAACTGGAGGACCGGACTCTATGGCATTCACATGACCTTTCTCGTGGGCTTTAATCTTTATAAAAATTCATCTTCTAATCTCTCGCTTAATTCTCATTTCCATCCCTTGTTCTTGACCAAACCATGGCATTCATTCACATTGCGTTGTGAGTCGTGACAGCGAGTTTCCGTAATGGTAAAATAACTTTCAGGCCGTGAGTTCTTGACGTCTCACGAGCACCAGAAAAGGATTCAATGTGATTTGCTTACTTAACGAACCGAAACTGGCCACAATAATTCTATTCTTCAAAATCTCAGACTTTCTCATGCGCAAGGAAAAAGTCTTCAGAGTGTGAGTTTTGTGATTGCGATGTGTGGGGTAGCAAGATGACAACTGCGGGACTGACTGACGCGTCAAGAAAGATCAGAACCCGAAATGATAAAAAAGTGAGTAATGTATTCATGAAAATTACGGGACAACTTGAGATGATAAAATGTAATATTTTGACAAGTGGAGGAAAACAAGAGTTTCCAGAGAGACTGACGCTCGTGGAAGAAATTATGAAGATGAAAGTAAACAGAGAAACTCACCTGAGTTGAAACAGTTTTTGAAGTTCAGCCTCCTTCTCGGACGTGGACTGAGTGCTCGGTGGGCAGAGCATGAGAGACAGAATTAGGACCAAGACACTCATGCACCACACTTGAGAGAAGAGAAAATGAATGTTCGCTTTACCCCTTGACATTCCTAAAATTCCATACATTAACATCATGAGAGAATGACCACGGATTTTGGGCAGTTCTCATTCTACACTCTACGCTCGCGCGATCCATTTCACTCTTTACGCATTCAGATTCAGACTCTCGGTCTCGGTAATAATAGCCTTTTAAACTTTTGTGGCTCATCAACTGCTCTTTTAAAAGCAGACGAGCACACCAGTAATTACTCGCCCCGTAAGTGAATGACAGACGGCCGGTAAGTCTGAATTCTTACAAAAACGTTCAGAGAGTCGTAAAAGAGTCACGCAACATGTGATTAAATCTCAACTATCTCGAGCAAGGTAGGTTTGAAACCCGAACCTCCCGCTAATACCTGTGCAGTGACATTTAGATTATTTTATGACATAAATGCGCAGGAATGAAGCGAGATGAAATCTGAGCAGTTATCTGGGCATAAATTCCTCAAGCCGATACGCACGTAACGATCACATTGTCAAATTCTTTCCTAAAATTCTACGACGAAGAAAGAATTTTGATCGCACTTACTTGAAGTCTCTCGGCGACTAATTATAGAAATAAGTCGGATGGAAAGGGTAATGAAGCGGGCAGGGAGGATGGCATAAAAATCTGCAACTTACTTACCAACAGGTGGGTTTGAATTCGATGCCTCTGAGAACTTATAAATTATACGTAATATTTCAGGGATTGAGGTCTAAACACAAAGGGTGCGGTGCGTCCTTACTACCAGAAGCTCGAGATGAGTGCTCAGGTCATAGTTTCCACATGCATTTAGACGAATGCGGGACTATCGCAGTTTCAGCAGCTTAGAAAATGTCGAACTAATCTAAAACCGATTAAAAATTCACATTCGATTTCGATCAAAATCTCAACAAGCAAACGAAACAAGCCTGAAGCTACCTACTTCATGTCCTACTTTGAGAAGTTTGACGAGGAGGAATCACTTTATTGGGACGCGAGATGCAGCACACTGCCCGGCCAGAAAACGGGACACCGACTGAGACAAAGTAGAAATGAAAATGATTTTTTGCAAATTTTTTGCGGACGCCTCGCGAATTTTGATTCCGTATTTGAGTTTCTCCCTTTCCCTACACCTCGTATTTATTGCGGCAGCGTGTATCAATTTAGAGGCTGGTCAACATCATACTCTGGGATATCACAATACAGAGCGGCAACACACATTTTATACAGCTCAATAAATTCTAGCCCATCATCGCCCCGGTGAGCCGTGGTGGCTGTGGCTGCGGTCGTGTCAGGTGGTGGGTAGGTGAGAGGAGAAGTGATTTAAATCTCTCCAGGCCGTGGCCGACGCTGTGCTTTGCGGCGATGGGCTGCCCAAGAAGTACGTTGTTGTTTGCTGGGTATTACGGAGAAAGCCTGGCGAAATGGAGGGCAAAAGGCAGTAAGTAAATTATGTACACACGTTTTATTATGTAAACTGAGTCCCTTTGTCTTTCCTGTTATAATCTCCTACTGACGGCCCGAATTGCGCAATAGAACGTGGCAGCCTTTATTCACTGTTGTTTGCCTTTGTGACTTTCCAACGGCAGCAACCTAATTGAATAGGCTTTAGTATAAATATGATGTGGGCTCCTTTTATTATTATGGGCAAATCATTCTGGTCGTACGTAGTGGCAGGGAATTATTGCGCGGATGGGGCGAACCTTGCTCCCGCACAATGAAGAGGACCTGTTGCTATTTATAAACCACGCGGTTGAGCCCTGCTTGCAGCGCGTGAATTCTCCGAACCCGACGGACATGACGGAGGTAATGGTGACGATGTTTTTAGTTGAATGATTCCATTAGGACTTTTACTCCACACAAACCACGACTACGTGAACTCGGTGTTGGCGTAATGAAGAAATTTATGTGTGTTCAGACTGACGACATGAGATTCATGACTTCCTCCGGGTCTCATTCCTTTCGGAAATGAGCTATAAAAATGAAGCCCACGCGTGTGCTTTTATATCGTCAAATAAAAATGACACTTTTTTCAATTTCAACCATCATGGGACGACACAGTGCTTGATGGATGCTTGTAGTAGTGAGAGTGGAAAGCTCCATTCCAACTAGAAACAAACAGCCGAATTTGCACACTGCTTGAAACATAACGAAAGAGAAAATGATTCCACGAATCAATACTCTGAATAACATCCGATTGCAAATTTATACAGTATAGTCCTTTCAAGTCCTTATTCTTTACACTTTACATTTGGATTGGGATATTTGTCTTATCTGCAACAACGTACAGAAATGACACAATTAATGTTCCGTCTTTGGACATGAAACAAAACCCTTTGAAATAGTTCATCATTTTGCTCGTGAGTGAATCCCACGAACCCCCGAAGTCCTGTTTTATCATTCGGTAACGAAAATGGTGGAGTGGACCACCACGCACCTGTGCCCTCGACAAGGTTCTTCGGGTCCTTGCCAACTTTGGTGGTGGAACTTGCGGCAAGTTGACTGAGTCCGACGTAATCACATGCCCGTTGTAATTGAGGCCCTATCGTGTGAGGGGTTCCACCAACTAGTTGGCTCAGCTAGCTGACTAGCAACTAAAGTTGATTTGGATATGTTTCAAAAATAAACCAAGAACAATCAAAGTAAATGCAGTGTCCAAGATTTTCGTAAATCGGCCAATTGTGTGCATGTTTTGCAAATCGAGACAGCATTTGATTGCATATTATTTGCAATTCATCGCGCGCAGTGACGTCGAACATCACATCTTCGGTCATAAAACTGCTGAGACGATTCTTTGTTCCATGAATCCTCATAGGACAGGTGGATGTGGCGAGGACATCATGTGTACTCAATTCTGTACACAGTCCATATACATATATACGACACTACGTACAGTATTCGTATTCTTTGTGTAGCGTACTGCGAATATCAGACAACAAGATGATTCAAATGAATGAGATATGAAATGTGTGAAACGCAATTATAAACTTTGAACTTGCAAATCTGTATCTCTCGAAATACTTTGAATTAAGGATTAATTAGTACTTTCCAGTTGCACATTTGCCATGTCTATAGGTTGTAGTACAGCTTAGCCTTAGGAAGTAGGTCTGTAAATTAATTTTTAGCCTTAACGTTTAGGATCTATTTAGAGTTTGTCAACTACTCATTTTTAAGAGCAGGAAAAGTGAACAGTGAAGGTGTTTACCTCTCATTTAGCTACATGGACTAATTACGAGACTAATCTCGGCCATAATTAGCACTGATCATCCATTTCAATGCTCATGTTCCAGTTAGAAGACAAGTAATACAGTTCCTGCTCCTGTCCTGGATCCTCGTCATATTCCCGAAATTCAAACAAGATAGCTAGAAAGGGCGATCGATACACGTCCATTGGAACGATTCACCAGTCAGTGGACAAGAATTTATGCATTACGAAGTCTGGAGGCAATTAGGGTAAAGGAAGGGCATGGGTTCAAGTTACGATGTGGACAGGAAAATATTGAATCTCAGGCTGAACCAAGATAGAAGTAAGTTTAAGGTTTTGAACTTTAAAATATAAATCCAATTTAACCTAACGTGTAATCCAATCCGTATTTTCTTTAGGTTGTTTTGTGTCATGCATGGAAAATGGCATACACGTTTACAATATCGAACCGCTTGTTGAAAAGGTTCACTATGGTAAGTCAGGAGCTTGATAACGAAAACGCGGATACAGGCTTCAGGCTGCCCTGCAAGGTGTATCTAAATTATTTTCAAAATTTCAGAGGAGCAGGCGATCGGGAGCATCGGATTCTGTGAGATGGTTTATCGGTGTAACTTGTTCGCAATCGTCAGTGGTGGAACTCGGCCCAAATTCGCAGAAAATACGGTTCTAGTATATGACGACTTGAAGAAATGCGCAGTTTTAGAATTTACGTTTAATCAACCCGTGCTCGCTGTGCGATGCACACGCGATCGACTTGTGACAGTCTTGAAGAATGAAATTCACGTGTTTTCGTTCCCGAATGATCCAAAGAAATTGATCACAATACCTACCAGAGTGAATCCTCTGGGATTGTGTGAAATGTCACTTGGTCACACGAGCTACGTCGTCTTTCCTGGTACTAAAGTTGGGTCCATCCATTTGGTGGTAAGTTGAACCTAACAGGAGAGTCTCACTCCTAATTTGTTGGAAGAAGTGTATGTGATGTTCTAAATTTTTGTGAACAGAATTTAGGTTCTGCCGAAGCAACCGTGTCAAGTAGTCCTTCTACGATAAATGCCCATCAAGGAGAACTTGCTTGTCTTGCGATCAACCAGCAGGGAAACTTCATTGCGACTGCTTCTCAAAAGGGGACATTAATTAGAGTGTGGGATGCAAACAGGAAGGAACTTATCAACGAATTACGCCGAGGATCCGACCCTGCAACTGTGTACTGCATTAATTTTAGTCCTGATTCAGATTTTTTGTGCTGCTCGAGCGATAAAGGAACGATACATATATTCGCATTAAAGCATCCGCAACTTAATAAACGTTCGACGTAAGTTATCATTTTTATTATTTCGATAGAATGATTGTAATTGAATCCTCACAATTGTAAATGTCTGACTGTTTCAGATTTTCCAAGATGGGATTCCTTGGTCAATATGTCGAGTCACAATGGGCCCTCGCAAATTTTACAGTCCCGCCTGAATGTGCCTGTGTTTGTGCATTTTCTGCTCACAACTCAGTTGTAGGTGAGTGATCAGATTTTGTAGACGGAATCCTGCTTCTGGTCGATGCATAATATTTCAGTAATCACATCGTGTTCTATTTCAGCGATTTGCATGGACGGAAGCTTCCATAAATATGGATTTAATCCCGATGGAACCTGCAGTCGTTTGTCGTACGACGTCTTTCTTGATTTATGTGGTGATGATGATTTCTAGTTCAAACTACGGAACTTAAAGCGAGGCAAAGGCAATCGATATTTTTTAGAATTTTTATTCTTAAATTTTTACCCCGCTATTCTGACGAATGAAATACCGTGACCCGCGATGTCTCTGATACTTAGCAATAAAATACTTCTTAAGTTTACTCTGTGTATTTAGTCGAAGATTATTATTGAAATTATTAGCGATTTATTACTAACTACTTTCATTCATGCTATGCGTTTACTACCAGTTGCTCTAAATGATGATGATGAGAAATTCGAAAGATGAAACCCAGTTTATAGTTTTATTTTCTGCATCTTTTGTAAGAATGTAATCTTGAAGCAAACTCAAAGTTAGAAAGATACATGACATCAGTGTCTTCATTTTGTTGTGTTGTAGAGTTAACTTAATAGTTTAGAGTTTTGGAGTAATTGTGAAGTTGACTGATATTGTTTGAAATTGCGTCAGTGGTGTGAAAAGTGTGGATTAATTAACAAGCAAGATGCAAGATTTAGGTGTAAGTATGAAACAGGAAGGCATTATGTTAATGAAGCAACCAAGTGTGATAGAATTATTTATTAATAAGGGCATTGAACATAAGGAGAAAATAGTTCGAGTAATTTGGCGCATGGAGATTTTATTTGTAAACATTATCGAGAGTTTGTACCATTACTTTTGATATTGTGGGGAACGAATAAACCAAGTTCAAGATTTTAAGAATACCTCCGACGGATTTTATTTAGCTTAAACGGTTTACAGCGTTTTTGTGTTAGAGTTTTCTGTTTTAGAGTGACTATTTCGGCACTGTGCTTAGTGTTTGGAACTTAATCGAAAGCACGGTGCACATGTAAAGCCTTTCAAATTATTAGTGACCAGCATAAAATTCATAGTAAAATTTGTTTCACTTCAATCACGATGCGAAATCTCTGCCAAAGGGCCGTCAGCGCTCTACTCCAACTTTAATGTGGCGTAGTTACATATGAAGTTCCATGAGATTGTATAAATGTTCGACACTCGGCAAATAGAAGTGTGGGACCCAGGCCTTTTCTTCGTCCGAGCCGTTCTTGTGCCATGATTCCACCTCTGCCAGCTTCGTGACTCCCGTCAAAACCAAGAGAGTCCACAAATTGCATTTATATCCAAACGCAATGTCGGTGTTACCTGCAAGACAAATATTCAAATTGTTTAAGAGTTCGCTTTGTAGTGAGTGCATGCATGTGGTTTCAATCAATCAATCAGTCCACGTACCTCGATCGCCAACCATGAGCGTTCTCTTAGGGTCTAGCTTAAAATGACGACTGATAAATTCGAAGGGCATCGTGCTTGGCTTTCCCATAACATGTGCCTTTCGTCCTGATGCTGTTTCCACAGCGCTAACAATGCTCCCAGTTCCTGCATGAAGATTTTTTATTTCGTCACATGTGAGCATAATTCAATTTTCCTGAATCACCTACCTGGAATCACCAGAGTCTCCGACAGGGGAAAACTTTCGTCAGTATTCGTGGCAATAAAATGACAGTTCGGATCTCCCAAGTAAGATGCGGCTTTGAAGAGTTTGAAATAATTAATATGGAAATCAAATCCAACGATCACAGCACCAACGTCTTTAGCGAGTGGAATTTTTTTCAAGTCTGCCTGATCCAAATTCCCAACTTCATTAAATGACGTATCGGGCTGAAACAGAAATGAAAGTGGTCAAATTGCCCTCACGAGTTATTACGCTGTACGAAGAGAAAACTTACACCAATTGGTAGACTTTCTATTCCAACTTTGTTCAATTCGCCAACAATGCCAGAGGTACCAATCACATAAACTTTCTTATTAAATTGTTTTTCCTTCAAAGTCAGAGCTGCCAAGTATGATGTGCTCACTGCATATAAAGTATTAGTATTAGGCATGACATGAGAGCTAATAACAATGCCGGATATTTTCACTATCTTGCTCCAGAAGAGTCCAGTCTTACCAACTTCATCCTGCACGAAAAAGAATGAGTTCACAGGTTAAAATATTTATACGAAAGGCAAGGTCAATACACACGTGAGGGTTCTTACGATTGTAGCTTCATAACCAAGCTTGTTGAATTTCGCCAGAAATTCTTCACGCGTTTTGGTACTATTGTTCGTGATGAAGAACACTCTCTTCCCGGCTCCTCGTATCTTCTTAACAAGATCTTGAGACTTCTTCATCGGACGGTTACCAACCCATATAACACCTTCAGGGACATCAAGCAAATACAAAATGCTTAAATGAATTGACAATGGCCAGCTCGAAGAGCAAACTACTTACCATCGCAATCGAACATAACGGCATCAATTGAGTTAATGAATTTACTGAACTCCTCCTGGTGTAGATCACCAAGATGCCTCATGTACTGCGACTGGCTAGGGGTGAAACTCTTGCCACTGGAGGGATCAAATGAGCTAGTTGAGCTGACTTGACCGTTCTGGCTGGAATCCCCTCCCATGATGGCTTTAATTTCTTGACTCTTACTCAAGTTCAATCTAGAAGAATTCAATAACACTTGGTTTCTCAGGTGTCGTAAACTGATTTCAAGACTAGGACTCAAAGTTGCTTCAATACTGCTTGTGTGCTTGCTCAAAAGTATACAAGGTCAAGAAACTGCAAGTTATTGTCATTAAGGAGGCCGAAACCGAAAGAAGGCTGTACTCAGACCGCCAAGAAGAATTACTGCCGGTTAAACTTACTGACGAGTCCTTTGGCAGAGAAGCTCCCAAATCCAAAGGTATCTTAGAGCATCAGTAGAGTACTCGTGGAAAGAACCGGAAAAAGATCAGCTGATTCTCTGTTCAGAAATTCTTCTAGTTTTTCCGTTCCGAGAGTTCCAACAGTTCACTGCAGATTGCAGACTAGATGATGGACTAATTAATAGGATACACTTCACGAGCTTAGCTCGTGTCAAAAGTGCTAGTGTTAGTTCAAATAGTAAAATTCTACCACCATTCGAATGAAAGTAATGAGAATCAAATATGAAGTGAGACTTCTGAAATTCTAAACCTCTTTCTTTGCTGTCTCGCCAGTCGTATTTTGTTCTTCAGGAAGAACGTGAGTGCTCGTACAGCTGTATAGCACGTGAACAATAGAGGAACAGAGTCCGAGCCTGATCATATGATTACGTATCCACATTTACTATTGACGAATTCGCCCTGTTTAGGGTTATGTAGTATATTTCATGTAGCTTAAGTAAATTTCTTTAGGACTTATAGAAAAATCCTTTGAAAAGACATGCCACCTTGTAATGCGTAATGTAATGAACCAAGTAAGCAAACGAACATATGAATTGTTTGGGTGCTAACAAAATACGATTATTTTTATTCCTCAGATATTTGGAATCACTATAACTAACAGAGGAAACAAAATTGGTTTTGAGATTTGAAAAGATAACTTTTCCTATGCTAAGCTAATGCGACTAAGATTGTCATGATCGTCGTCGAGCGTTATATTATTTAATCATGTACTGTGAAGTCTCCTTGAGCATCGACATAAGCAAAACTTAAAACTAGGAAACAGTGCTTCTAATGTTGTGGCCATGCAGCTAACTTCTAATGCGGGAATTGGGATTATTCGCAAGACAAGAAGGAACTAAATACGAAATTTGCATACAGTCAAAACGAAATCTTCGGTACACTTGAAATACTAACATGGGTTTGAGACTCGAGATTTTTTCTCACAGATTTAACTACGTGACTATGAACTAAATTGGAAATCATTTTCAATTGACGCTCAGCATTCAATTTAGCACTTTGTAATAAATGACTCAGTCTGTGTCTTTGATTCAACTGGCGCCAGCCCATACATGTTGGGGTCCTTCTTCTCTTCTTTCACGAAGCATTTTGAATTCCGAAGCTTTTGATACAGAACGATGATAGTCGGAACAATTGGAGTCATGACAGCCACCGCGACAGGTAGAGCTGAAATCAAATTCAATTAATTTTTGGAAAAAACCATGGTTTATTGTTTTCCTGGGAGTACCTGTTGTCAAATCCGCTTCTGGCTGAGGGAGTGAAAATCTCAAAGCGAAGATGGCCAAACCTGTATTCTGTACGCCAGTCTCGATCCCAATTGCAATTACGTCCCGCCAACTCTGTTTGCACAGCATAGCCATTCCACCTCCTAAAATATAGCCCAACCACGGCAACAGCAGGCCCGACAACAAAATCTGGCATAACAAGAGAAATAAATGAATTGGGCTCTTGGGATGTCCTTTATCGCCAATTATAACGGAAGTTTCACCTCCCAAGTGAAGACTTTCAGAAGATACCAGTTTGTGTAAACAGCAAAGATGACGATGAATATAATCAGAAAAACAGCGAACGGTTTCAGCATTTTGACCAACACCTTCGCGGTCTTCGGAAGAGTTCGCTGAATGACAACCCCAATTGCTAGTGGCACAACCAGTGCAATGGCAAATGTGCAAATCTTCGAGTATGGTATCACCAGATTCGCTTCGGCCGTAATGGTCGAACCCAACGTTAAGATCCAGAGCGGCATCATCACTTCAAGATAGTTAAAATGGTCAGCGTTTCATTGGAATGAGGACATTAGTTTTAGCTTACCAAATGCAGAAAATGTGGAAATGGTCGTCATTGTAATCGACAAGTCCAGATTGCCACCTAATGCAAGTGTCCATATATTGGACGCGCCTCCTCCAGGAGAACAGCCGGTGATAAACAACCCCAGACGAAGAGCAGGTACCTTGATTATCCATTGGGCAATCCCGTACGCGAGCTATGCGAGAGGAAAACATTTTAGCCATGGAATGTTGAATTTTTGCCTTGACTGGAACTTTCAAGTGTAATTACCAGCGGCATGAGGACAAACTGCGTGCCAAAGCCAATAACTGGACCAATTGGTTTTTTCATTGTATCCATGACAGTCGAAGTGTCTAGAGCAGCTCCCATGTTGATATAAATTATTGCAACCAATCCGGCGACGCTGTAAGTGAACGCTTTATCCAATTTCCCGGAAACCCTTTCAACGGCGACATCCAGCTTCTCTGAAGTTAATGTTTCGTCGTTTTGTTGAGTTTTGACTTTGACATTGGTTTTCCCCAAAAAATTTCCAGTCACATTGAATGAAGGATAGTAATTCGGATCTTGCAGATTACCCGCTTCAAGCTTCACTTGTCCCGGCGAGACATCTGCTATGTTCACATCTTCTATAATATACTCTATGATCAGCGTCCCATTGTCCTGCAGAAACTGCGTCTTGTTGAATTTGATCTTAAAACGACAAGAAGTGGGATTAATACATATTACAATCACCTCAAGAGAATCAGAAAGGACTTACTTGAACTGGCTGGACTTCATCAACCTTCACTTTAATACTGGATGGGTTAAATTTTACATCCCATTTTGCTGCTGCGTTAGCCGCAGCGCCAACCAGGCGGAAAGAGACCAACCACAGTGGCCCAAGCATGAGAATGTACATGAGAAGATAGTGAGCTGGCCATAACGGACACATAGTTTTCTAGCTTTACTTGGAACACCTGTAAAAAGAAATTAATCAAGTATATCATGGGCTTCATAGTTATTAGAAATCTCACTCCGAAGGAACTAACTTTCTGACATGAGTCTCACTCGAAATATGGCACAACCTGTTTTCAGAAAGGTTCGTAGAAATTTCGAACTCGAATTGAAAACTAGACGCCCCAGCAACAGTTTACCGGAACAAAGATTCAGAAGCTGATATCATTTAAGCCACACCACGCAGCACAGCTGCAACTGCATTCAATAATGCTAGTTTACATTTCGAATTTGCAATTCAATATGAGAAACAGAAAAGTTGTCGGCCGGCAGGAAACCACAGTTCAACTTTGAAGGTTACTTACTGCCGACTTTCCATCGAACTAATGGAGCGATTGAAAGTCAAGGATCTTGAGGAGAACAACCCTGAGCAGCACAGGTGCTAAAATTCTGTTTAAATCCGAGCAAGACAACGAGTTGTGCGTCAGCCAAAATGAAACCAGTTTCTATGTCCACCAAAGTGAAAAATCAACACCAACTGCACACCTGAACCTCACACCTGGAATGCAATTACCCTCACTGACTTCCAATTTAGTCTCAAATCAAATGCATGTTTTAATTTTTTCATATTGTCCCACAACTACAAGTTCCCACTGAAGCTGGACTATCAGTCAAAACGCATGCAAACTGCCGTGCATAGAAGGGAAGAATGGACCGCAAATTGCTTAAGGGAATTTATTTTCCTGAACGGAAAACAACAAAGTTCCTCGTCGATTTCTAAGCACTCAAAGGTACCATAAATCAAAATTAGTCCAGCGTCGCAGTCGCCATTTTAAGAGTGGTATCTTTAAAAACGAGTATGACAACGCGTTACGTAATGAAGCAATAACAAGATACAAGATGGTCGATTAGGCTAATGCCTTATTTCCCTGGAGAAATTATATCAAAGGATAGAGAACTTATGCAACCCTCACATTGCAAAGTATGCTTTTAAATCAATGCGAACAATTTTATGAGTTTGACTCATTGCATGATACATGAGTCATGATCCATGTTGCAATTAGTTATTTATGTTGGAATTTGCTAACTGAGCAGAAAGTATTGTGATGCCATTGTACTCAACTAAATGAATCAATGCCTTGCCATGTGTATCATACGATTTCTTTCACGGACCATGAGCGAGAACTAATCATTGAGCATTGACATTGACTCAATTCAGTGTTGAGTTCGAACTAGGACTAGACACCACTTGAATCACCGTCCATGTGGAATATGGAGTCGAACATTTACAATATGCAATAAATTCATTAAATCAACACAAAACTACGTCACTTGGAGCAAGTCAAATCTCGGATTTCGCGAGAAATTACGCTCACACCTCAGGCACAATGTCAATTGCGAATTACAGTGAAACGTATGAACACTCGGGAACAGAATTTGCAATTTAAATAGACTGTGCTTCGAAGTCATTCTTTAAAAGAAACCGCAACGAATTTTTGTCTGGCAAGCGACATTTTTGTCCTGTCTTCCTGTGTCATGTCTTCCACACGTTGGAATAGAGCGTACGCATTTTACTCAAAGTCTCACCTCGCAAAGTCGCCAAAATGAATAGGAGTACCAGACTTGCGTGCAGACAGAGCCCATAAAGCTTGCGATTGCTAATTGAACGAGTGGGCTCATATGACTTGCGAAAAACGGAAGTTTTGCCACACCGCATTGCGTAAATGCAGAAGAGAACACATTGTACGATCACGCACGTCGTCGTCGTCGTTAGTCTTAACGGTGAGCTATTCTATTTATGTGCTCTATGCACGAGGTTGGACATACTTCATTATCAGGGAATTGACTCATTTCTTCTACTGTCGCATAAGCAGAATACAAACCCCAGTGTACAGGGTCTTAGTGCTTGGCACTCCAAATCACAGTCGCACAATTCTCAAATGCCCTTGGATAATTTCAAATTGCCGAAGAAGACCCAGGATTGAGCGCAGCTTGCATGCAGGTAGCAAGAATATTACGTGATTGATGTAATATTCTTCCATTTTTTGCACGATTGAATAATGAGCAGAACTTTTTGCCCTTTATTTTTTTAAACGAACACATGTCCGGTTTTTAGCTTCCCATTCTATCTGCATTCTGCGTTCCAATGGAACAAGTTGCTAACCTTGACAATTCAGATTTTGAGACGACATCATGTGCTCGCGGCTCGATGGTCCATGATTTCAATTTTTTCGACATGGAAGGCGAGTTTTAAGAGATTTCAGTAATCACTATATTACAACGTCAAAATCAATTTTTTTTACGATTTAAGTCAAGAGGCATTGCCTAATTAATGGTAATTTTACAGGATGAGATATAAACCCAAACGTGTGGATGACCGGCGTCTGTGTCTCTGCTCAAAGCCAGTTGTGCAGAAGAGAAAGTTTGCTTGAAGCTGTAAGCCTCATTATGCTCAAGATGCTGTTCGAGTGCTATTTCTGATGTAAAAGCACAGTTTAATTTCTCAATTGCTACAATAGAGACCATTATAAATAAAACACCATGCGACTCGAATACTCTAATAATATTTTTAACGACACTGGTAATGATGAGCACTTTTAAAAATACGGATTAAGAAAAACTTTATAGTTTCAAGTCATTCGGCTAAAATAAAAATGGAATCAACATACAAGCAAATTGGCACATTTTCCAGAAAAAGGTAGCAATCGCAGTTACTCACTCAGTGCAATGATGTCACCTGTGCACTGAGCTCACAGTAGATAATGCCAAACTTTGAAGGAACGGGAACGGGTAAGGCCACAGATTTAGCTCGCAGATTTAGAGTCCTAGCTCAGTCTACCTTGAATACTGTCCGAAAAAATGACTGTTACCTGTCCTCTCCAGCTATCAGATGCAGTTCCTCGTGTGTGTAGCTGAAGGTGCCACAAATTCAGATTTAACCCTTAAAATTGTGCGTTTGAACGAGCAAATGCACTCTCTGCAAATTGAGACCACAAACTGAAACTTGCGAATGAGGCTTTGTCGCTTCGTAATGGAGGTACGTAGGCTGAATTGCGCCATCCACATGAATCGTTACAAAGGGTTAGTAGTTGGCTGGTGGTAGCAGCCTCGATATGATTACATCAAACAATCGCCATTGGAGAGCTGAGTAGTTGTACTATATACAATTAACGTGATACCGAGTACCTTAACCGCATTAGCGTTTATTGCCTTACAACTTAACTCGCTGATACTGGTATATTATTGCAATCACAAAGCACCGACCGCACTGCAGAGATTGCGGCAATGTACTCAAGTACCTACCCTACCATGTGGAGTTGTTGAGTACAATAATGTGAGGAGGAAGGACGAATGTGATTGCAATTGACAATAGAAGGATCAACGATTAGCCAGTTCATGAATGTGAATTAAATAAAACGAGTAACAGCAAAAGACGTGCGACGTTAAGAACACCTTCACTCAAAGCAATGCCCAATTGGCAGAACCAATTAAATAACCTAATGCAAATCAAGTCTTAATGACTGGCATTGACGAAAATGCCCATGGTGTCCTGTACGAATTCGAAATATAAACTTGTTCACACTTGCGTGAGGTCCTGGGCCTGGGCAACACACATCGCAATTAAAGACAACAACGCAGTAAAGAATTTACGCATCTCACGCATAAATTAATCTGAAATGATTACACCAATAATCACTCTTAATTATTGTAGTTTATTTCGTCTTGTTTACTACGCAGTATGCTCGAGTTCGAGAAAAAATTCCCAATTATTGCGTCAGTTATTTTCAGCTTGCATGAATTGAGCACTGTAATCAATTAAACACTGTGAAGGGGAAACAGAGCTCTCAAAAATGACAAAGGCACACATGACTCCTAAAAATAACGAAGAAAGTAGAGCACGACCTCGAAAGAAACCCTTTCAGCGTGCGCAGGTCGCAAGCGAGCCTCAAAAGCTGATTCCTTTTAATCACCGCCACAGCAGCCACTGCCACTGAAATGAAGCAGTCCAAAACCCGCTCAAGCGTCAAGTCATAATCAGGTCACCTGGCGTGGCGGTGGTACCACCACATCACAGACCAACCGTCAGGGCCAGTTACCCCAAGTCAGACACGTTTATTGAAAGCCGCTAACACCATGGCCCAGCCCTCGAACAAGGAGCCACCGAACAAGGACGCGCACGTCGATGGTTGAATGAATGGAGTTGAAATGTTCGACCCTAATCAGCATAACTGACAGACAAACCCTTAATCTCTATCTTCCTTAACCGCATTGTCAGATACAGAGTTGCCAACAGTCAAATAAAGCTATGGCCATGCCACAGGACTTATACCCCCGAAGATTTCCCGTAACTGTAGACGTACACGCCTTGAAATATTTGCCATTAGTTGGCATCGGCATGTCGTGTGTAGTATCTAATATCTCAGCGATAACAAAACGAAACCATGTCCTTGTCGCCTTAACCAGTGCACTTAAAATGGTCTGTGGTGTGTATTCCTAAATAAATACGTGTTTCCGCTTTACATACCTTGTAATTTCCAGAGAATGATGCTGGCAGTTTTTGATTTGATGCCTGGATAACTAATCACTAGCACCAGCGCTGTTCAGGCCCGAGTGGCACAGGGCCCCCGAACGCCAAACTATTACTATTGCTATTAATACAACTTGCACTAACTAACAACCGGAGCAATTACCTTAGCCATCGTTAACACAAGTAAACAGTAATCTTGCTTTTAACTTTGAGACAATTATTTAAATGTATTTGTATTCGTACTCGTGACTGGGGTCACGTTTACATTAATCACATCTTTATTTCTTGGAAGAATATGGTCTTGGGACGCACAGTAATGGTGTGCATTTTGGATACGATGCCACGATGTGCAATTTAGAGAAAGTGCAGGAAGGTCTATCGAGGATGTGTGTGCATTCAGTGCGTGCGCTGCGGGATTATGAGTCAAGGATTGGAAACTCTGGCGTTCAGAGTTCAGATCTGACTCTCGTTATAGTGATGAAACATACCCGTGCCTGGAAACTGATCGTGGGGTGGTTTTAATGCTTTTATTGTCAACTCATATCAGACTGCTTTCCACTGTGTGTGATTGTCGGAAAGGAAACATCATCTGTTTATGCCCGGAAGATGGATGACGGAGGACGCAATTGCATATGCCACCGATGGCGAGTTGAAGTTAGATGAGCTAGCTCTTGCTCTTGAAACCTGACACGAAAGTGATCTTCAATTATAGCACAAAGCTGAAGCCTATTATGTTTTCCTACTTGGTACGATGTTAATAGAATCTGTGCTATCAGTGGGGAAGAATTTCAGTTACGCGTGCCTGCTGCCATAGAAATCTGTGCGCGTGTTATGTAAAATCATTCAAGTAACGAAGTGCAAAGCACTGATACTGAAGGTGAGCAACAGATTAAAGATCGAAGTACAAGCAGACAGCTTGAGTGAGGTGTGGAGGTCACCCGACACAGAAACAAATTCCAAACCACACTTCAAAGTCTAAATTGCAGCTAAAGCTTCACAGCTGGAGTGTTTAAAAAGGCAAAAAAGGTTATCTTGCGAGCCTTGCCCTCGTTTATTCTGCTCTGCCGACACTGGACCCACTTTCTGCTAACTGCTTAACTGTACAGTTTGTCTGCTTGTCATGACTGATTAGCAAATATCTAAGCTCGAAACTTGGAATTAGAATGAGCCAAATTGCGAATTCTTTCTGGCGTGCAACTCGCCGTCACAAATGGCACCCAAAACCGAGAATCCCAACTGTGAACGCCAGGCAATTCTTGAATTCGTCGAGCACGGCCTTCTCGGCCCCATCGCAAGGTCAAGATGACAGGAGGTTGTTGGTGGAGTCATTTCATCCTTCGGTGACGATCCCTGAAGGAGTCACACTTCACGAATTCCTGCGTTCCAACGTGAAGAATTGGGGAAAGGCTACCGCATACGTAAGGACGTGAATAGACTCAAGGACAAGCTAGATTAGTAATTACGATTGCGTCACTAATCAGTCGTTCTTCCAGGAATGTGGCGTGACGGGTAGGAAATACAGTCACGACGACGTGTACTCAATGAGCAGATCATTTGCCGCTGCGCTGATCAAGTCAAAGAAGTTTCAACGCGGTGATGTCGTCGGAGTGGTCTCGCAAAATACTGTGGAATATTCCACAGCCGTGCTCGGCATTATGGAAGCAGGCTTAGTGGCCTCACCAGTGAATCCTGCCTATACCAACGAAGAGATTGTGAGGCAGCTGCAGGGTGCAGGCGCCAAAGCAGCAGTGACTTCACCAGAATTTGTTCAAGTTGTAAGAGCAATTAAAACTTCAAAGCAGTGTCCACTTCTGGAGGCAATTATCGTGACTGGGGAACCGCACGAGGATTGCCATTCCTTTTTCGAAATGGCGAAGGTCGACCCGTCAGGAGTAGAATTTTTGACTGGATCAAAATGTGACACGAAGCAGCAAACATGTCTTCTGCCATATTCCAGCGGTAAGTTGCTGCCTTGTTGAAATTGTGTATCATTCATTCAGGGCTCGATAATAATCAAATTGAACAATTGCCTAAATAGGGACGACTGGGAATCCAAAGGTAGAAGGACATTGAAAATTCGTTGTCGCTAGTGTTCGTACTATTCCCCACATTTAAACTGTTTAATTTTATTAAGGGTGTCGAGTTAACTCACTATAACATGCTCGCGAATACAATGCAAGTTGCCACTCCTGCTGTGTCAAACATTAAACCCTTTCTGGACGGGCGACAAGAGCGTATTTTTGGCATTCTTCCCATGTTCCACATCTTCGTAAGCTGATCTGATGCTCCAAATCTGACTTGGAAGGCACTCATTTTCATTGTTTCCGAATTTATATTCCAGGGACTCATGACATTCATGATTCAAACCTTGTACAAAGGGTGCCATACGTTGACCCTACCAAAGTTTCTACCAGAGCTATTCATAAAGACATTGCGCTCACACAAAGTAAACAATAAGCATGCACAATCATTGAATATTGAATAGCAATGCTGAAATTCTTTGTGTTGTTTAGCCAACCGCCTTGCACTTGGTGCCACCTTTGCTGAATTTTATTGCGGCGAATCCAGAAGTCCGTAAGGAGGATCTCAGTGAAATGACGACGACTGTGGTCGGTGGCGCGCCCACTGGTTTACACATGGCTCAAATGTATCTTAGCAAAACACGTGAAGATTTCTGCTTCCAGCATGGATACGGTAACGACTAGCATTTATAATATTTCCAGAAGTTGTTTCAAATAATCGCCAATGTAATGTTTGCATTTCTCATGGACTTTTTACAGGAATGACGGAACTATCCTCAGTGAGCCACTATGCAATTCAATTTAGACAAAGCGTCATTGGCCGTTATTCCGTTCAAAGGCGCATTCCTCAAATAGAAAAAAGACCCGTTGGACAGCATTATCACCACAAAATCGGCAATTTTGAATAAGCCAAGGACGGATTCAAACGGATGAATTAACAAATTATTTTGTTAGGCAAAACAAACAAATTATGCAGCACTACTCCCACCACTTATACAATGAGAAGACTTTTCAAAATTTTCTCAGACGGACCCAAAGCGCCATGGACGGAATGACGGCCACCATACACCTTAAACTAGTCAAAATTAATGTATTAATAGTCATTTTTAACGTTTCTTGATTTACACCCCACAACCTTCCCTCTTTAGTATTCGACAAATCAAGGTTAATTCATTTGAAATTGCATTGTCTCAGGGATCTCATATTCTAGGCCCCAAATGTGATCAGACAAAGGTAGCCTCCTGTGGCGGACCATTGCCAAATACAGTGACCAAGATTGTTGATTCGGATTCTGGAAAAACGCTGCGAAGGAACGAACCCGGTGAAGTTTGGGTGAAGGGACCCCAGGTTAGGCTAAACCGCTAAACTTCACAAAAGTCGAACATTGAAAAAGCTTTAGTGGACTCGTAGATTGTCTTGAATGCAGATCATGAAAGGGTACTTCAACAATGAGAAGGCTACTCGTGAATGCTTGGACAAAGATGGTTGGTTGCGAACTGGAGACATTGGATATTACGACAACGACGGTTACCTGTTCATTGTGGACAGGCTGAAGGAACTTATCAAAGTAAAAGGATTCCAGGTTAGTTTAAGACCCAGCTATTCAAGTACTGTCGAAGTTTGCACTTCATTCTCATCCTCCTTGCTCATCAATAAGGTTGCGCCCTCTGAACTGGAGGGACTACTCCGTGAGCATCCTGAAATAGCAGACGTGGCTGTGTTCGGGATCCCAGACGATGTTGCCGGCGAGCTACCGCGAGCGAGCATTGTCCCTAAGAAGAAAACACTGACCGACGAAGACGTGAATAATTTCCTGAAAGATCGCGTGGTTTCATATAAACAATTGCGTGGTGGCATTGACTTTGTTGAGACGATACCAAAAGCACCGTCGGGTAAAATACTTCGGAGAGAATTACTGCGAATTTATAAAGAACGGTTCACTCGTGGTTGACTAATCTGATTAAAAGCTTAAAAGCACTGAATTTGAATCTACACCTAGCACTCATTCCCATGATTTGTGATGCGGCCAACGGAATAATGAATTCGCACTGCATTGATTGGAAGAGCTCCTATGGAAGCAATCGTACGAACATCGAACTATTAACATGGTCCGTCCGGATCAAGCTGAAGACTGATTATTTTATTGCTAAATATCTTTGTTTCTCTGAGCGTTTGGTTGGCATTTCCTCTCGCCTCATTTGCGCATGCTTCTTCGCTCCAATTTTATTTTTGAAGTTGTGCCTTTCATAAGTTTAGAGTAGCCCATTGAGCTCTAGCTCTGAGTTGACTGGCTTCGTGATTTGGTGTTTCATGCATCGCGTTCTGGTTGTTCCTTCTTAAGGCAACGTTAAAGCTTAGAATTTGGCTCCAGTTTTGCACAAATATCGCTGTGCAAAAAGGTGTGGACGGACGCATTTCAACATAACTTAACTAACATTTGCACTCTTGTTGTAGGAAGACGAATATGGTCCAAGCTAAGCAGCCATTGTGCCATTACTTGTTCTTAACCTCCTGGTTCCACTCCTCTTACCTTCTTTCATAATTAAAGATTATTTGAAGCTCAACGAGAAGTCAGGTCCAAATTGTTTTGCGGTAGGGTAGATTAGACACAAGACTCTTAGAAGCCGACGATAGTAGTAGAAGGCCGAATAGCAGAGACCGGAGTTGACTTGTTGACAGGCTGAAATCATACCGTCATTAATTACATCATTGTCAGATATTTTGATAAGGTAAGTCGAAAGTTAGTAGAAGTCTAATTGCATTTTTCGGTTTTGTGAACTTGAGAAATATTTGAGAGAACTGCATATGCCATGAATTTGTTAATTGCTCATTTATTGCCACACATTTTGCAGCTATTAACTGCTAAGAGGTTTGAAGTAGACTTATAGTCGATGAGCCGTGGTTATAAGCAAACATCTCTCTTAACCTGGGAGACTAGCTTAGCTATTCGAATACTCTTAAACTCACGCCTGACTTGGTAATGTGCGTAGACACCTCCACACCTCCAAGCAAATACAAAGTTTATGCCGGCATGCCTATAGCTTAATGTTTTACTGGATTAGAGGAGATACAATATAAGGGATTACATTTTCATATAATTACATCTTTCAGACCCTCATCAGTCTGCATCATTCTAATTGTATCCGGCCTTGGAAGAGGTGTGTTTCCAGCTGAGGTCTAGGTCACATCTGCACAAGGATTTAGCTTTCTTAATTTCCATGCCAGACTTGCGTCTCGGCAAGACTTATAAATTGTGAACCAGCTTCATTGCTGTCTCGAAATTCGCTCACTAAAGTTGTGTTTCGATTCCTTCTTGATTTATATTTAGGCTGATACTCATCGCAATGGAGCAAGTTGGAAACGTTGACGAATTGGACCCGAAGTTGGTTCTGCCTGCCCCGAGCATTGGTGTGCCAGCTGTGGACGAGAAGTTACTCGAATGGTTCGAATGGGACAAGGTACGGAATCTTCATCTTTTGTACAACCAAGTATTTCTGTCATGAGAGCCCTTTGATAATGTGTAATACATGTTAATTCCTCGTAGTGGGAGACAGATTAGGACTGAGTAATAGGCAGCGCGTCTGTTTTGTGGCGTTATGAAACGCTATCACCTATATCTTAATATTAAAATTTAGTTGTGTTTATTCTTAGCTTAATATTAATACAGAAAATCAAGTCAGAGGCCATCCATCCACCATCTTGGCAATTGGTAACGAAAGAGAATCAATTGAATTTAGTGGAGCTCATAATTCACGCGCTGGATTAAAATTAAAGTACACGTGTTCTATTTGATTGGATAGGAAAGAGATATCCGAATGTAAATATTCTAAAATATGATTTTTTGCAATACATCATGTATGCCTGTTTCAGAATCTGACTACAAGAAACGAGCTGATTGAGCTAGCAAAGGTCAAAGACGTCAAGATATTGGAAGCTCGTATGTTAAAACGACTCGAATTTGGAACGGCTGGATTGCGGGGTAGAATGGGAGCCGGGTATGGTTGCATGAACGATCTCGTCGTGATACAGACAACGCAAGGCTTGGCTACCCATGTGCTGGACTCTTTTCCAAACATCTCCCGGAAGTCAGTTGTGGTTGGTTATGATGGACGTTTTAATTCCAGACGGTATTTTATTTCTATCAGAATTCAATTTAGATTTCAAACAACGCAATATTGGTTGACATTTGACGATAAACTGTAGGTTCGCCGAATTGACCACTGCTGTGCTTGTTGACAAGGGCATTCACACATTGCTTTTCTCGAAGATCTGCCCAACTCCATTTGTGCCATTTGCCGTCGCTAAATTCGGGTGCTTGGCTGGAATCATGATTACTGCGTCGCATAATCCAAAGGAAGACAATGGATACAAAGTGTATTGGGACAACGGGGCCCAGGTTTGTAATGTAGCTGGTGCCATGCATTTCATCTGGCTGTGTGATGCAAATTTCAATCTCATAACTGACAATTTAATGTTGCAGATCGTGGCACCAATTGATAAAAATATTCAACAGAAAATTCTGCAAAATTTAAAGCCGACTGCGAATGCTTGGAATTTTAAAGACCTTCAATCTGGGAAAGTGACTGATCCACTGGACGATGTTATGAAGGCATACTACGAGAAACTGGTTGCCCACTGCTTTGACAAGAATTTGAATGCTTCCTCGTCGTTGAAATTCACATTCACACCAATGCACGGAGTCGGCCAGCTTTATATGGAAGAGGGCTTCAAACAAGCAGGGTTCAAGGTGAGTTTCACGATATGATATCAAAATTGATGTCAGACGAGTAACTTTTCTCAATTGTTCTTAGCCTTTTATTTCTGTCACGGAACAAAAGGAGGCAGACCCTAACTTTCCGACTGTTAAGTTCCCGAACCCTGAAGAAGGGAAAAGTGCACTTGATCTGTCAATCAAAACCGCAGTGGCCAATTCAAGTTCTATAATTTTGGCGAACGATCCTGACGCTGATCGCCTTGCGGTTGCAGAAATCACAAAGTACGTCCGAATTAAGTATATGAGACATATCTGGTCATTAATTTCGATGTGAAATGTAGGAGCGGAGAATGGAAGGTGTTTACGGGGAATGAGTTGGGTCCACTGCTTGGCTGGTGGTGCTTGTTTCTGGCAAAGAAACGAGGCATGGACTTGAGCAAATGTGGGATGCTGTCCAGCACTGTGTCTTCGAAGTTTCTTGAGACTATGGCAAAGAAGGAAGGCTTTCAGTTTTACGTAAGTGTTCAATGTACATTCTTTAATTGAGGGCTTGTTTATCTCTATTGGATTAACGGTCCTTTGTTAGGAAACTCTTACTGGTTTCAAGTGGATGGGAAACAAGGCATTTGAATTGGCCAAATCTGGGGTGGATATAATCTTTGCTTTCGAAGAGGCCATTGGCTTTATGTGCGGCACGGATGTTCTAGACAAAGACGGTATCAGTGCTGGTATAAGGATGGCCGAATTAGCCGTCTACTTGAATAGTGTCGGGACCACACTCCAAGGAAAGTTGACGGAACTATACAATATGTAACCTCAATATATTTAATGCTACTTATAATTTATTATAACGTCAATGTTAAAATTGATCTGAACGTGATGCTTGAAGGTATGGACTCCATATTTGTGACAATTCGTATTTTATCTGTCATGAACCGAAAACCATACAACAAGTTTTTTCTGAAATCCGTCAACGCGATACAAATGGCTCTGTAAGGAAATGAATACTTCTCTTTTCAGCCTTCTCAATTCCTCTAATTAATTCTGTTCGTATTCAGTATCCTGAGTCTATAATGGATGGAAAATACGTCGTGTCTGCTGTGAGAGACTTGACAGTTGGGTTTGACTCCTCGCAACCTGACAAACGTGCTGTACTGCCTGTATCGACAAGTTCTCAGATGATCACTTTGAGCTTTTCGAATGGTCTCGTTACGACGCTTCGAACCAGCGGCACTGAGCCGAAAATCAAATATTACACAGAAATGCGTGCCCAACCGGAGGAGAGGTAAATTCACTGATTGCTTATCTATATGACTCGGAACACATTTTTCACACTGAAGTATTTTTAATGACAGAGACTGGGATAAAGTTCAAGCAACGCTGAAGGAAATGGTTACTGCTATCATCAACGAATTCCTGCAGCCAAAAAAATTTGGCTTAATTGAACGAAGCGCCTGAACGATGCTTCTTGAAAGTATATGACGTTCATTTGTTTAGTTCGATGAATTCTTTTTCTAAGTTACATGAAACTCTCTATTCTGTTATTCTAGTTAATTTATTACGTACTCATACCTTATAGTTCCAAAGACGAAATATCCGTTATCATTCCTTACTGCTGACAAAATTGTGATTGAGGATTCCCTATTTTTATCTTGGAACGTATTAGGAATCTCAGATCTAGTCAAAGCAGCCTTATGTCACCGAAACTGATGATCTGATTGCAACCTTTTTATTTTGTCAAACGACTGACAGTTAAAAGTCGTATTTTAACTTAACGGTTCCTTTTCATTTAGTCACTGCGTTTCTATGAAGTTTTAGTATACTTAACGCATCGCTTTAAATGGTCCTAGTGAATTATTTAATGTGCAATTTGTTTACCAAAATCATACCGACACGCTTTAACCCTTAAGGAGCCGTTAACACGAAGTTGCTGTTACAAGTATTAACCTTTCCCACTATTTTGACATATACTTTTTTCTTTTATTGGAGAACTTAGCAACATTTTTCAACTCTACACATGACATTCAATCCAACACGATCTTCGGATTATCAACCTTACTCTTGGCTCTCATTAGTCCATAAATAGGAGAGGTCACTTTTAGGTCCTGCTATATTGAGATGAATTACAGTGTTGTATAATAAAAGTCAGATTATGAGATTCATTATGTAAAACATGTTTTATTATCGGAGATAATTTTTCAGAATCAAGAAGACGCGTAGTTATCAGTCTATTTGATTGACTTTTCTCTTTTGATGTTTTCAAAATGTGCATAAGCATTGCGCATTTATTGCATTCTTTTCATCAAGCGCGTCTTTCGCTAGGATGTGCACTTGAACGCCGTCGAATTATCTTGTTCCTGCCTCCATTGCTGGCCTTACATTCGGTCGTGGTTGTGATCATTGAGAATTGAGTGTGGGAGCTGAAAAAGAAAGCGAGGAAGAAAGGAATCAAATGTCATTACTGTTCATGACACATCCCAGATAAGCTGTGCACGCTAATCAAACACAGATGGGTGCAGATATCGTCATGTGAGTGCGCAGAGTCTCCTCTGCACGTACAAGGTTCAGCTCGAGCGAGCGAGCTGCGTATATAAAATTTGAAAACTCACGTCGATTGTTGCTGAGAAGAGATCCGTCAAAAATTTGTTTACCTACTTGAGATCGGCACCAGTACAAATTGAATAGTTCTTCAGCTACCTTTCCGTTATCAAACATGTGTTTACACGGTTATTTAGTTAGAAGCTGCACCAAAATAATTCATCATGCCGCACTAAATTCATTCGATGTGGAAGATTTGAGTTAATTAATGCTCGTAACTTTTTATCTCCCCAGACATATGCTCTTAATAAAAGGCAGTAGCAGCAGCAGCTCAGAAAAGTTTCGGCTTTTGCGTCACGATGAGTGCAAAATGTAAATTCCATTTTCGGAGAAAGGATTTTACAATGCAGAAGTCGGTGTGTTACCATATACGGGAAATTGCAAGTGCAATATGGATAAAACGTGGCATGACAAGGTCTGAGAAGACATGAAGTACGTACTCTAGTCGGCAATAATGTAATAATATAATACGTATACAATAAACCACATCGGTCCTGCGTTTTTTCACTTTTCCACATTTAATAGGACCTGTCATTTGCATTCGTCGACTCTGTGCTGCGTCGATGCTGACTCAAATTAAACGCCAAGGAGAGCCTTTTAATATGCTCTCCTCTCGGCTTCCCCAAACAGTCGAAAATCGGTTTTTTCAGCGCTGTGCTGCACGGCTGTTCATTCGCATGCTCAACGACAGTTCGCTTTTCTCCATCCATTCATGACAGTAATTCTCTGCTCACACTTTGCCATCAAAAGACTTCCAGCTTTCCACTTCATTCAGTTTTCGGCATATTGGAGTCATAAACCACTGCCAGAGAGATTTTTGTGCATGGTTTGGGCTTGGAATTTGAGGGCTGATTACGAAACGGTCGCGGGCAAAATAGTTCACATCAGTGTCAGTCGATTTTGTGCGGAAATTGGCTGAACTCAACTGTGAGCACATGAGCGCGTGGTAGAAGTGGAAGGACATGGTGCGAATGATTGAGGCGTCAAATTATAAACGGTTTTGTCGACAAGAAATGATTGATAGGGTGATTGATTATGCAATTGGCGAGGATACACTGGCGTCACAACGCGTTGGCTCTTTCATAGACGCGTAAATTTCACACTTTTCAGGAAAGTGTCGATGACTCTTGCTATTATGCGAAACAACAAAAGAATTGTGCAGATTTGCGGGACCGAATTCGAGCTTATTACCTACCCTAGACTGGCTGACTGCATTAGCATTTATGCCTTACACCGTAGCTCTTGTGACACTTTCCTGGTAATACGTATGTAATCTACCCATAGTCAAAGGTTGCACATTGAAAGCGCTGGTAGTGCCGCAGGAAAAGTCTGCGTCCTCAAATGTTACACATGTTAGCCAAAAGTGAGCAATTGAAAACGAATAGAATACCGTTCAATCATCTTGGTCCGTGTCACATTCGTTTTTGCCTTCCCTGCTAGAATTTAAACATTCTCTTGAAATACGGTAACAATAAACCGTTATTCATTTTCATTTCTACCGTAGTGCATGATTGCGAGGATGTGAATGCAATTTCTCATTTTTTACTATTTTCAATTTCTGTTTTTGTGACGCTGTTGGACTTTTATTCGAGGCATTTCAATAGTCATAAACGTCCAGATGGGTAGCCACAAAATCCAACTTTTCAACTTTTTCGCAGCAAAACTTAATAAATCGGGAATTGAATGCGGAAGTTTTTTAGGAACCTGGAAAATGCAGACTCATTACTAAAGTCAGTCTCGTACCCCACGAAAGGTTCAACTCAATATTTTCTGCAGCGTGAATACGCGTAGCAACTCATTTGATATTTCTTCAAGTTGAAATAATCAAATTCGTCACTCTTTTGTCATCCATGCATTACTCGGTTGAAATGAATGACAAATTTGTTGAGAGTGAGTCAACGTCGTCTGGAGATGATGAATTGATTAATGAATTTATTTTCGGGAGACTGCTGAAACTTGTTCTTGTGTCTTGCTTTGATTTTGTCTACTCGCATTGGAAGCAGCATGATTGAAAGAGAAATCGGCCACTGGTAACGTATTACGTGAAGGGCAAGTTATAATAGAATGAAGGGACCAAAAGTCCCAACTGGAAGAGAAAAGCAAACATGTGGCAAATTCGGAATTTCGTTCTTGAAAGGTAAATACGAGTGACATGTGTTTGCTCACTTGAGGAGTAAGAACGCTAATGTTATCCTCTTACATTATTTACTTTGCAATGAATTGCATTGTTGTGGCATTGAATAATGTAATTAAAGTGCTGGATGAGTTGTTGCCAAGCACTTGACAGACGAATCCATGAAACTGCAAAGCGATTTATGGTTGTTTGGGCTTCAATCTAGGCGCATTAAAGATCTGAAGTGCTGCATTGACACTGACTGGTGACAGAAACGTCGTAATACGGTTCCAGTCATGTGTGCCTGTGCTCTGTCCCTGACGGCAGCAATTGAATCATATCACAATCCAAGAATGAAATCCATAAAATTGAATTCGTCCTTGCTAGTAGTTTGATGTGAGTTTGAAGTACACTTTCCTCGGAAGGATTTCCACTTTTATTACTATTACAGAATCCAATAACGCATTAATATATCTGTCATCACAAGAATGCACGGACTTCAGTGCAGCCTAAACAGTTTGAACCAAGCACACACTAAATACGATCTGGTTTCTAATTCATGCATGCGTGTGTCAGAGTGGCAACAGCTCTCGGAGTCTGAATCCAATCTCCTCGACTTTGCTGTAAAATCAATCTCACGCATCACGTGCAACAATGAATAAAGCCAGGGACAGAATTGTTTGAGGTTCTCCTACTTCACTGCACATGGAAAGACTTTGCAATTCCAGGACTTGTGCATAGTTGGTTGCGTTGAGAGCGGGTGGTGTAATAAAGTATATGTAGTAATAATAATAATAATAACCCGTTGCAAACAACGATAGAAGGGGCACACTGCGCATTAAAAACAGGCTCTTTGTGCATCTTATTGCCGAATACCAGATTAGCAGGAAATTATGCTTCCAGCTTGATCATACAATATGACAGTACATATCGACTAGTGTTTTGGATTTGACCTGAACACGTGATCATATCTGTTAGTCTCCGCCGGACCTTATGCGCCAATGGAAAACTCTTGCCACTCAGGACTAGCATCCCATCAGTCATATTTAATTCATAATTTACCCATGTTTCCTTCATTTCCACCCACCGGTGCGTAGTTCTATGTACCTCCAGATATTTCAGGGTTAAAATATGCAATGCTAAGTAGTGAAATGTTCGCCTACACAACACCACGGGCCCCATGTCGCTTCATACTGATACACCGATGCTGAGATCTCTCCTACTTAATGCAAGATTATGTGCTCTAACTGTTCTAAAGAGATAGGGAAAATTGGAAGCAGGCTGCATGTGACCAAAACTTATTAAACGCCTAGTCCATACAGACGGTTCGAGTTGCAAATGCAGTAGCCCATTGTGGAGTGTGCTAATAATATAATGGGAGAAGCTCATAAGATTTGACTTCGTTTTATATTATTCCATGCTTGATGCATATATATCACGCGGAAATGTCAGTCGCAGATATTCTCTTGCAAAAACGAAAAATGAATGGAGCAAAGTGCACAATATTACCGAAAATATATTATTATCCTCCCAGCACAAAACTGCCTGCCAGGCCGAGCCACTGCCGTGCTGCGTTGTGCACTGCCACTCCAACAATACATGGAGGCAAACGCGATCCTCACCATAAACTGCAGAGCAGACGCCCCTGCTGCACCCAAATATAGTGAAAACTATTTTCTCCACTTGGACTCGAGTACTTTAAGGCAAAGCCTGGAATGTGGACACGAACTTCACAAATATGTGGATTTTTCATCACTGAATGTTTCCACGGCACGGGTCTCATTTCTGTGGTAATGAGCCAGTTCAAATTCCACTGCAGCACGTTTCATTGTTTCCGCTAATCGTTTCATGGCTCAACCACTGAATTTATTGCTATGATGACAATTCTCATAGAATACTAGGTAATGAAGTATCTGGCCCTGATTTATTCAAATCGGACGAAATGGTTTCAGATTTGTGTATTCTGTAGTCTTCTAATCCTCGCAAATGCTGAACTGGAACAGCCGCCGATTGAATAGTGGCAGCATTTGTGATTCTCATCCGTGAAATTTGTGTGTTTTTTTTATCAAAATATTATTACAGCCGTTCTAAAACTGATACTTTATTCTTTCACTTTCATTTCATGATCTCATTCACGTAAAAGTGCGAAGCATGTGGAAGACGAGCGAGCGAGGGGTTTGGACCAAACAACCGAATGCGGAAAGGAGCAAAACCAATATAAAATTCAAATAAGTCTTGTAGTCAGTATTATTGCACAATAATAATAATGGTTGGCATTATTGTCATCTGCTAACGCCTAATCCCATTGTTTACAAACAAAAGGATTCACCCTTGTCTAACATGTGATCCATTGCAACTAAACTATTATGGCTATTATGTCTTCAATCTCACCGATTTTACCCCGGCTTAACATCCTTTCCCGTTCATGTGTGCCCCGATCTTTTATTATCTCTCGGATGTTTTGTGCTGCATTTTTTACCTTTCGGGATGATGCCGTGTCGGGCCAAGTTGAGGTTATGCTTTGGATGCTTTTTTATGCTCATCCTTCTCAGTGTTGTTTGTACAAGTTTTGCCTCTATTCGTGATCCTTAACTAGCGTTTATTTATTTATTTTGATTCCCTGGCCCGGTTTCAATACAACGCATTCAACTTTTCAGGACAAGGAACGTATGTATTCGACGGCCAGCGCAAGCGAGTCCAATATGCCACATTTCGTGCATTTAATTCATATTATTTTCTCATTACCAGATTTTTAGCGTAACGAAATGTGAACAACGTGAGCCGTTAAGGCCAGCAGAGGATACGTTAGAATGTGCAAACAAAATTAAATTTTTATGGCGCCTTTGACACTTTGACACAATGCAATGGCAAAACTTTAATGAATATAATATAACTGTTCCTTTGGATTCACTTCTCGACTTATCGCAAACGCTTGCATGATTAAATGTTATGAGTTGAATAATTGATTTTAGGTTTAAGGACTTTCATTGCAATTATCTTCTGGTCCCAGAATGCGTCAATTTGAGCATAAACTTCTGATCTTGGGTATAAAGTCAGTGCGGACTTGTGAACGGGTTAATTTGCTATTAAGCCCTCCGACATTAGAGCAAGAAAGTGCCTCCATCGTTTAGAAAACCGAATAGTGCGGAATCTTTTGAAGTGTTGATTGAAATATAAGATAAAGACTCCCATTTAATCGGCGGCATTACACACCGAGTGAAAGAAAGGGTTACCGCGATCCACATCCACTCCCACGTTTATTACCGAAATGTACGTGTTACGAACTCACATGCAGACATGACAAAGGAGGCAACTCGTCAAAGGACGCTGCGGAGGTTGGTCACGGTTTGTATTTCCAAATGAGGCACAAAATGCTCGGAGAGACTGCGAACGTGTAATCCACACGATTGCTCGAAAGACTGAAGTATAGAAATAACAGTTGCGATTAAATAGGTATTTGCCGTCGGAACAAGAAGAATGTACATAGGAAATTAGTTCGAATGGATGAGTTCATTGGTAACAAAAGGTTTACAACCCGTTGATTGATACATTCATATTATTGTAATACGCAACCAAAAGGGCAACTTGGACTTGTTTTGCCTTTGAGTGAGCCTCCAAAATAATATTTATACCGAACTTTTCATGTGGAAACAACATTTTTACATGTCGTCGGTGAATGTGAAACCATAATACAAATTACAAATATCACCTCAAATTCTCCCTTTGATTCTTCACGGATCCGTTGCTCGTCTGTTCTGCAAAAGGGCCACACACGTATAATTTACACTAGCCCATTCAGCAGCCCAGTCGCAAATCGCAATAACATCCTGTATGTTCCCGTCTGTCCTTTGTTATCTGTTTCTCTCTTGCGTAACCAAATGTCTGCGCGAGTAAATGTCCAGCAGCTACTACGGTGCGCTTGCTGTTGGTCTCTAGCTTTGTACTGGATTTTGTCAGTTGCAGAAGTGAAAGTTGGCTCGCACCCAGTCCTTTCGATTTCGTTTCAAAGACCAAAACAAACATTTTAAATTCTAATATTTAGGTTCCGTCTCTGTTGACAAATGGGCAGAAGAGGGACAAACTTTTATTATGCTCTAAAGTAGCAACTAGAGTATAAATAATTATTATGCCTTTTAGTATGCAAATTGGGCGCATTGTTCTCGCTGAGACAACATTAATTATAGATTTCTGAATGCACAAGCGTGACTCTAACGCCGATGTACTGTTTACGTACGCGGGCATTAGATCAGAAACAATCAGAGCAGACCTGGTTGCCATTCTGCATAAAAAAGCTATTACTAACTAAAACTACGATCATCATGAGCATTAAGAGTATTTAATCGAAAGGGAATGAATGGAGACTATAAATTTTAAAGCAAAAAATTAATATTACATGTTTAATGGCTTTAATGACGCTTGTAAAAACAAACAGAACGAAACGGCCGATGGGGCAGATTGAAACTCACGCTAAGCAGATGTATCATGTGCCATGTGTCCGTTTCTACCCAGTTCTACCTGGGGGACCAATCAAATCAAAACTTATTGATTTGAACCGATGGCATGATGTCTGATTTAATTAATTGATTTGGAATAAGATTCAACGGATTTTTTTATCTTGAGCGAATTCAAACTTCAACATTTCTGAAACACATACGCTTCTGCTGAAATCGACGAAGATATATGAGCACATAAAAGTTGACTGATACTGAAGGTGTTGAGAAAAATGATTGGGACAAATTAAACCAATAATTGTTATTGATGGCAATATTATACATGGAAATGTATGATTAATGGAATGTTATGAGAATGCTCAAGTAGGGTGCAATGTTGGAGACGTTTGGAATTGAGCACGGCTAGGCTGCCCAAATAGTGAGCCAGCGCGGAGCACAATGCACAGAGCACTGTACCTTCTCGTGCAGAGACTTGTCAAAGACCGAGGAAAGGCAGGCATTTTGAGCAGTTGAAACTGTGTACCAACAATTTATAAAGTTTCATTTGTATTTTAAGTACAATATCAATTCAATATTTCAAAATACTCTCCAAGTAATTTTTCAAATTCATGTCTTTAGAGCACATCAACCTTTTGATCTCTTTCTCCGTGCATTGTGCTCTTGCTGTGTATGACACACACTCCCGGCTGTATTTTTTTTACTGCGTCCGCGTCCTTCCATCATCTCATACGCTCATACTGAATCGGGACTCGCGCAATGGCTAAATGGTACAAATTTTACAACTCACTTCAATTGAGACCTTTTAAAACTCGCTTTTATTTTTGATTAATGATTAATTTTACAATCAAAAACATTGAGTCTTGTTTCACAGCACCGTGTTGCACTCTACCCCTTTCCTCCGAGCCATGACCATTAGTGGAGCATGAAATGAATGCCAGGCAGGCACTCGATGAGTTGTCGACAGCACAGAACTTGCATAAGACAGCTTTCTTCTTTGTTTGGACAAATCAATTTCCACCAGTCGCAGTAACAAAAATGCCTATAATGGCTTGTTATGTTATAAGAGCAAACAAACTCTGTGATCTCGAGACGCAAAGTGTAAATAAACCGTGAAATAGTCTGAACCTCTGAATAATTGATGCGCACCGATTCAAGACTAGGCCAGAGACTTGGGAAGACTGTAAGTGAAACTCTTGGCACTTGGGTAAGGAAACAAATTAATATTATTGCGACTGAAAGTGAAAAGGCGCAGAGGAAAGCGATGCTTTGTGCTTCCCGCAAGTGGCAATTTCGCCAGAGAAAGCAATATAATTACAAAGTCAGAGAAATGTCGCGGTAGCAGCCAGACGGCAGACTAGAGCGGAGGAGGAACAGACTGTGATGACAGGCGCTGGATGATGAGGTGAGGAGGGTGAAGCAAGGAGTCAACTTCGCCTGCATTCATTCACTCCAGACCCGGCGGTATGAAATATAATGCATTATGGAGCTGCAATACTAAATCAGAACGGCAACAAAGATTTTACGCCTGATTCATCTCATTCGTTTGGTTTCTCTGCTCTTCTCCGTTATAAGGAGACTGGGATCAGAGAAACGAAAAATACCAGTGCGACACGGACACAGCGGAGAGAGATCGGAGGAGAAAAGACGTTGAAGGTGCCATATGAATTAGATTGAACCATTAGAAAAACCTGACTCTCCCAAATCAATTTTCAATCCTGTGAGCCAGCTCTTCTCTCGGGATCTTTTATTGGAAGTGAAAATTGTGGCAGAAGCACAAGTCCACAGCTTCGACTTCATCTGCATCGCTTTTCTGTCAAAGATATACAATTTGAGTCCTACAAAATGTGCAAAGAGTTTCGGAACGTATGAATAAGAAATGCAACTTATTAATCAAATGCCTTATTTATGGATTTGCCTCAAGGTCAGATAAGTCAGATGCACAGTCTCGTAAGCTGTGCGCAATGAATTCCCTTCTGTTGTAAAGAGTCAAAAGTCGCGTGGCGATCTTTATTACATTTCTGCAATTTACAATTGTGGATCGTAACTTACCCAAACTTTTGCAATATGAAATGCGACACTGCACGCATACATTTGAATATTGGAAAACTTGGTCCGGAATGCATTCACTGACTTTTTGTCTCGCTGCGACGTTTCACTGCGAAAGATCACGATGCCTATTCACTGCGCCTCGCAACCCGTGTAGAAAGTTTATTACGTATTCATCCTCTCATTCCCAATATTAATTTCATTTTCAACGAGCCGTCTGTTGCCGAACTCGGTTCAATGCAGCCACGGCGACCGCTGCTGCTGATCCAGATGAAAACATTATGCTTTTGAGTCCGTGCCTGGAAGTGAGTGTTGGATCGAATTGATCAAATAATAATATAAAAATCATTTCGCACTTCACCGGTTTCTAATAACTCATTTTAATTTCAAATCTTTTTCATCACAATGTGCCTTTTTTTTTCTGATCCTGTACGCCTATGGTACAATGCGTTTTTAATCATTTCCAGCGTCGGTTGTCGTCAGGTGACAGATTTAATTCGAAAAACAATCAAAGAGCAAAGGCATTCAAAGCAAAATAGGAGGAGTTCGAAAACACAGACGAATTGTCGAGTGGACCTTGCCCATTCGAATGCATTTAATCTTGAATCTGTCAGTAACATAACGTACTCAGAATGCGTTGCCCTTTCGTATGCACGCTTGATTCCTGTACATCATTTCGCCCTGGCTCCATGCAATTCACGATACCCGTTGTTAAACTTTTATGTGGTAGACGGACGGAGGAAGTTCTTAAAAAGAGAAATTCTCGCATCATTCACTCCACGTTTCCTGGGCACTGCATTATTACGGCATTACATTTTTTAAAATGAGAAATGATTGAGTTGCCTAAGCCAAACTTTCCGAGTTGTTTTCAGAATCCGAAAAACTTTGAACTTTTTGAAAAATTGCTGAAGAAAAGAAGAAAGTTGGGACGCCCCGCACAAGTCATCAACTGAAGATGATGAAAGGCGTAATGCGCGGTTCTGCCACAACAGAGCCCGAAGAATTTAATTATAACGAGGGAGTATATTTTTATGATAATTTGATTTTGATGATAATGGACTTTTTTAAGAAAATGAAAAGAAAATCGCATTTTGGCTCTCATTTCGAGGAAAAGAAAAATGTTCCGGCAGATTTTCTCCACTTTCTTATTTATTCAAGTGCTCAGAGTAAGAGTCATAATAATACGCCGAAAGTCTTCCTAAAGTTGAATGATGAAAAATTATTCTACAGAATAAAGAAAGAAAATGAGATCATCAAGGAAGGAAATTAGGATGTTTGCCTCTCGTTTCTTCCGGAGCCTCTCGGCCAAGCTGCACGTGAAATGTATTATATGAATTTTAGAAAAAATGGAAGTCTAATTATCAAAAGCATCAGTGTTTTTGGCATGTACGTTTTTTAAATCGTGAAACATTATTCCGCTGAGCGATTAAAGTACTCTCCAACTTTTACCCTTCCCACTTAGTCAGACTTTTTTTTAACTTCGCAGCTCCCTCCGCTTCGTAATAACAATAATATTTCTCCGTAATAACTCTTTCATATCTTCGCTCCGAGTTCCTTCAAACTTTTGTTTCCTCGCTGTGCATGAATCCATGATGGGTTTCTTCCCCAATGCCTTGTCTTGTGCTAAGCGGAATCCCGCATTTCAATTCCAGCCACCGTAGCATATCGCACTCAAAAATGTTATTTTGCCACCATTTAATGAATCCCTCTTACAAATCTAGCCCATACGTTTTTAGAAATTTATCATGAAATCAAAAACTTGGTGAAATATTTCTCTTCTTTCAATTTCAGGCCAAGGTGTCCGGGTTGTTGAGAATCTTTCGTCAGTAGGATTCATTCTTTATTCATCTGTCGCAAACCTATATCTAAATTAAAATTTTTTGAGCTCCAGCCAAATTAGACTGATTCTAAGACGACGCTCAATTTTATAATAGAGTAGTGTAGACTAGTACGCAACATAATTGTACGCAGTTTCTGCGATTATCTGCATCGTCATCATCAGAAAATCCTATTGCGCAAATTTATGATTCAAAATCGTTAAAAAAAAAATAAAACTTTGGCACAGAGTTGGTACGCTTTCCAGAGTATAATGTAACTAGTATATAAAGTACCAGTTTGATTTCATCGCTAATATTGTCGGTCGTTTGTGAGAAGTGAAGAAGGTGTCTTTTATAGACTGAATCCTCCGAGAGAGAACCAATGAGACAGGCTGGGAAGGCAGTGGCTCCCAAATCATTTCGTATATTTTCTCGGGTTGCTGAATGGGTGCAGGGCGGGAAGTGCTACGCTCTGCTTGTTACGTAATAACCAAATCATCCCTTTCCTTTCCTCATCTTCTCGTAGACTAGGCCGAGTACCTTCGCTCTACCTCTTAGTTGCTCCATAACCGTGGACGCGCGAAAGTCAGGCCTTGACACCGAAACCGCGTTCAGAGTGAGGCCACTTTAAAAACCTTCCAGACTATTTTCCATAAAAGTAAATTACAGTCAATCGAATCGAAGCCAGTGAAAGTATTCGTGGAATTTGCAAAGAACTTGTGCGAAGATGTTTTAAAGCATTGTCGGTCAGCGTCTGTTAGAATGCTTCCGACTGTCTTGACGCCCTTACCAGTGTGCAATTCAGTCCTAACCTGTTTCTCCGAAAGCGCAGCGCAGCTTTTACAATTTCACAATAACTCTGTCGCGTCGAAAGGTTTCGACGGTTTTTACATGGAGAATCTTTTGAAGGCAAACGTTACCGTGGAGCACGGTCTCAACTTGACCTCTGTACCGTGTTCATTGAAAACAGAGCCAACCGAAAGTACATCTGCCTCGGGCTCACCCAGTCACACCGAATACGACAAGAAAAGCTTGTCTCCCAAGTCAAATTCTAGAAATTCACCCTCATTGAGTCCATCCGGCCAAAGTAAGTATTGCAAGCCACACTTTGCTTCGACATTCAATCAATCAGCTTTGCTAATCAGTGTGTGATTTGATTTTTCCAGCGATTGGAACGACTTCTTCTTTCAGTCTGGGCATCGGCGACTCGTACTCGTTTCCAGATGATAGACGTTTTCTGAGTGGCAGTGACATGAATAAGTCTGGCGGCAGTGGCCGCGACAGGACCCACGGCGGTGGGTTCACATTCGGTTCGCATAACTCAGACTTCAGTGGCAGTGGCGGAGGTATCGTTGACGTTTCATCTTTCCCAAACTGTGCGTGTGCTAGTCCGAGCAACAGCAGCAGCAGCGCGAGCAATCAGAACAGCAGCAGTCGGGGCAGTGAGTGTTCTCCGCGATCGCAGGGCCCTTGTTGTAATAATGAGACGAGTGTTCAGTTCGGACTCTGTAATAATAACAATATTAATCATAATAACAACAATAATAATGGCAAGAAAGCGACGACTTCAGTGCCGGAAAATTGCACTTGTCGACTTAATGGGAGGCAGTGCAAGGCGAAATGCGAAGAGACAACAAATTGCAGCAGCGGCGGCGGCAGTCACAATAATAACAGTAACAATGGCCGAAAACCTGTGTTGAAATTTAGCGTGAGTGCCATTCTCGGAGGAGATGATCATAAAAGCGACAGACGGAGACCTGAACCGAACGTTGTCTTCAGTGAAAGTAAGCCCAGATCTCATAACACAATATGACTCGCAAAACACTTCAACCCATATGTTGTTGTCCTATTCAAAACGGCCGTCGCAATTTCAATATTGTGCTCCACTTTGGGCCCATCCCAGAATCGGCTCCGTTTTGTACGAAATTTTTCATTCACCTAGCTCTGATGACCATTACCAAGCGCCAGAAAACGCCAACACCACATGAGCACTGAAACGTTTTACGATCATTGTCATTATTATCGTCATCCTCGATATTTTGTTCCGGCTAAACGATGACGATTACCAGTTATCGTTTGTCTACTCAATCGAATATAATATTTTATAACCCTAAAACACGATATAGCATACACTTACTCATGTTTAATAATTGCTTATGCCTTCAAGTCTCATTCTTATCATTCCAGCGTGCTGTAAATACTTAAAGCCGGACCGCGAAAGTAATCCTACGCATGAGTAATCGAATTAGAGCTTACTACGTGGATTCTCGACATAAATCAATTGACATTCATTTTTGGCATTGCATTTGAGTTTCACTGATAACAGTAAAGTACTTGAGGTTGTAATTCATATAGATTGAGATCATGGGACTCGTGACATGCAGATTCAATTTGCCATTGTCGGAGTAGAAAGGTCTCATCAGATAATGCAAGAGCAGGGAAAAGTGGCTAGAACGTTCAATTCAATGCGTTTTTAAAGTGGCGATTGAAGTTGGGAAAGTTGAGATGACGACGTGGGGCCATAAATCACAAACCTAAGTTTGGGAGAGGACCGAAATGCAGCGCGGTGATAAAACCTAAAAGAGTGCAAGGCAGACTCGATTAGTTGTTTGCATTCATCCGCTTGCACTCGGACGACTCCACACAAAACGTGTCCTGGAGGGTAGCGAAGGGGTTCGCAGAGATTTTGTAGTTTAAAATTCAATGCAAATAAAGAATTCTCGGATAGCAGTCGCCGGAGAAAGAGAATACACGAAAATACAAAACCTTGTCTGTCAGAAACAGACGACATTTTTTTTTATTGTCAACCACCTCGACTTATACGAAACTCATAATTTACAATGATTTGGTTGATATATGAATGGATTAGCAAGCAGCAAATGGGCAGACTTCGAGCGGGTTGAAATGAAAAATTTTCTGTGCAGTCGTCCAGACAGTCGATGTTTTCCTAATTGTGTTCATGCAGTACGCCTAAAAATTGAAATTCCAATAACATTGACCAAAGTTTCACTATAAAAATGTGTTGCGGATTTTTAGAGCAAAACTTGCGTGCTCATGAATCCACTCTATCTGACTGAGGTCCCGCAACTGCGTGCTACTTGCCTATTTGCTTTTGAGAAACCAACGGGGCGCAGAGTGCAGTATGTCCCCGAATCGTTCTTTCTGTAATTTCGGAACCAGCATGTGGCCGACGCTGATCAGAAAGAATAACAACACAAGACAGAAAATTGAGAAATAAAGGGCTAAATTCTTGACAAATTAGTCACCTTAATTCTAATCTTCGATTAGGCGTCGATTGGCAACACGCGATCAAAATTCTTAGCTGGAATCATTCTTGGCTAAGCACCAATAAACAGAGGCTGGCCGAAGTGTGAAATGCATTCCTGGTGAAATGTTGTTGTTGTTGACTGGTGTACGCGCAGCACAAGAGGTTGTTCCAAACTCATTCATCAAAATCTGGTTTTTAAACGTGGAGACGCAGAATGAATGACGGGCCCTCATTTGCAGTCATTCATTCCAGGTCCATGAGGAGAGCCTTCTGCGAGCAATCAAAACATTTCTAGAAGTAGAGCAACAATGATAATATTATGTTTAGTATTTTGTTGCAATTGGCTTGAGCAGAGTAAATAAGCTTACCTTCTTTTTACTCATTGAGTTCCTCGATCAGTCATTGTAAGGACAAGCAGGAGCGACATGATCCCGTCATCATTGGCCGATCTCAACGCAAGGGACGGAGTGCGGCGGTTGCGAATGATTGACAGACAAAAGATTAAATTCTCCTTCATTGCAGCATTGTTATTGTTTGATATTAAAATGGGGAAGGGGCAACGTGAGCAAACAGTGCCAAGTAACGCGTACGGAACGCGAGCGGGATTTGATTCGAAGGATTCGCCACCGCGTGTGACTGATTTGCTCATATTATGTAAATCTGACCTAATGTTTATCAAATCCACAAATGGCTTGGGATTCAAGTATCCTGGAGTAGAAAGGATTTAATCCAAAACGGTTGGCCGAAGAGTAGTTTAATTGTTGCAGTTTTAACAAAATAAAAATCCCATTTGAAATCCATAAGTAAACTGGACTTAAACTTTCGTCTCTTGTTGCAGGCTTTGTGACACCGGCGTCCTTTCTCTCCGCATACGGACTCACCAACAGCAGCGGCAGTGGCGGTGGCCCGGGCTCGATCGCTAAGCCAATTCCCAGACCGGCCGTGGGTTCAGCTGGACCGTCCACGCTCTTCGATCCGCACCTGCACGCACTTCTCTCCTGCCGGCATCCAGCATTTATGAGCGGTAAGATCCATTCCATATCCCTAAATCCGTCGCGGTGAGGGACGTTGCGTGAGACACATCACCATGGGGTAATAAAAGCAAGAAAGGAATTTGAACACCCACAATAGACGTGCGAGTGGCAGGTGAGGTGTCAAGTCCTTTGATGCGCGCTGCTTTGAGAAAATCATTTCAAGAGGTGCGGGTGATTTAATATACCTGTTAGAGATTAAAGGAAAGGTGGGACGGATGTATGCAGGCGAGAAAACCTTTTAATCATACCCAATTGGTCCATTTCACAGAGCATATTTCATTTCATTAACTTCCGCGTTTCAATTTCGTCTGAATTTCGGGCACTGTCGTGATTCTGAATGAAAGAATGTACAAACATCTTAACACGATGTTCGCACTTACGCAGAAGTGCATCACTTGAATTTTGTGTACATTTTGTAGCTTTCCGTGTGCCCTTCAGAGTCTGACTCGAGAAGAGGTGCCCTTTGCCTGGAACAACAACGAATCATCAGATTTCATTCATTCTCTTGCTCGTCATCCATGGTTTTTCTCCAGACCAGAAGTTTATTTAGATAATGACCCCTCATAATCAATTCCCATCAACTCGATGCGTGTTATCGTTTCGAAATGATTTAATGATTCTGCTCGCGATCAACAAAAAATTACCTCACCGGGTTGCACATGTTTCAAGCACAAAATGGTCATGGTGACGTATTTTTTTTTATGAAAATATTTTGATACCAACAATATTTATTTTTAGCATCTCATTGTTGTAGGATTTATGCTTTTGTGTTCCTAAATGCCTAGCGCAAAGTTCATTGTGTGTGGCTACCAACTTTTTATTCGAAATTCTTACGGCATTTTCCGTTTATTCTTTCCTTTAGTGGTTGTTTGGCTTCGTTTAGTTTCGTGGTCGATTTTATGCGCCAGACCTAAATGCGAGCATTAAAAACCATGAAGGCATTATTACGACGGGACCGAGCAACATAATAGACAGATTATACGGTCTAATTTCGGATTTATTTAGATCCTGTTTTCATTCGAACAATTTAGCCGTCCGAGGCCTTTGCACATGACCGGGCGCAGAGTCGTAATAATCTTAAATAAATTGAATCTCGCGGCTGGGCCTGTCGCATGGAACGCGAAAGAAAACGGGAACCCTTTACGCTCGCCTTTATTATTCTTTCGCTATTAATTCATCCTGGCCAGGCTGTCCTTTTTTCAAATGAAATTTCACGTTCCGTCTTTGTGTTGGGCTCGTCGGCTACGCAGACAGCAAACACGGATTCGCACCGTGCATAATTTTCCGATGTGGTCCATCCGAGGTTCAATCCAACCACTCGCCATTTCAATTTTAAATGTTTTTAAACCATTCTGAAATATTTGTGCAGGCCCGCATTCCGCTGGAGCGAGTGTCTTTCCACTTCCTGGCACCTTTCCATGGGCGGGTGGTCCGCGGGGCAAACCGAGAAGAGGAATGATGCGCCGAGCAGTCTTCTCCGACCTTCAGCGGAAGGGACTGGAAAAGAGGTTCCAAATCCAAAAGTACATATCAAAGCCAGATCGCAAGAAATTGGCCGAAAAGTTGGGACTGAAGGATTCACAGGTAACAAACAAAAGGGATGTAGAAATCTAACTTTTATTCCTGCATCCAGCAAAAGTTGGGCGCATAAATGCATAACAAGGAGGTTAATAGCCAGCACATGTCGCATCCCGCACACACGTCAATTTCCATTTTATGGGTTTCGGAGTGAAAACAGTTTGGTGGAAAAGTAATGAAAGTAATTGCATCTCGAAAGAAGGAAGCAAAACTGTCGCCACAAAATAATAATAATGTAATCGGCATCGTGACACAATGTGTGCAGAGGAACGAGAGAACGGCTGACGCAATACGCGACGAGTGTGGAATTTCTGCAGATCCGCGCCAGCGAAAGCCCGAAAGCGCGAGCGGGTGCAACGTGCGAATGAATTAAGCCATCGTTTGTCTATATTTCACCCTCAATTGCATGCGTCGGTGCGTGGTTCGGAAGGGTATTGGAAGGAGGCCGAGTGAAGGATTCCCATAATAACATTTTATATGTAAGGTACATTGTCATTATGAGCTCTCAAATGAATCTATGAGCCAAAGATTATTCGAGTTGAAGAGTCGCAACATTTGTAGCGATGCTCATTCGCACGTTCTGGCGAATCGTGCTTTTTATCTCCATTTGTGGGCAATGCCATGGACCTTTATCGACTCGAGTGACAAACCAATGGGCTCAGCGAAAGCTTTCGCCGCGCGGAGAAAGAGGAAGTCGAGAGCAGACGGAGAGCAGGCTGGTCTTCCTCTCCTCGTCTCCTCGGCCTCTGTTGCTGCTGCTGGCGCGCAGGCTGTTGTGCGGCGCTACCATCAGATTATATCTTTATGGTAGAACTATAATGTCAGCGAAAGTGCTTTTATTATAACGGAAAACCTCTTGAATTTCATATTGCTCATATTCCTCATTACGGGAAACCAGGCAGCAGCTCGCTGCTTTCTTCCCTCCCCGTTACTTTCCTAATTCAGCAATTTCCTTTGATAAATCGCTACAATCTGTCACGAATTGCGCGTGTTGTTTTTGATCTGCTCAATAAAGCCAAACCCCTCTCGCCGCCAACTTGGCTTTTACTCTTTCACATCATGCCGATGCACCACACTCCGCGCCCTTATCCACAGTTCACATCACACACCCACCCACACTCGTCTTACCCGCGACTAGCTTCACCGTCACAATCATAATCATCATCACGTGCAGCGCCGCACGCATATTGCACACAGAGCCCGAGTCACAGACGGACACTGCCAACCAGTCTCCGCTTTCGTGAACTCTCCGAATTAGTTACACAGCATTAGACGACCGCACATCAAGTATGAAATCGGACTCTCGGCCTTCCATTAAAATGAGACTCGTGCTTTTAGCAGCAAATGATGCAGCTCTCACAAATCTTCATTACATGCATGCTAGGGAGCTTTCATTTCATCGTGCGACTCGGGTTGGATGCTTGTCAATGACTGTCATCTCATCATTTCGTACAAATGCGGTTTCCTTTTAAAGTCAACAGAACATAAAAATGTCATATTTTATACCAATATTTTACTAAACGATTACTCGTCCATTGCAAAAGATCCGCTGATTCCGTCTCTAAATTCTGTTCTGGTCGATTTAGGTGAAGATCTGGTTTCAGAACCGTCGCATGAAATGGCGGAATTCCAAAGAGCGCGAGTTACTTGCGAGCGGCGGATCAAGGGAGCAAACTCTGCCGAACAAGAATAACCCGAATCCAGACTTGAGCGACGCGGACATGGACAAGCCCAAGATTGATATTTCGGACGTGTCTCCGCTGCATTCGCCAGTCAATCCATCATCATTCCATCATCACCATCACAATAGGCACTCGTCAAACCCACACCAACAGCAGCAGCCGAGAACGAACAATCATCATCAAAACAACAACAGCGTTAGTAAGAGTCTCAATTGCAGTAGCGGCAGCGAAGACATGCACCATCTGATCAAACTCGTGGACTCGCCGCCACTCTCGCCAACGTCCTCAGACTCATCGACCAACGACGACGGACACGGCACGGTAGGAGGAGACGATTATGGCTCGGATATTGTTCCGGATTGTGACGATGAGGAAATCTCCGTCACTTAGCAATGTTTTGTCGTAGCAGAGCAGCCCGTAGCCCAGCCTAGCCTCCTAGCCTGCTCAGGGATCACGACAACATCTTCATCAAACAAATAGCAATAGTAACTAAATCGATTTCCAGATCACATCTGTCGTCTCACTCCCAGTTCAAGATCTCAACAACAAACTCATGTCCAGCGCAGTGCAGCAGACGTTGCAGAATGGCTCGACTGCACTGACACACTGCACTGGCTGGCATTCCAGCATTAATTTCCAGCGCAACCAAATCAAGTCGACGTATGCCTGCTCGAGAAGCATGAGTATGAGATAAACACCTCTGGTTTCTTAATCATAATTATCTTTCCATATTTTTTCTTGCTGGGCTCTGTTAACAATAGATTAATGCAAATTGATTAAATGCAATGATTCCAATTACATTATGCTAATCACTAGCAGTACCGTACCGTACGTATACGTTGATAGCAACCAGAAAAGCATCAATATCAGAAATATAAGCTTGATAACAATAAAAGTGAAGTCATTTAATGATCTCTTCCTACCTGCATGCAGGTGAGTTCATGACGGAATGAGCCGATTTGTCCAGCGATTACGAAACCAAACCACCACGGAGACTTGACTGACTTGACAAACGCAGACCTGATGTGATGTTTTTTTTGCGTGAGTCAACATCCATTGAACACGCGTCCGCCGTTCCATAATTATTCGTATCTTCACGATTCTTGACACGGATTTCGTAATTATCATAAATATTATTGAATACTTGAATGAGCGATGTCCGTGCTCATGTCATGCGCATATGTTCGTTGTGTTTGAGGGGACTTCACTTTTTTCTGCAGAATTCTCCCGTGCGTTATTCATCCTCGCCTCATCGCTCGTGTCATAATCGCCTGAATCATAAACACATGCGTAATTGAAGTTTGGCAAAAACAAACGATTATCTTTATTGCTTGTCAGCAGAATAAAAGCGACGATGATGGCTCGCGTGGTAATTATAGCCCAAGCCCGCAAGATCTTCACTATCGCTGTCGCCACTTCTCATAACCTTGCATTGTATCGTATTAATTGTCGTGATTCCATTATTGCCTTAATTTTTAGTGGCACATGGCTTTTTTGTGTGCGGGCACTCAATTTCTGGATATAATATCAAGAGAGCCAAAACCACTTGGCACTTTGAAGCTGTCAAATGATATTAGAAGGAGATAAGCGGAGAAGCCCCTACGAATTTGCAAGTGGGGTAAACCGAGACAAAAACAAAGAGCCGAGTTATGATGATGAGATTGCCTCTGCGCAAGGCACTGTGTCATACTTCACGGCTTGGGGATTTGATCAAGAATCGTAATCGCAAGAAAGAGATGACCTTCAGAATCAGATTCAGATGATGAGTCTTCAAAATAAAGTTCCACAATACCTCGGGACGGACCCGTGCACATTAATCACTCCACTTTTTAATGTCGAGAAAATAATCGTGACATCCTCATGAGTCTGTCATTTTGGAATTCAGATTACAGCTAATAATAGAAACGTTTATGGCAGCCACCTGCACAACAATTGGATGAGCTGTGCGCGGTGGAAGTGTGCTTTTTTGCGACAGACTCTTCACATGGGCATAAAACAGCCAAGTGGCAGGTTTTACGACGATGATGAAGAAAACAGAAAGCCCCAAAACACTCTCGCGAATGGCGAATGGCAAATTGCTCTTCTGCGAAATCAACTTCCTAATCTCTGCACATAATCTAAAAATACACAACTCATTACTCGCCTGACATTGCTCAGGCAGAAAATGCAGGCAGAAATAATTGTTGTAGTTTCAAGGCTTTAAGCATAAATCATCGGGTCACCTCCATCAAACCAAACGATCTTGCTAAAAATTGAAATGTCATCATCGTTCGAAGGAAAAAAGTCCAAGATGCGGCAGTTCAATGAAGAAGAAGACGCGAGTCAAGACTGCATTTAGCACGTAGTTATCAATTAAATGTGTCTCACTCAGTCGCACTACCGGTTCACAATTCAATCCCATAAGTCAACTGACAAAAAGATTCACGAAGAAGGTTGCTGGTTGTCGAGCATGTAAAGATGACTCCAATTGTTGCGAGATAATAACGATTATGATAATGAAGACGAATAATTTCGTGTTTTGATTCTATCATTAGTCAGCAGTACGAATGGCATGATTGCGGTACGCCGCGCACGTTATTGTGGCGAGTGAGGTCAGAGCCTGTGTACCTACGCCACCGTCGTCATGTTGACTTCGTTCATATCTCACGCGTGCGTAATGGAATTGCTGAGAACGCGAACGTGAACCTGATTGTTGGTTGTCCGCGTCCGCTGAATTGAAACGGTACGGCAGCATAATAATTGCATATTCACGTGTACTCCATACTCCATAACCAAAGCGCAAGCCGCAGCGCTGGGGGAAATAAGACGATGACGTGATGGACGCTGACGAGATGGTCCGCGTCCGTATTCATGCTAAGCTAAGCCCAGGTTGAGACTCGCTACCTGCCTGCTGCTTCTGGACAGCATTAAGGATCTGACGTCAGCGCCTCGTTTAATATAAAAGTCATGATTTGCGAACGGCCTGAGCTTATATTCGAAGAGACTGCGACCGAGCATTCGAAGGACGCCTTGTTGGAGCAGGAATAGCAGAAGTGAACTTCAAAATATCAGGTAAGGCCAGTCTGTATCTGCATCGTAAATTTGAAAACATAAAGATTCGAGTCAAATGCAAACACTCTTCTCCACTTTAATCACAAATTGCGACACATGAAAGGACAACTCTTGACACTCTGAGCGATCAAGTTTGTCAAGTATTCAGACACTCAGTCGTTGCTCGGACCCAACTCAATCTGGGAGTTGAGGATTCGCGAATTCTGAGAACTCGCAATTTTCTTGGCAGATCTAAACTTTGACTTTGACATTGGCTCGGATCTTTGTGTATGTGAGACGTGTATTGTGTGTGCTTTGTGACTGTTATGATCATATGAAACTGTGTCGTTTTTCAGGATGAAAGCCTTCCTTCCACTCGCTTTTCTCGCCTTTGCCGTTGGTCTGGTCAGTGGCCAAGGCTACTACGGAGGTGACAGTGGTGGTCAGGTGCAGCAACAGCCTGCGCAGCAGCAAATTTCTTCACTTCCGCAATACGAGGGTTCGTCAGGTACAAACGATGAGAATTACTGGTGGTTGAAAGACAATCCCTTCCAAAAGCCTCCGAACCATCCTGGCGTAGTGAAATCCGACGAACGGTCCTCTGGCGCTCGACCATCTCAAACGTACTCTAGCCAAAGCCAACCCAGAGCACAGTCACCTCCATCTCCAGCTTTAAATGCGAAACCGACTCCAAAGCAGGCTCCAAAGAAAGAGTTTAAGTATCGCCCGATCACAGCCTCGTACGGCCCTGGGCCTACTAGTGACCCTGAAGATAACCCTTGCATGCTCAGGGTAAAGTCAGATTGCCACGCGAGCGGAAGTTCGCCACCGACTCCCTCCCTTAACGTTGCTGAGCAAGTGCCATACTCAAGTAACACATACTCCGGTAATAATGTTCAACAAAATGTGCCATCACAAGAGCCAGCCAATTACCTCATAGATCCGTCCTCGTCACAGTCACCCAGCCCAAGTCTCAGTAACCAATACTCTAATTTTGGTCCAACAGGAAACTCGTACAATGCTCAACAACAAAGACCACAGTACAACCAACAACCGTCCTACAACCAACAGTCGATTGGTCAACAGTACAACCAAGTCCAAAACTATGAGGAGCAGCCGCCGTACCCGGGCTGCCCTGCAGCCATGCTCTGTGTTCCAGACGACTGGTGCAATGCCACCGGCTACTCCGAAGGGAGACCACTCTCCCTGAGCCCGGCAGCGAAATCCTTCCGAGTTGCTGTGATGGTAAGGCTAGAATTAGGTTCCTGCCCGTGCGCTGTACGGTTTTCAGGTTTCCAGACTATTCACCCAAACTGTCTTCATTCTTCCCGTCAAGGCTTGCACAAACGTCGATACAAACGAAGTCGGCATCTGCTGCCGTGATCCAGATTACAAGGTATAAGCCAGACCATAGACACAATTCTGACGCTTTGTTACTCGGGATAGCGTAACAAGTACGTATAAAATTTCCTTTAACACAAGGACCCATGGCCGGGGCAAAATGGTGACGGTGGACACGAGCATCATCAAGAGCCCAAGCCTCAAGTCCAGCAACAACAATATCAACAGCCACAGCAGCAGCAACAACAGCAATATAAGCCACAACAACAACAGTATCAACCACCGGCACAGGCGCCCCAACAACCACAGCAGCAAAACGCTTATTCGGCGAGCCAGTCCTCCCGACCCCAAGCCCCTCAACAGCAACCTTCTTACGGATCTGCCGGTCAGTCTTACAGCCCACAGCCCCAAAGACAACCACAGCCCTCCTACAATCCAACCTATCAGCAGCCGCAACAGCCCCAAAAGTCCCCGTTTAGCTCCGTCAGCCAAACATACCAACCCCAGCCACAACAGCAGCAACAACCCTCATATGGTGCTCGACCCCAGCCACAGCCTCAACAACCCTCATACGGTGCTCGACCCCAGTCACAGCCTCAACAGCCCACGTATGGCGCTCAACCCCAAACCCAACAGCAACCCACTTATGGCGCCCAGACCTACTCCCAACAGCCGCAGCAGCAGTCACAGAAACCTCAGCAGACTTCGTATGCTGACGCAGGCGCCGGCGGGCCGTCACCGAACCCTTACGCAGGTAAGCGAGTGGTTCAAGTGTTTGTCGTTCTGCCCAAGCCAAAGAATGGCAATGCCAACGCTGCCCCAAACCGTGTGTCTGATTGTAGCAAAGCCAAGTAGAATGTAGAATTTGTCTGCACAGAATGAATCAGCCAAATTGCTCGCAATAAACTCTCTCTTGACTAATCCAATTCAATACTCGTATGTTGTGACAGGTGCTGGGTACTCTGGCGTTGGGTGTAAAAGCCAAAGCTACTGAGCCCGCAAAAAATCTCGCAAATCCGGGTTCCCAGACTGTTATGCAACAATTCATTATACTCTCTGTGCTAGGATTACATACCGGTTACATAAAGCACTTTAGTGAGGGTGTGAAATTGCTGGAAATGTTCTCAGCCACTTGAATTGTAGTTACCGATTTAACGACCATAATTCATAGTCGATTTTTTGCCCTGTGGTTTTTGTTGATTTTTGGAAACTCTTCACTCTGCATATAATCGCTTCTTCCTCACCACCGCCGCAACTCGAGTATTACTTCAAGATCTGTTACATAATAAGATAGATTAGAATTATGACAAATCTCTTCTCATGGTCATTTAAATCATGATTTCTGTCGTCACCATCAAATCACCATCTTCCGATCCGTGTTACTAAACTCTATAATTAAGGAGCTAGCAGTTTAGACTAAACCATTAATTTGTATTGTAAGTGTGCAATAAAAGGGGAATCTGAACTTTGATTTATTCGCCATCACCTCTTGGGCGCTGAGAATTCTACGCCATACTAGTCACGCACGACAGCCTCCAAAGATAAATAAATCGTAAATCGTGTGACGTTTTCCTCTTAATTACCCTCAATTTCATGTTTCCTCAATTACTTTATCGCGTCAATAAAACAAAAAAAGAATTCGTCTCCGCGTTCCATGCGTAATGAAACGACACTATGCACCATTCAAAGTCTAATACCCGCAATTGCAATTCATGCATTCTATGTAAACCTGAACAGGTACTTAATACCATATTGGCTTCTAATCAGTAACGTAATCGATTAATTCAGTGTATTTATTTCATTCCAAACAGATGCTTCGCTGACCGCATCTTCCTCGTCCCACGCTCAAGACAACCACTTTCCATTTTCTTCCAATACGAAAAAGAAACAACCGCCTTTGTCGCCCTCTTTGATTCATGGAGAAGGAATTCCAGTCGACTTCCAGCCAGAGTCTCGCCTTAGCGAGAACCCGTATCAGGCTCAGCCCATCTATATTGTTACGATGCCTCCAGGTACGGATATAGACCCAACTTCTCAATACCAGCAGCAGCAAGAATCGGCTCCATTGAATGAAGGCTCGCAAGCGGCAGAAAATTCCAGCGAGACTCCAGTTGAGCCTCCGTCCCAAAATTATGAACTGCCAATATTTGACTACCAGACTCCACAATTTTCGCCAACATCCGATACAAGTTCTACAGCTTTGAACAATGAAGATTCCATGCATTTGGAACCCGACACACCGCCGAGTATGATTATACTAACCAAACAGCCCGACGACGACCTGGAGACTGTAAGTGTCCCTTCCCAAGACCATGATTCACCACAACAGCCCGTTACTGACTGCAATGGAAATGAGGCAGCAGCCTCGGTCACGGTTTCGATTCCATCACAAAGTCATGAGCCGCCACCATTGTCCATGAGTCAAACTACTAAAACATACTCATCTGTACATGAATCCTTAAACCGGCAGTCTATAAATGCTGTTCCAACCTCGAATGAAAATTATGCACCACCACCAGTTTTTGACGACGATGAAGACATTCTACCGAGCAGCCAATTCCATCTTGCTATGCCGTCCCAAAACTATGAACCGCCTTCATTCTTACCTGCAAGCTTACACACGTCATTAAATGCCAGCAATAGTGTACCTGATTCCTTTGGAATTCGAGGATCTTTTCCAACCCGTAAACGATTTGTTGAGGAATGCCCAATGAGCATGAAGTGTCTCAGAGAAAGTTATTGCCAAGAGATGAATCCCGAAGAAGGAAATATTGACTCGTTTGACATACGCGTGGGTGGGTCGACGCCTTCTCGAGTAAAGGTAAGGGTTAACGCCAACACTTCGTTATAGCACTGGTCGCCCGATGTTACGCTATTGCATCTGAATTTCGTCTCTTTCAGTGTCGCCAAGATAATCTGCCCGTTGACGGCGTTTGTTGCTATTTGAGAGAAGATTACTCCTCATTCGATATAACCAAACCATTCACACCGGATTTGGATCCAGTCGTCAAGAGAGTCGGTGCTGAAGATACGTGCGGTATGAGACGGTCCACCGCCAGGCACGATTCCAGTCCAGCAGGGAGTACAAGCTTTGGAGAATTTCCATGGCAGGCTTTACTCTTCATCGGGAGTCGCTATTGTGGAGCAACTATTCTGAGTCGACGGACCGTTCTTACTTCCGCTTCCTGCGTCCGGGGGTTTGTAAATTGCAAATTTCCATTACATACCCAATAACTTTTAGACACAATTTCCATAGAGTCCGACCGGAGACAATTGTAGTGCGTGTTGGTGAATGGGACCCCGGGAATGCGGCCGAAGCTAAAAGACATCAAGACCTGAAAGTCGATCGAGTCCTTCACCATCCCAATTACACGGGCCTCACTTCCGATTTAGCCATTTTATTTACCCGTGAAAATATCACCTTTGATTACCACATTGGAAAAATATGTTTGCCACATCCTTCAAGCAGCTACAACGGCGACAGTTGCATTTCAACCGGATGGGGAACAGCGACATCACGAAGTTGGTCGAATACGCAAATTTATTTTGATTTCCTTTTTGATTTAACAATGAATTTACTAATTTCAGGTTTCACTTCATCCGGGTCCTTACAGAGTTTACGAAAATCGCATGTTCAGTTCTTTTCTAAACAAATCTGTGAGCAGCAGCTCAGGCGGCATACTCTAGAAAACATTTTCAAGGCGTCAAAAACTAGTCTTTGTGTCAACGTTGCGCAGAGAGATGTCAACACTTGTTCTGTAAGACGTTTGTTTGCACATTAACGTATCCTGTGAGTTCGTCCGAATAATTTATCACTGTCCAATAGGCAGACGATGGTGGACCAATTATTTGTGAGGATGCCGCAACTGGCGATTATGCTCTAGTCGGAGTTCTCACCAAAGTGAGGCCAAGTGCCACGTGCGGAGGGTTGGACACACCGCTGATCTACACGAGTGTACCCAGGCTGATCCAATGGCTGACGGATAATTTGTTGTAGCCAGCTGAAATCAGAAAGTAAGCATTTTGCACTTAGAAAGGTCCCAGGAGTTTGTGTGATAAAAATGACTAAGTAATTCGCCTGATGTGACGCTAACGCTAAAATGAATCAAGTCATATTGTATCGAAATAAATGCGCTTATATTTGTGAAGACCAACGTTGCGTGAAAGTAGGAATTTCATTTCACTTCCATTATGAACTTGATCCCGCCATGAGAAAAGAGTCTCTTTCAAACATTCGCCGATCCGTACATCACGTATCTTTTGGACATAATCTTTATTGCTTGTTGACCAACTTGGTCTTGGCAAAATAATACTGGTTCAAGTCTACATAATTCATGCGATTCGAATTCGGCTATATAAATAATTTACACACAATTTACAAATTATAATGCAAATCACAACCTAACTGAGTGAATGTCTTTCAGATATTGTGCCACGGCAAGAATTGCGTCACTTACAAACTAAACTTAGTACTAATCGTATAAATAACAGGAATTTTCCGATGTAACGTTTCTTAAGTTATCAGTCAGTCTAAATCTACAAGTTGCTTTAGCCCCATGATTTGGTTACAGAAGTGAGTACAAGGAAGAATGACACAAATTCCTTAACTACACAATTTGAAAATAAATTAATAAATTAACGGAAGGTGAGACATGTTTAGGAGCAACGTCGGTGACTAAAATGGCAACTTCTATTATTCTAAATTCGCATTTCATTATCTGACGTAAAGTTTTGCTGAAGCTGAGAAGTTCTGATGCTGCTCGGCCCCAAGACCCCAATTGGAGACATCGTGGGACTCCTGTTTGCTAATGGCGAGAGCGTCGGGGTAAACATTGGCGACATGGGGCCAGAGGTGAAGGTGCAATCATGAGAAATTGGTGACCTTGGCTTTATTGGCAGTGGAGGTAGGGGTCCAGGTCTCGGATTAATATTATGGTGAGGCAATCTACTCGTACTGCTGTTGGCATTACTAAATTTTGTACTACTAGTTCGCACGTGCGACGGGCCCAGCATTTGACGACTACGACCACTCGACTGACTGCCGGGAGAAGACCGACGACCGACAAGTCCGCTGTAATGGGCTTCAGACTTATTTGAGGCGTCGTCCTTCAGACGCGCAATTTCCGAGAATACTTGCGCTAGTGGTTGATACTGTGGCCCCCAATCCAGCAAATAGTCCCATTTGTAGCTACCCGTCGCATCTTCTTCACTGTGGACTACAGAGGTCATGGAGCCATTCATGGACGGATGCTGAGAGTTGCTGACACGTGTTTCTCGTGGCTGACTAAGAGAATTTGTGTTCAAATCTTCGGGAATTTGAGAATAAATTAACGTAGATATGTCCAGATTGTCTGCACTTTGTCTGCGGGCGTTTTCGAAGGAACGTACACTATCCAGCATGTCGTGACCACCAGCAGAGTTCCAATCGCTGTGGGCGTACTGCTGGTGCTCAGCATTAATTTTTGATACAATTCCTAACCTAGCTAAATACTCTTGCGTATTCTTAGCAGAACTATGAGACGCATTATCGTCTTCCCCGTGAATTCCGGAGTCTGGAATCCCAACGCTGTCACGAAGTTGCTGGTGGGCCAAAGTTCCTTCTGTAATCATGCGAATCTCCTCGTCCTCCACCTCCTCCCCGTCTTCAGCAGATCCTCTGCCACTCGATGCGGAGTGACTCTGGTCCGACAGTTCGGACACTGTGTTGTTTGCTCTCTGCCGTTGCTTCGCAGCGATATTGGCGAGGTCACTGTACTGAGGACTGTACAACGAAGTTGACCGGGAGTTGTTGGCCATCATGGCAGACTGGGCGTATTCAAGTGTGTCGAATCCGCAGTTGTTGAAATTATCCGTCTTGTCGTCTTTCTTCTGCTTCTTTTGTCTTAAACGTAGCACCACAAGTACACTCGAACATAACAAGACAAGTATCAGAGACCCAATCAGGAGTCCAATAACCCAACTGGTTAGGTTCGATGTGGAAGCCATTTCCAGCTCGGCGGAGTAGTCGCCAATGGAAATCTCCGCAAAGGCTCTTGCGGACAGGGAGCCTGCTCTGCCAGAATTTGCAATGACAATGAAACTCCCGTTCACGTCACTCGCCACCACCTGTTTCATGACTAAGGCACCGCTGCTTCTGTTCACTCGGATGAACGCGTTGGGCTGATGCAATTGATACAGCACGCGTCCGTCCGCACCTGAAGGACAGTCACAAGTTTCATCAGTTGAATCTAAAACGAGATTAACAGCCAGAAAAACACTCAATGTACGTACCTTGATCTCGATCTGTTGCTTCGACGTGACCGATAACGTATCCCGGCCCCGCATTCATTGGCACTACAAACTTGTACGATTTTTGAGTAAATTGCGGAACGAACTCGTCGCGGGATTCAATATCAACTTGAACTCGGATGGTGGATGAAAGCCCACCAACGTCGGTGGCTCTGATTGAGAAATAGTACCGATTTCTTAACTCATAATCAAAGAGTGTTCGAGTGGTGACCAGCCCAGTGGTTGGATGAATGTCAAATTTGTCCATGTCGTGCTCCACGATTGAATAATTCAGGCGGCCATAAATCCCCTTGTCCATATCAATGGCTCTGGCCACAAACACTGTGGTCCCACTCGGCTCGTTTTCACCGACAGATTCCACGTACTGCGGGAATGGAAATTGGTTCTGCACAAAAAGGAATATGACATTAGCACCGGCATCAAGTAGGTTAGAACTACTCCGTGTCTTGCTGAAGAAGCCAACCTGTCCTTGTAAAATGAACATTGGAGCATGCTCGTTTTCGTCTTCAATGTCAACATGAACAACTGCCAACGTTCCTGCGTCTTTCTGTCGTTTATCCTGAGCCCGAATTACGATCCTGTAAGAGCTGACATGATCGTAGTCCAGTGCCTCTTTCAGGATTAAAACTCCAGTCTTAGAGTTGATGCTAAATTTTTCATCGTCGTTTCCAGAAGTGATGTCAAAGTGAATGCCTTGTTTGGAGCCTGAATCGGCGGCTTCCAATTGAAACAAAGTGGAACCAATTGACTTTGTTTCGCTGACGGATACTCGGTACTCGCTTTCGTTGAACGAACCAGCCTGCGATAGAAAGAAAGAACCTCAAATGTCACACGATCCATACACGAGTAAAATAAGGGCTTCTAGAACTCACCGTTTTGTCAATCGCTTTGAACTGAATAGACTGGGAAGACTGATCTCGTATCCTGTGTCAAGAATAGGATAGATTAATTTTCGGGTCAGGAAGTCACGCTCTCATTGCTAGATGAAGCATGACCAGGCATTACCTGATTTGTACGTCGGTCGATGTGGAGCATTTTACACCATCAATACAATCAGCAGATATAGTTAAGTGAAACAAAGTTTTTGTCTCAGAGACAAACGATTTGGCTAGTAGAATTTCGCCAGAGTGACTGTTGAACAAAAGAGATATTTTTTGCACCAACGTTTCTACTGTCGAGTGCCGAATTCAGTTTTTCCTTACCTTCCAATGGAAAAGTAACCGTTTGGATCACCAGCGGTAATGGCAAAGTGGTAATGTAAGTTTTTGAGATGTTGCTTATCATATTCGACGGTCACTTTAGTAATCAATGTTCCAGGACGTGAATTTGTGTTGATCTCGGCTCTATTGACAAACGTAGACAGAAATATCAGCAATCAAGGACGCTCTTTCAAGACACCTTCAACGCAATAAAACTTACGTATACTTGTTCGATGAAACCCGAATCATTTCAGCTTCAGACTGACTGATTTCAATCCGTACTGTGGCCTTGGACTGCTTCGATGGTCGACCTAAATCCGTTGCCACAACCGTCAGTTCAGATATCGCGTGATCTTTGTTGGCGCTCAACAGTGTTTCATTTGTGTAAATGATTCCTGTGTTCTCGTCAATCCAGAAACTGCTTCGCGCATTCCTCTGCGCAGCATCCCTCGCCTTTTGCAACGAGTATTTTATTCGGCCATTTTGTCGCGAATCTTTGTCGGTGGCGTTCACTTGGAACACTTGTGAGCCAGGCTTCACATCATCTGCAGATTGAAATTCCGATTAGTTGGTTACAAGAGACGCGTAAAACGCAGGAGAAAATACCTGGCAGCGTGACGTGATATACAGATTTCTCAAACACTGGAACGTGATCGTTGGCGTCCAACACATTGAACTCAAGCGTACTGAATGCTGAATGAACAGAATCCGAAACTTGGACTTGAACTTTGTACGATTTTTCCTCCTCAAAGTCAATCGGAGAAGCGAGTGTGATGGAACCAGTGTATTTGCCAATGGAGAATATGCCCTTCGGATTTCCATTTTCTGTGAAAGCGTACACCAAAGCGGGATTTGTGTCCACGTCATTGGCGACGACAGTTGTGACCAAAGAGCCCACCGGAAGGTTTTCGACGATGTTAACAACTGACGTTGGCGAGAACGCGGGTGAGTTGTCGTTCACATCTGCAGAAAAACGTAGAACAATCTTGATGACAGTGGCCAGTTTGAGATTCGAATTGTTATCGCTTTACTCACCGATCACGTTGATGTAAAGAAGACACGTCCCACTCATTTGAGGAGATCCTTCATCAGTTGCGATAATAGTTAGTCGATAGTTATCCTGAATCTCACGATCCAGAACAATGTTGGTCTTCACAATTCCGGAGAACGGAGGCTCGATTATGAACGCATTGTCGTGATTTCCATCAACGATATGGTAAATCAAGTTTGCGTTCGGGCCCTCATCATCATCATGTGCCATTACCTGCCAGAAGAGTCGGGTTCGCGTTAGGCAAAACTACAAAAGGAGTAAGGCAATTTGGAATAACTTTCTGTGTGCTATACCTGAATCACAAAAGTTCCCTTGTTATTTCCTTCCCACACTGACGCCGAGTAAGTGTTCTGGTTAAACACGGCGGAATTCTATGGAGAAACACGAAGAAGAGCGTGAAATTTTGCGTCAGTCATGCGAAAGTGCTAACACGGTGCTGATTCGACGAGCTTACATCGTTCTCATCAACCAGGGTGATGTTAACCACAGCCGTCGCGTACAGAGGTGTGGGAGTCTCCGTTTTTGCAGACACCACTAAACTGTATCTTGATCTGCGTTCTCTGTCAAGTCCAATTTTATCTCCAACACGGATCTGTCCTGTGGAAGCGATCATTTCGAACGCACTGTCTTCGTTCCCAACAACAATAGAGTAAGTGGTTCGGTGCAGTCTTCCATCCTTCTTTAAGGCGGTTACCTATCACGATAGCAGAAATTAAACGCATTTCAACATTGTGCGAACGTGAAGGAGACCAAGTGCATTTTCCGCTTGATTAATCACCTGCAGCACGTCGGTTCCCGGGCGAGAATTTTCAGAAACTTTTCCTTCATAAAACGATTCTTGGAACTGGAGAGTATTCGCCAAAGAGAGTTCACCGACTTGAATCACGACCAAGGCTGTTGAGCTCAGAGTAGGCGTTCCCTGGTCCCTCGCCACCACAGTCAAATGGAAGATTTTGCCTCTGTCAGCCATGAGGTTCAAGACGGGCGCAATGATGCCTGTTTGTGGCTGAATTCGGAACTTTGTCTCACGATTTTCGATGCTGCAGAGAAAATTGAATGGTGAGATTGGTGTAAAAGTATGACTTTTGAACGTATTGTGGTGAACGTGATGTCAACCTACCTGTAAGTCAACACGCTGTTTGCTCCCTCGTCTGAGTCTGTAGCTTTCAATTGCAGAATATTTTGTCCAGGTTTCGTCTGTGGTGAAATTTCCACTATGATTGGATTCTGACTGAAATGAGGTCTCTGAGTGTTCACGTCGGTCAGAGTCACTTTCACTTTAGCTTTAGATGACCGGGAATCGTAAAGGCCACTGTCGGTTGCAACCACTTCGAAGGTGTACTCTGAAATCTTCTCGCGATCAAGCAGGCTGAAACAAGAATTTCAAGAAGCTTAATTAGAATCAGTATGACACGCTTATTACTCATTCTGGACTTTGAAGCGGATCTAAAAGTTTGAAAATGTGCAGCTTCAAGACATACCCGGTCGTAATGATGGCGCCTGTTGCATTGTCAATTGTGAAGTGCCAGTGGCTTTCATTACTCAGTGAGTACTTGATGATTGAGTTAATGCCGATGTCAGCATCCTTCGCCTCCACAACGATCACAGTTGTTCCGACTGGAACATTCTCTGGGATTGAGACCATGTATTGAGGTTGGTTAAACTGATTCTCCACGAGGAATGACGGTGTGTTGTCATTCTCATCTGAAACGAAATCAGGGATCAATTAATACTGAACCTAGCTTCCTTGTGATAAAGCTAACTAGGCTGTATGATTTTACCTTCCACAAACACGGTCAGGTTGCAGATCGTTCTTTGCACTGGGAGCCCCTGATCTTGGGCCGCAATTAAGAGCTGATAGTGCGACTTCCTTTCTCTATCCAGAGGTCGACTGGTAAACTTGCCACTGTTGAAGTCGATACTGAACATGTTGTCCAGATTGCCGGATACGATGCTGTAGGTCACTTCACCATTTCGGCCGAGGTCTAAATCCCAAGCCTTGAACGTGTGAATAACGCCGAGTTCGTGGTTCTCAGGGACGACGAGGTCTGTGCATGTATCCTTGAAGTTTGGATGTTCATCGTTCAAGTCTGCAAGTCACGGGAATTGTTTCGTTCCTTCAATCCGCTTATCCGCATCAAAAGTATCACAGCTCATGAGTTGATAAATGCTTACCAATGACCTTAATTAGCAACGTTGCCGTGTCGTACAGAGCCATGGAATTCTCGTCATAGACATAAATCGTGAGTACATATTCACTCGAAACTTCTCTGTCGATCAGACCTGCCACCGTCACGGATCCAGTTGAGGGATGAATGGTGAACTTCCCATCTGCCATGCCATCAGGGATCTTGTAGACTAATCGGCTGTTGTAATTTGAACCTTGAGTAAATAAAGTACAAAAACAAAGCCCATAAAATTAATTTCTTGTTTACAAAATGTGGAACGTGATGGGAGCGAAAAGAATCGAGATCCACCTTTCTGTCTGTATTTTTAATTCGAGCAATTTTGAAGATTTGATCTCATTTCCTGGCCCTTTAGTACGTAAGAAAAAACAACGCCACGATTGTTTTCGTTTGGTTTGAGGATCCGTTGCCGCGAATTAGAAAAATATTTTTTTAGCGTTCTCAAAACGCACGGATAGTTCAAGTGTTTCAAAAACATTGTCTCTATCTGCTGTAACTTAAGTGATCAATCACGTCAAATGCCTTAATCAAAGCGGTAATGGCAATCTATCGCACGTTACAAATAAAGAAATGAAATGATTATCATGCGTATTGTCATTATCAAGAACAACAATTACGGTTCTTCGAGTCCGGAAGGCGCAGACTAGCCTGTGTTATTACTTTGCGTACATTTTACATTTGAATCGCTTCCTTCGTCTTCCTGGCTCATCAACAGCATGCAACATGTGACAGCAATACACTAACCACTGAATTATTGATAGTTGTTCAATCTCTTTGAGCAGTCGTATTTCTCAAATTCAAACGAATTGCAAGCGAGTGATCAAACATGAAAATGACTTTGCCAAAAAACGAACGAAGATGAAATCAAGCGCAAGGCAAATAAATCTCTTTTATCATGCGATTAGAGAATATTTAACCAAAAGGCGGATGAAAGTATTCATCATTATCAAAAGACGGCCACGACCACTGCGTGCCATGTATGCAAGAAGCGACCGGCTGAAAGACATGCCTGTCCACACACTTTCATGAAATTCGCTAGAAACGAAGCATCAAAAGGAGGAAGAGTGATTTCAGTTTCTTTCTTACTTTGATTTCGACGAAACGCGGTGATTCTCAAAACTTCTGTACCGATCAATGAATTTTCTTGGATTCTCGCCTCGTACTTTTCCTCGAGAAATTGTGGACGGCTTGTGTACAATTCTTGCACCATGACTTGCAGTACTTGGACTGACCGTTTAGGCGGAAATCCATGATCAGTTGCGCTGATGTTGAGCTCGAATTGCGTTAGTTCAATGCCTTTGGTGAGCGAGTTGACCAGAGAGAGATGCCCGTTAGTTTCATTGAGAGAAAAGTAATCATCTTCGTTCCCGCTTGTGATGCGGTAAGTGACTCGGCCATTTTCGCCAGAGTCGGCGTCTGTTGCCACCACGCGGTGTAGGATCGAGTGCACAGGCTCAGTTTCCCAAATGTAGATCTGTGGGCTTGAGACGAACGTCGGAACGTGATCGTTCTCATCGTCGACCAGGATGTGCACAGTCACCGTGCTAAACAGCCGCTCGTCCACGTTCAGCGCTTGGTCACCGGCACTCAGGACGATGATGTACGACTGCTGCTGTTCGTAGTCCAACTCTGAATTCAAATACAGCACTCCGGACAAAACATTGATACGGAACTTGTCTTGATCGTCGGCTTCTTTCCGCTGCTTCAAAATGCTGTAGTGAACGACACCATTCAGGCCGTCATCTAGATCAATTGCACTGAAGTTCCACACAACGCTACCGACACGAGCGTTCTCAGACACAGAAATCACAATTGGATCGTCACCATCACTTGTCACGAACCGTGGACGTTCATCATTCACGTCAATCAAATCAATGTCCACAGTAATCACTCTCATCTGTGGGGTCAGCACCGAGTCATCAACGGCTTGGATCTGGAGCAAGTAGTGCGAAGTGATTTCGTAGTTGAGTGGCTGTGCTACGAAAATCCCACCGGACGATTTGTTGATTTCGAACGTGTCGTGTGTGTTTCCGGAAATTATGGCGTACGTCACCAGGCTACCGACTTCATTCTCACCGTAGTCCACCAGGTTCTTTTCATCCGCGGAAAATGTCACACCTCCAACCAAATGACCGATTGTGGCGTTCTCAAAAACCTGAAACAGGACCGAAGTACAAGCAATTAACAAGAGATATCATACCACATGTACGAAAAGTGCAGAAACATTCGTTTTAGGTTTCGAAGTTGGAATCTTGTAATATAATTCACGTTTAACAAGAGTTGGAGTGCGAGGTGGCGGTGGCAAGAGAGGCTAGTTAATGAATGGCTATAAACTAAACCAGAAAAATGACAGGAGCAGTGCAACAGCACAACAAGTTGCAATAATGAGATAATAACACTACATGGGACCAAATCAACAAAAAAAATAAGTTGTATTTTAGTTGTCTTGTACTTTTGCCCAGCGAATGAATGAGAAACTCATTAACAAGGTTTAATTTATAAATTGGGGCTTTATTTCATCTTGTTTCCTTGCCCCTGTGCAGTTTTCCAACTCGATTCTTCTTCTCTTGTACGCTCAAAGGCACCTGAGGGACTCGACTTGTTTCGTGCAGAAACAAAAGCATTCACGAAAAGTGAAGCATGCGAGTGCGAAAACGCAAGGAGAAGAATGCGCATAAAACTTACCTTGAAATGGAATTTGGATTTTGACAACGTCAAATGGCAATCCTGCAATAAAAAGAAAGAGAAGTGCTGCATAACTCTGAGAGCTAGCGCGAAAATTGCACAAAACATGTGTGGCGCGTTTGTCATTTTGTCATTTTACGACACAACCGATACGTAATAATGGAAAGCATGACGACGGTCAAGGTTATTGATGAAATTGATTCGTTGTGAAGAGCATTAATGAACACAAGATTAATGCTATTATTAACCGTGTACCTGGCCTGCGTTGACACGTAATAATAAAGTTGAAAATGGATTCGACACACAAGACAACACAGCAAGAGACAACAAGTCGTAAATAATGCCAGCAGCATAAAAACGTAGCATTTCATCTCACCTGGCCTTGGCATGGAGACTTGGACGACGGGGAGGACGACGAGGAATGGTTGTTCCGAGGAAGCACGTCGATCTGGATGATGACTTCGGTTTGCTTCGAGTCGTTGCCTTGGTCCACCGCAACCACCTGCAGCTCGTAGCGTGAGTGTTTCTCCGCATCCAGTGAAGACGTTGCGCTGATTATGCCTGCGTTCAAGTCAGAAATTGTGTGTTAATTGCAATCCAACATATTCGCGAATTTCCGATGACTCAACGTAACTATTCCTCCAGAAATTAAGTTATTTTCATAAATGCATTATTACCGTTTAAGATTAATTTGTTAACAATCATACTCAATAAAACCAGCAATGCAAATTCCTTTTTACGCATACCCGCTTTCTCAAGACGTGGACGTCGTGAACCATGAGTACGAATGCAAATGTAGTGTGCTCATTATTGTCGCGAATGGAGTTACAAACATGTGTAAAACAAAACTCTCATCCTATCTGTCCGAGATCAGAATCACAAACAGCAAAGACAGCGTACATGACGTTTGATGCCGTGAGATGCGAGGTAAAGGAATTCATCCCTCGATATGTTACGCTCAACATCCTCATTTCGTTCGTTCGAAGCGTTGTCTCCGCAGTGCTCTGAACGGACATGTATTTTCCATATGGAATTCATATCTCATCAAAGGGTTTCTTTTTCTCACATTTATCTATCTATTCTGAGCCGAACAATAGGCCAACTTCATCTCGGGTCGAGACGCACAATGGCATTTGTATTTGTTGTCCCATGCTCCATGTCAAATGCATGCTGAGAAACATATTGTGCCCTGTGTGCATTTTGTATTCAGGAAAAGACACTTTTCTCTCTCTGGAATTACGCGCAGATCATATCGCTTAATTTCTGTAATAATCAGCATCATTTACAACTCGGGAACAGGAAGCGGACCGCCGGCCAGCCCAATGAATGGCGACTGTCGTGCGGCTTATCTGCTCACATGCATCGCAAATCTCAAATCGCGAATTTCAATTTGGGCGTAGAGTCATGCAAACTTCGTGTTCGAGATAATAAACGGAATTTCACAAGAAATTCCTTTGGTGTGCGCTCGCACCGACAGAAAATTATGGCAGCAATGTGAAAAATTGAACTTGTGAAATTTCCTGCTCGAGAATTTATCTCTGCCGTTAAAGACCAGGTTGCACTTGAATATTTTGGTCATTACAGTTTATCGCCGAGTTTATGTGCCTTTGGTGTGCTCGAAAAACAAAAAATACTTAATTCTTTTCCTTCGGTCGTACAACCATTATTAATATAATTGTATGGTATTCTTTCACCCTTCAGTCTTCAGCCTTAAAAGCCAGTTGGAGATTGCATGTTTAGTGAGACACAGAACCAAATAAGCCCATTGGGGTTCCTCTCTTCGAATGACAAGGAATAGTCTCACAGGTTCGTGGCCAAATTCCCTCGTCCGCTGCAACCTGCTCCACGAGCAGTAAAACACAACCGCTCGCCAGCCAGCCATTCCTCAGAGTCTGACTCGGGAAGATCGCGAAGGAGGGAATCAACATTTCAGAGTCTATCTCGAATACCTTTTCATCGTCTCACGCAGGTACCCTTTTACCTTCCAAGAATACAAATTCGAAACACTCGGCACAATTGGACGAAAACTTCCCAGCGAAGCTTCGGTTTACCATTCACTATGCACGCTTTAATGCGAACACTCTTCGCACACTAAAGGCACAAACAACTGCCAGGCTGCCTTGCTTCCTCCGTCAAAGCCATGGGTCGGAAGTAATAAGTATATGGTACGGCACATAATAATCATTAAGGAATCACATTAAAAGAGTAGCAGACGAAGATGATGATCCAGAAGTAATTATGGCTATTGAAATGCAACGTAGCATGGGCTTGCCCTGGCCACATCCGAGCTGGCCTTCCACGCTCAGCACGAAATGACTCGTGTCCATATTTCCCCGTTCTGAGTTTGTTAATTACTCCAGAAATGCTGTCTCATGTGTGCAACGATGTCATGAAAAAAAAGAGCACCGATATTGAATTGGCCCTTACCTGAGTTGGGATCAATCTGGAAGTTAGTGTGGGACGGCTGGAGATAGTAGCGGATGTGTGCGTTCTCGCCCTCGTCCTTGTCGTGAGCAGTGACCGCACCGATCGAGGCCCCCGGTTCATTACTCTCCTCCACCGTGAACTGGTACTGCTTCTTCACAAACTCCGGCCTATTGTCGTTCTCGTCTGCGCGAAGCGAGAAAGGATTAGTGTGTGTGTTAAAAGTGTGAAATACACGAGATCAAGAAATGCTTAATAAGCAGCCGTGAAATTTCTTGTCGCACTGGCGACAATTTCGTGGACGTAGGAATTAACTCACCGCTAATTCGCAGAGTTACAAGGCATGTTGTTGTTAATGGGACCGAGCCATGGTCCGTGGCCACGACGCGAATAATGTACATGTCCTTCGTTTCCCTATCCAGAGGTGCCTTGAGGTAAAGGACGCCGGTGGTGGGGACGATGGTGAACACATCCTGGTGGTCAGACTGGTTGCTCAGGCCATAGCTGACTCGGGCGTTGTTTCCCGTGTCCTCGTCCACAGCGTTCAACTGCGACACACATAAGGAACGGAGATTCATTATGTGTCCTGCTCTGACTTTCATTCTGGGATACTGCAAGTAGTAATTACGCGGCTGAGTCTCCCTCTCAGGTTCCTTACCTCGATTATGGACGAGTTTACTGGCAGAGCCTCAGAGATCGTAATTACATAGTTTTCTTGCTCGAACTGAGGCTTGCAGTCATTGATATCTTGTACCTCGACGAAGAGAGTCAGGTTCGGAGCCATCCTGGGTGGTGAGCCATGGTCTTGGGCTTCGATAATTAATGTGTACCGCTTCACGGTCTCGTAGTCTAATGGCGCTTTCAGAATCAAATGACCTTCAGTCGAGTCCAGTCTGAAGTGGCTGGCGGGGCTTCCTGTTCCGAGACTGTACCGGACGCGACCGTTCTCTCCACTATCCTTGTCGTTTGCATGCACGCCGTAAACGACCGTGCCCACCTCAGCATTTTCAGGCACCCAAATCGAGACGGTCGAGAACTCAAACTTCGGAGCCCAATCATTCACGTCGCGAATCTTAATTTCAACCTAGAAACAAATGTTTTCGAATTAGCATTCTTGCTCCTCACTTCTCCGTGAAGGCAGAAGGAAATGACGCCTCGTCTTGCGCTACGCTGAGCTTGCATTCTTTACCTGACAATGCCCAAAGGCTGGCGGATCATTTGTCATGGCTTGAATGCTGAGGAGGGCCGACGAGTGTTTTTCATGATCCAACGGATTGATGGTTTTAATTTCTCCCGAGTACGTGTCAATGCTGAAGTACGAATTTGGATCGCCGGACGAGATTGAGTAACGAACTCTTCGTGCGCCGCCTAAACAAACACGACAATTACGAACGTGTAAAAGTTAATCTGCAATGTAATTTGTTCCTGTCGCTCATGCGCGGCTTGAATGGGATAACGGGAGCATCTCTCAAATCGCAAAAATGTAACGTTTCCTTCGCCTTCCTCTTTGCTGCAAATTACATGGCTCGGTTGATTACTCTCATTGATGTCCCGGACGTGTCCGAACCTTTACGCCTTTGCTGTTGTACCAGTGATTAAACAAAAATATCTGCATGCAGTCCTTTCCTTTCTTTTCCATTCCATTTCTTTCCTCTTGCTCGACAATCGTCAAACAATGCAAAATATGAATTGTCCGCGCTAAACTCTGCTCAGAGCGTGGCATGGTGCTTGAGACCATTTGTTGGCGATTGGCAAAAGCCATTTCACAAACACCACATGTGGAGTGGCAACAATGCACATGCGTAGTAACTCATGGACGAGTCTATAAAGGAGTCCCGTTTGCAGGCACTAACGAGATCAGACGCAAGTGAAGCCTGAAATTTGCTTGGTCGAGTCGGGTCGAGATTTCTCGGTTTTCATGTTAACACGAGAACTTAACTGCTTGAGATTTCAGGTCAAAAGAGCCACTTTAAAAGCAATGCAACGCACGCAGGGCCAAGAAATGACATGAATTATTTGTACTTTATTGTGTGGAGTACACAAAAGGGCAGTGTTTCCACACGCTGAACATTTCAGTACAAAAGGAACGAAAGAAAAGGAAATTTTATCTTTATCAACGCTCAAGTTTTCTCAACTGGACCTTTTGACCGGTGTGTAATAAAAATAAAATCAAGATGCTCAATCGAATAAATCGTGCTACATTTTTTAACAGATTCACTCGTTCCCCTTTTCAGTTTCTCATTCTATGGATAAAATGATCATGAACTACGAAATTATGCTGCATATTTTTCGTGTACTTTAAATGGCAGAAGGCAGTGCCTCGGTAGAGATTCCTGACCCAGGTGGCCTGCGAGATGTTGGACGGGAAAAGAAACTCGGATGCTTGGATTGAACAGGCCAAGAGACAATGCAAGCGATTATGCGTGGAATGCGCTTGCAAAGCCACGAAAATGAAAGCTTCATTCGCATGGTCATTTGAAAGGAGATCATCTCGCAGACTTGTCATTTTGTTCCGAGTTGAATGGGCCCGTCTTTATTTGAAGCCAAAAGCGACCGAGAGAAGAAGCTGCCATCGAGTCCTCAAATGACGCTCGTAATCAGCAGGCCGATCTATGCAATATCTGAACACAGTCTCGCTGAATGCTGAATGTGGTACACGAACCTTTTCAGTCAGACCAGACAATTCATGCACGGGTCTAACTGAAATGGAATGGAATGCCATGCAAAATCCCTTTCAGAAAGCGTCAACCTCGTGGCATTAGAGAATATGAAGAATGAAGCGTGGATCACTGTCTCTTCGGGATCCTTCTTAAAAAGTTCATTAGCAAAGAGATGGGTAACGTGCAGGCTTATTAAGTACTATCATGGTAGCCATGAAAAATCATTATTCTGTATGGCATTAGCAGAGCATATACATCATAGGGGTGTGCGCATAGGATGTTCCTTCTTTTTTTGCGGCACCTGCTCTCACAGTGGGATATTGGCATGAACATGAAGTCTTCGTGTACTCGAACAGAGAGTGTTAGGAAGAGAAAAAATAAAGATGCTGACCTGATGCGGCTACGGATCCGACCACGGACTGCACTGGCGCGTCCTCGTCAATGGAGAACGCGTACCGAGACTGCTGGAACACTGGCGGCTGCTGTTTCATGTCAACCACGCTGATTATCAGCTCCGCATTTGTCTCCGACGTCAGACCGGCTCCGTCAGTCGCCGAAATTGTCAAAGTGTGCAGAGGCTGCGATTTTGAGAGTGCGCGCAAGGCGAAAATTTCTCCGCTGGCTTTGTCGATGCGAAACCTTCCGCCTTCATTGCCTTTAACAATTTCGTAGGAAACGCGGCCGAATCTTTTTGAGTCCAAGTCCGTCGCGACCACGGACACAATTGAACCTTTTGGCACGACGCCTTCTCGCAGGCTGATGTTGTACTTTAGTGTTGCGAATTTGGGCGCATTATCATTCAAGTCTGCAATGAAAGTGTAAGCAAACGATAAATACATGCCATCCTCACTCCGACTCGTTGCTTCACTGACCTATCACGTGAATCTTGACCATTGTGGTCGAGCTGAGTCCACCTGTAATTAATTGCCAAAGAAAAAAGGGGAATTTGGTAAATTTCATAATTAAATTACACCAGATTGTTTACATGCGGCTCATTGACCAGCAATTATTCTTCGTCGTATGCAAATCAATCTTTCATTATGGTAATTGCGTGTAGGAAAACATCTCGAGCGCCAAGAGTCAACTCTTTCATTAGTGGTTGCGTTATTTGTTAAAAATCACATTATAATAATAAAATTCACTCGCTCGTTGCCTTGTTCGAGCCACAAACTTGTCATTCAACCGTCAACAAGTGGTAATTCAATTCACGGAATGACAACAAGCACTGCTGACTGGTCAATAACACGGCTCGTTCTATCAGCCAACACTTTTAGCATCGCGGGCTGAACGATTGTGGCAGGAGCGTCAGACAGAGACGACAACGACGTGAACATACATGATGAATATTTTTCTGTGGTACATCATGTCCACTGGCTACATGCACAACAATAGAGATTTATAACCATTGTTATACATTGTTGTGTGCGCGTGTTATGATTATGTATGCATTTTCGTGTAGAATTTGAATGCAAAAATATGCAAGCGCAGAATGTACATTTTCCTGTAGATGACTCTTGGCCGTCATAACGCTTGTAGTTACATGGCCGGTGCATAATGCCTTCATGTTCTGCGTGTCTCGTCCTTTCACATTCTGGTCCTACAAATTCCTAGTCTCGGAGCCTGCCAACAATCCGAGTCTTACCGGTGTCTGTTGCTACGACAGGTACGTCGTACACAGCCCGCTCCTCGAAGTCCAGGTTTCCAGTAATACAGATTTCTCCTGTGCGCGACTTGATAGAGACTGGAAATGGCTTTCCGATGCTCTCGTGTATGGTATAATTGACGAAGGCATTAACTCCACAATCTGGGTCTATGGCATCCACCTGGAAATGATTTTGAGAAAAGAGAGAAATATTGTTATTATAAAACAAGAAAGAAGAATCACACATTCATCAATCAACGGTGTGGTTGCGAGAGCAGCGGAGGATGCGCAGGAGAAGATGAACAACGTCGAGAATAAAGAGTTAAAAGACTTTGAAAATGGGATTCCTTTCCTTTTGTCATTAATTATTTGTACGAGAGATAATCTCGTACCATCTACATCCACTGCGCAACACGGAGAGACTCATGTGTGTGGTAGAAATGAAATAAGACGATTCTGGTCTGTATTGTTGTGGCCTGTGATTAGTAGGGACTAAACACGAACCACCATCAACACCCAGACGCTCACTCGCGTCTCTCGGGAAACTCTCGTTTGGGACAAGATAGAAGCCAAGATTGAAAACTCGACTCCAGCTTCGAAACCTTTTAGACTAATGTCTTTTGCTCCATGTGTCATCGTATCGTCACATGAGGACAAGAATGCAAGTGCACTTGCTAATCTTGTACAGGGAAGGTTTCCGGTGACTAATAGCTCGAGAATGGAGAAAATAATGAGAAAAGGCATCGGCGATTGGGAAATATGTCAAGGGCACCTTCCAGTTCCCGTACATCCACAGACAGGTGAGTGGCAATGCATGCCAGGCCCTTCGAAAAACTCCGATGACTCTGCTGATGACTGCACACTGCACTCGTCATGCAGCAATTAGGCAAGTCTTGCGTGGACAAAGATGGACACCGGTCGAAGAGCTTGTTCTTGCCCGAATCAGATTCATCTTCATTATCGTGCATTCTTTCAATTGAATTTTATTCTGCAGGAGAGCGAGAACGAGCTTTCTTGTTTCTATTGTGCACGTTCGTAATGTATTATTTCTCGTCCCGTCTTCAATCAAGTCATTTCTCAGGCAAATAACTCAACTACTTTACTTGTTTATGCTTTTATTTCTTCAACAGCAGCGTGAGGACTTGCAGCAGCAGCAGGCTTTATGGCCGAGGCGGCTACAGTGAGTGAGTGCAGCGGTGCTGATAGTTGCTCGATGGAATGCGCGATTGCCTCTGGCTTTTTCCTCAGCCCAAAAACGAAAGGAACAACTAGTACGTTCGCTTGGTGCATACAGTACAATGAAGAAGTCCCTCTCTTCAAATATTCACCGTAAGATTTATACGGCTGGTTTCGCCTTCTGAAGCCTTGTCTAGTCTGGCTTCTGATTCTCAGACTCGAATGACTTCTTTCTTTATGGCCGAAGTAGAATCGGCGTAATGCGATTAATTGCAGAAGCTTAGAATGAAAAAATTGGCTTAGTATTCACTCAGTAAAACTCAAACGCGCACGCTTTAACTAGGAAATGCCTGAATTTACATGTCTCGTGGTTGAATGTTCGCAATTCGGTTGACACATTTCACGTGATCGAAGGAATCTGTAAATATTGCAGTGTTCGCATGAGCTCATGCACGAGCACCAAGCAAGACAAGGATTTAAATTGCTTGGATAAACAAAAGGCGAGAAAACAAACTCTTTAATAGCAGTCTATGGTCGTTACAGTCGTAGTGTCAACCGAACGACCTCAAGCTGCGATTTTTTGTATTGAACCTGAACTACCGCAATGCTCAATGGAGTTCAGAAGCAGAGGGTCGCGTGCGTGCGAGAGGCAACAGCGGAAGCCCAAGAGACCTGTAAAGCCTAAAATACCACCTGACTGTTCAGAAACGAGTTGACTCGATTAAAGAACTAATTGCAATCAATCACCAGTCATTTGATGTGGCTCAACCACTGATACGATCAAAGACAACCGAATCTTCCTGAAATTTTCACGTCGACTCGACTTGAACCTTATTTACATGTTTATGCGACGAGTTGGAAAACATAATTGCACCTATCTGCCCATGATGGGAAGAGTTACAGCTGAGTAATTAAGCAGATTCTGTTGCGAGTGTATTCAGACGTCAAATAGGCCACGCATGACTAGTTATTTGCCGTGGCTTGGAGAGTCTTCCCATTGTTATTATTTACGGCCAATAATAACTCTTGAAATTAAAAGAACCAGAATTTATAATATTGGTATTAGACGGAATCGTAAAACACGAACTGTAGGGTCGCGGCAAAGTGTCAGATTACTTTAAAAGGAAATACTGAATTTAGCACAAATTCTTTATGCGCATAATTATAACTACAGATGGGAGTGACACCATAACAACGAGAAGTCAAATGAATAAAACGTGACGTTGAGTGCCATTGCAATTCATAAATCGACAGACGCTATGCTGTCCGGTCCATCACCCTAAACTTTTTCGAAAGTCAATTTCACATACGTTTAATATTAGTCTCGTAAAAACTTCACCAATGCAATAATACATCTTCTTTTCAAGCAGTAAGACAGCGTTATTAAATTATGTTATTGATTTATTAATTTCTTGTAGGAGAAGGAACCCGTTCAGACGACTGAGCGAGCGAAATCTGCAGTTTCCTATTTCCAAGTGCATCCCTGACCATGGCCGTGCACTAAACTCACAGACTGTTATTAGTCTCCTTCTGAATTATCTGCTGAATTATTGTTCTGCGCTTTCCAGACCTCAAAACAAAAACGTTACCCGCAACATCATGAACTTGCCGTTTGGTCAAGCCTCCAGAGACACTTTGACTTGAAGGGAAGGTATAAAACGAAGAGGTTCGTCTGGGATGATGTTGTAGCCTTAAAAGAGGGTAATACAAACAATGACGAAGATGCGGAGCACAAGCGCACAAGCCGTTAACATAACATGCCAGGATTCCATAAAAGCCGTTGTGCACTGAATCACGCGCACTTGGAAGATGAACGCACGAAATTCCTTTCCACAAAATCGTGGTAATAACATACGACAAAATTACAATGATGGTCCAAAATGCCACGTAATATATCCACTCTCAGGATTGAGTCTAAATTGTTGCACATACACCGAATGACGAGATGACGATGCATCCGCAGTATGAAATTGCGGTGAAGGTGGCGTTTACAAAAAGTGGCGAGTGCACGTTATTATTTGCCGTTTGAAATTGTCCATCGTTTTTTCCCATCGTGTAATTGCGCTGCTGCTTGAGTTCAGGACGTTCAGGTGCATCTCGAGGTATAATTTTAATGAAGGAATAAACGACACGTAAGGCAATTTCATTTTGGCCGCTTATAGCATGATTGTTTGGCGGAAGAAGCGTCTGCTTTTATTGTAATTTCTCGGTAATAATCGTCATCGTGATGGTGCACTGTGCACGTCGTCGTTCCTCAAGAAAGTCGTACATCAGGCCTTTCTAAATTGCCTGTCACTGGACCATACTATTGCATTTTCACCACCGTTCACCGCGGTTCGCTACCATTGAACTTTTGCGAATGTGATAATATGATGAATTTTATGGAGTGAAACACATGCATGACGCATGGATAATAAAACGAAAAATTGCTAATGGAGGAAGATGAGAGATAAGTTTGTTTATGAATATTACGGTTTAATGGTGTGAAGAAACAACAAAAAACCAAAAAATAAGATTTTTCACATTTCTTAGCGCATTGCATAATGCCATGTAAAGAAGTAATCACAGCGGACGGCGGACAATGCGAGTATGGAGAGAATTACGACATGGCCAAGTTGGCAAAATAACAATGGAAAAACGTGTTAAAATTATTGTGCAGAGCATACGAGAGTGAGAATAATAATCCATGACGCGGAGAAAAAGTGTGAACTAATCTTTCATGGTGAGCTGCATATTTACTCTGGTAATACATTGTTCGTCTTGTACGCACTTTAATTATGAGCAATTCTGCGATTACTAAGCCAAACTGACGGCCAGCTCCATTGCATTCCGCTCGGTCATACATCAAAAACCAATTCACACAACGCAAATTTGCTCAGACGAGAAATTCCGTCGTCCTTCGTTCCGATCAAATTGAAATATTAATTACTGCCTGAACTATGCAGCATGAATTCGAGACATTTAATTTATGGAAATGACTTTACCCAAAAGCACAACGGAGCACTGGAAGACTCGACTCATCGACATTTGGTGGTACTCAATTGCGTGCTTCATCTCTGCGTCTTTTATTTCCAAGAAAACGAAACTCGACAAATGATAGCGCAGTTGCTCTATTATCTATCATTAATATTTTATACAGCTGGCTGTCTTGAGGATGCACAGCGCGCAATCGAATAAGAAATGAAAAAGAGTTCTCGGACTATTATTTGGTGCAAGGTACTATTTACGTTGGCTTCTTCGAATTTCGGGCCACGAAATTCTCCTGCGTTAATCAAGCAGAAGGTTGTGCGGAGGAAAAGTCTTGAAGGACTCCTCGAGGCACTTGTGCTTGTTGTAGGCTAGCATCAAGCTTAAGAATGCATCATGCGCATAAAAAGTACACCGAGTGGCAACAGAAATCCTTTTGTCTTGGGCTCATCGCAGGTTTATCCAACCAGCCGACCTGCCTGCCTACATTCTCTCTCCAGCATTTTCTGTTGCTGCCGTCCAAGACGCTCACCTTCTCCTCTCTGGAGAACTTTCATGCGCTTCCCGTACAATTATAGCCTTCTCAGATTGTTTAAATCCGAGCCTACATCTTCTTTATTTGGTCGTACATGATACCTTTCCATTCCACCAGTTTCCTCACTATTATTACGACGGCTACACACAACAACAACAATAAAGTACGTACACAACTACACACTTAGAGAGAAGTCTATTTTCTGATCCACAACACGTTGTTCCATTGTGCGCTCGGTCGTTCGCTGCATGAAAATATGTGAAAATGGTACGAATCTCTTTCTCATTTGTTATACCTCAACAGCCACTGCGTCGTGTCTGAACCCATTCTGCCTGCCTTTCTCCTTCGTATTATTATCTTTTTTATTACAATGCGAGAATGCCAGGTACTTTGGACTTGGCACTGCCCATTTTTAGGTTCTTCCAGAAAATTTCAGAACGCTTGCAGTACAATTATTTCCATTATACTTGTCGTGCTTTTCCATTTCGTTTAAGTGAGCTCCTATTTTCTTCGAAAAATCGAGTCGGCGGACCTTGTCTCGAAAACCCAAACCAAAGCCACAAGTTGAGCGAGTCTTCTTTCGTTCAAGGTCTGCGTTGCACTCAACACTGTCCCTAATCCCTGCACACCGCTGTGCTAAGAGTCCTCCAGCTGGATTAACAACAGAAATAAAACCAGTGAACTCGCACGTTTTGACCGATTGCATCTGCCCAATTTGTTCACGCTTGCCCTTCGCATTCCCAGACAAATTGAAGCGAGTGCGATGACTAGACAATCGCTTCGGATGTTGCAAATTAACAAAACAAGAGTGGATGCCTTGTTCGCAGAGGAGCGGGCAAAGGCGGCACATCACACAGAGAAGGATGTGGTGGTGATGAGTTGTTTCTGTCGGCTCTCGAAGTCATAAAACAGTATGGAATCATAAAGATCCCTCTGAATTTTCCATAATTATATCAAAACATCTCCCACCCGAAAAGAAATTGAGCCGAATATTTTACGACCGTGAATAGCTTTGTCTGTGACCCCAATGTTGAAAGTCATAAGAAACCTAATCTTAACCGCCGCTCATTTATGAGATGGCACTTTTCTCTTTGGCGGAAATTTTGCATCCCTGCCACGAAAACTTGCCTTCCACCAATCAGCGCTCCAGGAACTCATGGTCCTTACGAGGACGGCGCACGCAAAGGTTCTTGGACAAACACAAACAGGCTCAGTTGCAAAGTCTGCCAATATTTGGCTATGAATTAAGTAAGGAATTCGAATGCTTACGCGTATGCTGACGATGTTAATCCACTATTAAGAGTATAAATATTTAAACAAGCCAAAATGAGAGAGATCACGTTAATTGCTTCCTCAGATCTTCTCCAAGTTTGTGAACAAACAGAAAGATCGTCGGAGAGGAGACTCATCCTTTCCTCTTTCCAATTTCCTTTGTGCCCTCGAAATCAATTAAGTTCCGACAAAATCCACAACCGCAATGACAAATGTATTTATGTGACGACGACGACGGCTGGAAAACTGACTGTGAGAACAAATCTTAGTTTGCCACAAGCAGCAATTATGAAATTATGTTCTTTCCTTTTCCACTGACTGAGCCCAGTCGTGAACCATCGTCGTACCCAAACCAGAACAGAAACCCACGACGGGATGCGACAAAGAGTATGAAAAGCAATTGAACAAAAAGAGTCTTTATGCTTTACCATTTCATCCGACAAATTATTTGTCTACACAGTTGACTAAGCACGATCATTTGCTGAGACACAATGCTCGGAGCTCTGCGTATCACAGCACTTCTTCGAATTGTCGGTAAATTGAAGAAAAAAGTGATTATTGAACTTGTCTCATCTTCACATGATAATGGAACGTCATGCAATGGAAGGGAGGCGAGTTGCAAGAGCGAATTCTCCCCGGTTGCAGCTTGCAGGTAACTTTTTAACTTTTACGACAATTTTATGGCTTTTTCATTTCTTTCTGCTCAATTCAATTTCGTTTTAATGAGATTTTGCCATTAGGCCTGAAATTATCCTCAGGAAGCAACTTCTGCAAATTTGAACACGAACAAAGCATTAAGAAGAAATTACCGTAAATTGAGTTCAGAATTGCTTCATTTTGAAGTGCAATTATTAGCCGGTTCATTACTGGAGTTGGAATGCCTTCATTCGGATTACGACTGACGAATTGAATGAATTCGATTGCATAAAATCAAACTCAGAGGTTTGGCTTTGGGCACTTGCTTCTGCGGTTCGTAGCATTTATAAATAACTTGTCTGCTTCGAGGAGCCACATGTGGACGCGAACAAGTGGAGAGGTGCGATGGTGGTGAGTCGAACAAGATGGGAAGCAGCCAGACACAAAGCATCTACCTGCTCGGTTATTCTATCCTCCGGATCTGTTAAAGGCCTCAACCACCCCAAACAACAATTCTGCCTTCCTCGCTTTATTTCAAGAAGACTCGTTCGCGAGTTCTTGTGTCTTGTCCGTTGCCCATTGTCCTTTCTCCCTTCTCGATTCAATCCTTCGCTCTAGCTGATCGCGTACGACAACTCGACGGCAGAGGTCTGTTTTATAACCCGAACAAGTAATAATGAGAAGTGTCTTGTCTACACCTTTTTACCATTTCTTTCATTCCGCTATTAGCGGAGCTGAACGGCGATGACCAACTCGGACTCAGAAACCTCTTTTATAAATAATAAAGTACTTACCAATTAAACCGGTTTTTTCTTCCTGATAAAATGGCTGGCAGCAATGCATTTCTAATGGTATCACCTCTGACTCGTCTTTAAATGCAGCTCTCCATGCGATACGTACAGAAGACTGATTATTACGATTGTTTTTGTCTCTCGTGGAGAGATTCGTATAAATTTATTTCCCAACCGTAATAATGTTGATATTAAGAAAACATTCATGAAGAAGAAGCATGCATCTTTAATTCTGGTTCTCACTTCCAATTTCGAGTCTTAACGAACGGAACAAGTCAGCAACTCGGTATCGAAAGCAATCACGCACTTGTCGACTCGACATTTTAAGGGTTTATATCACACTTAATGATGCGCTGTGTACAGATTAAGAAGGAATAAAACTTTTATCGACTGCAGTTTCAACTCTGAATTATGCAACCAGATAACAGCACAGATGAAATGAACCCGTGCATACGCAAGTCCTGCTAAGCTCTCACTCTCCACGCAACTTAACGCACATTCGAGTGTGACTAACAAGACTGACATTTCTGTTTGCACTTACCTTCAGAATGCATTTTCCGGTCGGTGTGTTCTCGGGAACTGACACATTGTAGAAGCTGTGATCGAAGATTGGCTCGTTCTGAAACAAAAACGATCACTCGTATTTAGCAAAGCATAATCGAAGTCATTAGCTTGAGCCCTTCTGGAGTGACATGTTCGTTTCGCTTTCGCCTACCTGCACGTTCATGACACGGACGAACACTGTCGTGGTGGATGACAAAGCAGGCGTCCCATGATCATTAGCCACAATGGTGAGACGAGGCATGGGGTCAGTCTCACAATCGATGAGTTCTCTGGTTGTGATGACGCCGGTGTTGGTGTCAATCTCGAACCACTGCGAGTGGGTGTCAGGGGTCGACTTGAGCTGGTATGTGACGAGCGAGTTGTTGCCTAGGTCAACATCTGTCGACATGGTGACCATAAATTACAAATTAATAGATTATATTCGCAAAATTGACAATAATGCGAAGGTAATGAGAGCATCGGAATTTCATTGCATGTCAAGACTTGTTCAGTTTATGCGAACACATAATAATGCACCTTGTTTATAATTTTAATGAGACTGAAGGCAATAATTTATGAGTTCTTACCGTTGGCTGTGACTTGAATTACAGATGTTCCCGGCTGAGCAGTTTCTAAGACGCTTGCGTGAAACTCTTCAGATATGAAAGTAGGCCTGTTGTCGTTAACATCTAGAATTTGTAGTTGGAATGTCGTCGAGGTATTTAGCGTGGCCTGTTGGTTCGAGGCTACAACCGTCAGCGTGTGGTTGGACGAGACTTCTCTGTCCAACTGCTTCGACGAAATCACCACGTACACGACACCATTGCGAGTCAGAAGTTCAAAGTGGCCTAGACCACCGTGCAGGGTCACATTCACATTGGACACGTGCTCCTGCTTCGAGTCGGCCTCCAGCACGTTGACCCGTGCGACGTATTCACCGGGCTGGGAAGCTTCGGACACTTTCGGGGTGCCGTCATGAGTCAGAAACACGAGGGAGATCACAGGCTGATTAACAACTACGTTTATAACACGAATGGACACAAACACCGTCGTCTCGAGCGGCTGTGCACCGTTGTCTCTGGCCACAACGACGAGTTCATGAATCTCCTTGCTTTTAAAGTCTAATGGTCGATTGATGGAAATGACGCCAGTGTTCTTGTCGATGCTGAACACGGACTCCTTGTCTGATTGTCTTCTATTTATAGAATAAAGTACTTGTCCGTTTGGGCCGTCGTCCGTGTCCGTGGCGAATACTTGCAGCACTTTCGTCCCAATCGTGGCATTCTCGGACACAGTCGCGAAGTAACGGCTCTGTTGATACGAAATAATCCATTAAGACATCCACAACCCTTTCGCGGATTAACTCATGCTTACGCGAATGAAAAGGAAAACTTACTTGAGACCACGCCGGGGAATTATCATTGACATCTAAACAACAAACAAAAGCAATTCAGCCTCATGTTTACGGAATAATCAAGTAAAGCCTCTAAGGGAATTGTCCGCTTCCTCCTTTCTGGCTCCAGCGGATACGTGAGTGATCCATCTGAAGTGCTAAGCGAGCATTCGAGCGGATTGCCTACTTCTGTCACTTTAAATGAGCTGTTTATTCCACGAGTGCCATCAAACATGCGGTTACTAATCGATGAATTTGTGGCAAATTCAGCTTGAGTTTCAGTTCCGAGCCAAAGCGCGATTTACATTCGTACATGAAAAATGGTCAAACCTTTTAACCCCTTCCTGCTTTTGTGTTCGGAGGAATCAAACCCACAAGATCCCAACTGTACTCTAAATATTTGGCCGAACAATGAGATGCGCATGGACGTTGATACGTGGAGAGTGGAAACAGCAACGGCACACACGAAGACGAAGTGTCATGCATTCTCAGACTGAAGCACTCGAGGCTCAAATCTCGAAGGCCTTAATCTATTCTGCACTTTCAACTGCCTACTTTAACCGTAACTGGTCGTTTTCGTCTCAGGAAGATTATCGTTCCTTCCGATGTTGATGTTATTATTGTTAATATTTTGTAAATGTGGTTTACAAACCTTGTATTGTAACGTGAACTGTCATTGAGCCCTTCAGTTGTGGATTTCCTCCATCAAAACCTTCAATGAGCAAATTGTAATGCGGTGTGGTTTCTCGATCCAGGAACCCATTCACCTGGAGATCTAAGTACAGAATTCCATCTCTTTCACGGTGTGAAGACAAGCGAAAAGCATTGTTCACGTTGCCACCAGAAATCGCGTAGCGCTGAGTGTTGTACAGGCCAAGATCTTTGTCTCTTGCCGGCTGCAGCGTTCGCTTCACGTCGCGAGGAGTGTTCTCAGGAAATTCGACGTGCTGCAAATACGAAATAGTCATCAGGTCCGAAAATTACCCAGAATATGCTAGCGGTTATGCGTGTGGACTCAAATTAACCAAACTGAAAGTGTCAGGTAAGCCTCGACCAATTTAGTCGGCAGTGTTCAACTATTTACTCGGCTCAAGTTCCCTTAACCTCCCGTTTAGATTTCGGAGCCATGGAGAGGTAAAATTGCATTGTCCGTGGAAGCTCAGTAAAATGTGAGACATACCTCAATGGCGGAAGGGAATTCTGGCGCGTTGTCCTGCAAACGATTAGCACATGTTTAAATTTAGAGCTTTGTGAACAAAATGACCATGAGCTGAATAAGAACTTGGGCACTTACATTGACATCACGAACTCTGATAATCACTCGCACATGTTCGCCGGTTTTTGGAATCGCGACCAGCGAATACAAGTCCCTAGTTTCCCTGTCCAACTCCACTTTAGTCCGAATTTCGCCACTGCTCTGATCGATACTCAAATCTGTCTCCACTGAACTACCCGGCACTGGTACAATCAAGTAAGACAGTGATGACGAGGTTAGTAGCGAACTGTCAGCACTCGGAGAACTCATTTGGTTGCCTATAAATCCGATTCTGGTCCCGATTGGAACGCCTTCGGAAATCTCAAACTCTTGAATGACTTCTGCATGGACCACTCGACCTCCCTTCTGCGCACAGGGAAGTATGAACAGCCACAACAGGAGCTGGAACATCCTCATCGTGGCAGTAATTCTCGCACTCTTGTTGGCTGTCCACGCCATGTGTACCGTCGTATTCAAGACATTGTTGTCACAAGATTAGGAATGGAAACGACGCGCCGAAGTCATGTACTTCATTCTGTCGGCATTTTCATGCGCCGAAATTATTCGCACATTTCTCACATTTTGACACAACACAGTTGCAGTTTCGCTGGCTGTCAAAGGAGGCACGCGGCAAAAACCGCCACTCCACCGGTCTCGACACTCCAAAAGAAGGCTCATGTGCCAGAGACGCCTTGCAGTAAACAGAACAGAACACTTGATTGCTGAAGCCACGCAGGAACAACAATGCGCACGCACACTTGACAGAGGAGCTTCGTTCACCACGATGGCTTCGGAGAAACTGCTTGTACACAAAATAATTTTCTTGGATAAAGTTAATGGCACCAAATAATGAGTACGGCGATGCTCAGGTTGTACTTACACTGCACTCGACATTGGGGTAGCGTGTAGGAATCCTTCTGCTGCTGGTTCAACTTCTTTTTCTTCGTCAGGAGTGCAATAATGGGCTCTGTGCAGCAATCACGATAATATTAATGCAGTGGTACAGAAGAAACCTTTAAAGAGGTTCTTACCTGCGAAGAAATTTTTCTCGTTTGATGCTCCAGGCCTTTTATTTATACTGCACGGCACAGTGAAGCACGGCACTCCACTGCATCATTATTATTTGTACCTCAAAATGAATTTTTTACCTTTTCCATTATTCTTACCTGAATGTCCTGTCTTTCACTCCATTCACTTCACCTCCTCCCTCCTCGGCTCGGCTGGCTCTATCTCGACCGAACCATCGATGCATGCTTCAAGATGAATTCAGCATCAATTTTATTCTCCGAGTTATAAACGAAGAATCATGCCAGAGACCTTCGTCTTGCTTCAGCATTTGCGATCGCATCCGTCACCCGCACTTGATGAGAAAACGAAGACCGATGGACCTCATCGGAGAACAGATTCTCACCTTGCATTTAAAACTACTTTTCCAGCCTTATTTCTCCCTGTGCGACCGTATTACTCTGCATTAACAATAATACCGTCAACAATCAAAAGTGTATAAAATAAATGGAAATACAATGATTTCTTGCACAGCGCAGACAAGATAACAGCGTTCGCACTCATTCTATTAAAATTTCCAGGGCACTAGTCGTGATCATAGTCCTGAAATAGGGCGACTTGCCGTCACTTGGAATGGAAGCTTTGAAGGAGCCAAGATGAATTTTATTGGCGGAGATATGCCGAAATGAGAACCTCAATCACAGTAATTAGACACTTTTATTTCTGGCGAGATATTTCATTCCGGTTCTCATACGTCCTTCGTCTATCACCTGACTGTTTCTTCAGTTTCTGATACTGACTTAACCATAATACCAAATACGGACCGAGGTGAGTATCAACAACGATAAAATTATCTTCCCTTCGTGTACTCCTTATTTAGGGTACGCATATGCAAATCAACCTGCTTCGGACTCAACGTGAACTCACTCGGTAGAGAAATGGCCAGACTAGAACGAGTCGGACATCGCAGGTGTAAGTTAATCAATTAAATTCTCACCGAAACTTTGAAGTAGCTGTGACTTTTTTCGTCTCCAAAATTTGCTTACTATATAATTATTCAAGTTGAAATTGGGTTTAGTATATAATTAGCACTTAGTTCACCAAGGAACAAATCCAAGTCACGAGTGTGACAAATCAGTCGAATTTGACGCGGTCAGGAAGAGCAGCACCGCATTTGTTGGCTGACATCTGTTCGGACATTGTAATCACGTTTGAGGTAAAACATGATTTTAGCAGGAATGACTTAAAACTCGAAGGTTAAGAGCAGATTAGGGCTTAGCGACCTGGGATCGGTGTCTTTTCACAAAGGAAATAATCCTATTCGAATTCGAATGTGTTAAGTAAGAAATGATATGGTAATAAACACACGAATGACAAATCACAATGAACAGCCATACACTCGGTGAACGCATGTGCAAGTGCACTTTTTACCGGTACTGCATGTGGTTATTGGGACGTCTGAAATAAAATGGGCTCAAAAGCGCCGACAATATTTCTGAATGCATAAGACTCATGCTTACGGTTAAAGGAATTATTCTTAGAAGTCTTAGGAAAATGAGGATAGAATAAGCGCGCGGACTGACTTTTTTTATTGATGAATATAAGAAGAAAAAGGGAACGTCAGCCAAGCATTTCCAACCTGTGATAAGTCACGGTCAATTAGTTAAATTTCTGCATCACATCAGGAAGAAAAAGCACAGAGAATCGTAGGAAATTCAATCGCAAGATTTCGGATCGTAGAGTTTGCTCGACTCTGCCTCGGAAAGAAGAAAAACATAATTTTCGGCAATTGTCATTACATTGACATTGAAGTTGTGTGCCCGAATATCGCAGTCCATCATTTTTATGGAAATGAGATGCAAAATAGAATTGTATCTATTACATTTTGCTAGTAGTAGTCAATCCGTCGGAAACTTGATCAATATGCAGCTTGCATTGTGATTAGATTAACACAGGGAGCAATACGACAATCGAGCAAAGCAGACTCAAGAGACACCTGCACCTTCGCGGCTACAACCGCTCTTCTCTACATTGTTGAACAAAGAGGAGCGCTTAGTGCCTCAAAAAGAGACGTGGCGAGATGTTTTCTCCGACTCATACCAGAGGGAAGATTGTATGCCTTCAAGAGAAAAGAGGCTTTCGCGCACCAATTCTTTTACGTCTTCGTCTGTAAGAATATTCCGAATGTTCCTTCCTTTGTCTTCAAAATTATTCTAAATTTGAACTTTTGAAATTCGGAACTGTGAATTTATTTAAATTAATCAGTACCAAGCAAAGAGTAGTTACGGTTTACGGTTACGCCAATAGGCCGAAGCAAATATTTTGGGAAGTAAACTGTTGTTGGAAATTAAATGACTTCGCCTCTTTCACACTTGAACGAAATCAATGACCAGATAAAATACATTTTCTCACGGGTTTGCGATTCATCTAGCCAGATTGAAAACTAGTTTCTTCTCGTTTGGGATTAACGCAATGTTTGCGACTTTACATTTACGCCGAATAATCTGAACACGGTAGAATTTGTCTTGATTCTTGAAGTAGTTTCATGCAGTTTTGCCTGGTCAGTCTGAATATGCTTTATGTCTGTATTATTGTTTGATTTAGAACTGAGACTTAATCACGGGAGTCCTTGGAATTGGAAACATGTGGGTGCGTGAGGCGTAGCAGATTTTATAGCTGCATATGATGCTCATGTCTGGTGCATTTATTATGAATTTTTGTAGGAAGAGTGGTTCACCGCAAAGGATTCGTCGACTTCATAAGTGAGATGATAAATCGGATTGGCAATCAACGAAGGGTGTAAAGCGAGTGGAGTAAAAAATGTAGCGTAATGGCATGGTGGATTTTGAGAGTACATGTGAAAGTACTAATCCCAAGGGTCATGTAAGCTGGAAGCAGACTTTATAATTTATGTATGGAATTTGTCGAGTGCCTAAGTATGACAAGTAATGCGCGAGAGCAGATGAGGTGAGAGAAATGCACGGCTCTCTCGGCTGCGCTGCGGCACTTGGGGTCGTGTGTTAAGTAACGAGGTGAGGATGGTAATCAGGAGCGCGCGGAGCCGTCTGCCGTAATTCCAGCGCGTACTTGACAGACTGATTATATTACGGTTAAACGGAACGACGTGCGTGCGGAGAAATGAACAAGTCAGGAATAACGAATGAGAGGCTGAGGAGCAGAGACAAAAATGTGAATAATAATAATAAGGTGTCGGGTGGGAAAAGTAGTTTCGTGGTTGAAAGCATATTTTTTATTTTGGTATTAAATGACGACAACGGCGGCGGAGCGAAATATTCTCAATTCGTATGATAAATAATGATGCATGCAGCCCCCATTTAAAAAAACAGAAAGAAACTGAAAGCAAGAGCTAAAAAAAGTCGGTATATATTTACACAGGAAATGGAAATTATGATTTTCTCCGAGTGCCATTGACGCGGGCGTAGAAGCTGCAGTGTAAATAACCATTTTTCAAATTTTATCAATATCGCACAGATGGATTCTGACTCATGGAAGATAGCTTTTATGAGACTATCAAGCTTCTGGAGTTTTTTACTCTCTCACAGTTTTTCTTCATCATTCTCCCAGCCTCCGTATGCTTCTTTTATTATTTTTTAAAAAACGAGCTTACTTGTAGATAACACCGAAAATGGAAAGAGGTAATTCCATATGTCATATGCATTAATGTCAAAGTATTGACTCTCCGAATAGATAGATATACGTGTATATTTAAGCAGCAGATGGATGAAGCTGAGGTTGCCACTCTTTTGCTCAGCTCGCACATCATTTCCGACCTCCCTTCCATGCTCGCCTCTTCCCCGTACAAAACCCACGTTATATTTAGATTAGGACCAAAATAATAGCCACATCTTCGTGGCCACTCCATTGTTGACATTCAGAATACCTTTTCAGTAACTCAACCTTCTCTTTCTATCTTTCTTTCCATTTCACCATTTCAAGTTTTTGGCTTGGATATTCTACCCGAACTCCATTCCATTGCCCAGGGAAGGGACAATGCTTTCAAGGAACCGAGCCATTGATGGACAAATAGCTACCACAAGATTCTACGCGGCATCTATGAAGATGTAAGGCTAAAATGGGAGAAAACATATTGAATTAGCGAAAGTGGTGAATGGACGAATCAAATCAAGACGAGCGGCTGTCAATTTGGTCCATGATAAAAATGTCGAATGGGAAAAGTGTTTCTCTGCACTTTCTTCTCCGGGCGCGGAGAGAAAAAAATCCATCCAGCGAGAAATGGAAGAGGCGAAGAGAAGTCTTTGCATGGTTGATGGATGCGATTCTCTTGCAAAGAGTTGCTGCTGTCAAAGAATGATTAATGCCAGAATCGGATCATTCCTCCGCCGAGCATTCCATATTGTGTATGTAAATACCCATTGTAAGGAAGGCAGAGATACGTCCAAAGTGTAATATTAAGTTTTATGTGGGGAATCGCAACTGGGATAGATGATGTTTGACAGGAACAGCAACGAAGCATAAGAAAAAGAAACCCTATTAAAACGGGGAAATCCGCAAAATAATAAATGTATAAAGTTGATTTTCTTTGGACTCTTTCTTATTATGATTATGAAAAAGAAATCTCAGACATAAAAAGCTTTCACAATATTTTGCATGCTTTGTTGTCACACCATCAGCAGCGACTGCGGCAGTCGGCAAACTGCGCCTAAGTAAAATTAAGTTGAAATAGAAGAAAGAGCCATTGTCGTTTGCCTCATATTTTCTTTCAACCGCTGTGTTTTTGCTTTCCATCGAAATGAGAGAAAAGAAAAGCCTCAGACTTCCGTTCTTTATTTTCTTGTTGTTCTTCTCTCCATAACGCTCCTCTTGACGTCAGTCGCCGTAATGCAGCCAAATGAGGAACGGCGAAATACCTTCCGTATTAATAATATGAGAAAAACTGATCAATAATCACTCTTTCATATTCTCGCTCATTTCCAGTCTCTAATCACGATATGCATTAGGGCTTTGAGGATGAAAAGAGTTGACATTTCACTCCACAAAAAGCAGGAGAAACTTATTTCCGATCTGAATTCATTTAACTGGCAATTCTGTCGCTTTCATTTAGTATGAAAAGAAAGAATGGAAAGGCTAAAGATTATAATCAATAATCATAAACTCAGTAGAAATTCAACCTGCTTTCCATTAACGAATTACCGAACCAGTTCAGAGGAGATAAGAAATGAAACCCTGCAGCTAACCCGGCTTTAACTCCCTACCAAGTGACCACACTTGCAGTCTAAAACATGTATCTCGCACATCTCTTTTACCGGTGCGCGCGTTGAATGCCTCGCTGAGTCGGGCCGTTTCCTGCAGCCGGAGAAATGCGGTGACAGATCGAATTGTAATGAGATTCTGGTGGGGACGGTCGGCCGAATTGAGACGAGTCGAAAATGAAAAGTCATGGGATAGTATTACAGTCGGAGTAATGATATTAGTACATTTGGTGTATTGAAAAGGTAGATTAGTTTCTGTGTCTATCTAAACAGAACGGCGCACAATGAAACGTTGGATTCGAATTCGTCGACGTGCCATGTGCTACACATCAATCTTCCGCAGAAAGTTGATGTCATTCTCTTTTTAAGTTGAAACTGTGTCTGTCTCCTTTCTCCTCGCACACACTGCTCACAACTCTGGCAGTGTTTTTTATGCTCCCTATCTCTCCTTTTTTCTTGCTTTCATTCCGCGCCTGCCACCGCCGCCGTCGACTTGTGCTCGGAAAATATCAGTGGTTTATCGTATATAAACAGCACACAAAGCAAATTTTAATTTATGTCCCACAAACGACAATGATTCAATAGAGAGTGTTCTGAGGGTAGTAAAAAATAGAGAGAAATTTCTATAAAATCATATTCTTCTGTCATTAATCATGCGGTGTAGTGACAGCATATTTGTATGCAGACCGATATTGCACATGCCAAATTCCATTTGATTAATATGCGATTCCAAATACTTCTTCTTTTCCAAACATTCAAAAGTTATAACAAGTCTTGTAGAAACACGGAAAATCGGTTTCGCCTGCTTTTCATTTTCACTCTAACACCGCACCGTTCCAGCAGTGCCAAAGCCCCACCTCAGTCATACTTTGGCGTTTGCCAAAAGCTACAGATTAAATTTTAATGCTTTTCACTTTCTTCTCTACTTTCCATTCCCATATTAAATTATTCCCTGCAATAACGTGTAGGGAAGTTCTTTCAGAAATAAGCCCGAAATGCAATACTTCTCTCGTTTTCTTGCACGTTTTCTCGTCAGCGTCTTCATCTCATGTCAGACGCGCACTCTCGATCTTTTAATTCCATGCCCGACGAACGTGAACGTCATAGTTTCCCATGTAAATTCTGTGCACGATAAATATGCAATTCAATTTAAGTCGTTTCCCACTTCCTTGAAACGTGGACGTGGTGTGTCTGATATTGGTGTGACTATAATGTATGATTTCTTAATTCATTTCCTTTTACCACACTTCTCCTTCGCGTCGTCTCCTTTGGTCTATATTTTTTATTTTCATCGATTTCACATTAGTCTCATTTGCATGGGGCTGAGAACTTTGCACTGTAATCTAATTCCATATTTCAAGCAATATGTTCTCCCCTCACGGATCTTGTGTGCTGTATCGAGTTCATGCGTTTCCACGACCGTGCGGATGTCTCGTGCATTGGATTGAAATCGCACTCAACAATGTGCTACCCCCACGTCGTTAACGAAGATGTAGATTGGCACGAGCCAAAGTTCGCCTCAACTTAATGAATGGCTCGGACAGGACTCGTAAATGTTTCCTTGATCACGTGCTCTGGAAGGTTTCAATGATTACAATACGTGATAACCCCGACTGCCTGTGAAATATTTTGCATAATGCATTTTTAAACGAATTTCGGGATGTTTCGAACTGCACATAATACTTGATTTCACCATCAGGTGCCTTATGCAGAGATACAATTTGTCGGAGGAGCATTATACCGCAAGCTTGTTAAGTATTGGAGCACGTTTAAATAATGGAAAAAGAACGATTTATAAATCGAAGGAGATTTTGAATTGTTTTGAAAAGTTTTGAATTAATGGTCCAGCACAGACAAGCAAACGCGCATTTTTACTGGTGGAGGGAGAAATTCGGGACGAGACCTGAGGCTGAGAATACTGATGACGGATATAAAATGTGCGAGGAGACGACGAGATGAGACTGATGTGAGCAAAAGTGAGGCTTCATGGATGCAGCCTTCATCCTCGCACATGTTATGCGGCGCACGAAGAGTGTGAGTTATAGTGGAGATGTTTCGTGGTTTTCGCACTCAGAAAGATTAGAAATGAGCAGTCATTTCAAATTTATTCCAGGGTGAAGAAATTAGCACTTGTGTATCCTGACAAGCCAAAACACAGATGAACAAGGCAGAGGCAGGGAAAGGAGATGAAAAAATCTCTAAAGGAATCCAATCGACTCTAAAACATCTGTGTCTCACTTTTTATGAGAGCAACATCATGGTTGATGATATTCGTGCAACCAATGTGTCATTATGACAAATCCTTTTTATAAAAGTTCAACGCAGGCAGCGAAGAAAAAGTTGACTCTGAGATGCTGGGGTATATTTAAATCATAATAACAAAGCATTAGGCGAAAGCGAAAGCAAAGAGTCAAGATGACAAACCCGTCGCAGTGGCACTTCTGCCATGCCAGGCTCGGCACACTCTCGGGTGGAAAAAACGACGTGCGAAAAAAGATTTGAATAGAACGTGAAATTGGTAGGATAAACGGAAGTTTAGAGGCTGCATTACGCATAGCGCTTGCCTCACTTAAAATTCAAGCGCGCACGCAGAACACAATAGTCGGAGTGTGGAGTGTCGAAATACACTGAAGAGAAAAACACTTCATTCCAGCATTGGGAACTCAATTACTTTTGAAATCATCTGCATATGGATATTAGCGCAATGGAGATGAAAAGATCCTTTTTTAATGGAAAAAGTCTATTGAATGCAAAATAGGAAAAATAGAGGGCTTGGAAGAAAGAAGTGCAATGGCGCCACGCAAATAATGCTTTCTCTTTTATTACTCTTCTCACTCGAGCCAGCAGTGCGCTGCTCTGTGCTGGTGCTCCGTGTTGGCGCTTATGTTACACGCGTTAATAACACGCTGTGGAAGAGTAACCGCAAATTGGCTCTCAAACAGTAATTCCACACATTTGAACATGAGAATTACTTCTTTTTTTATTTCACATTGTAATACCATCATGTTATATTTTTATTACATCGACGGAGTTATTTCTCAAGTGGGTCTCTGCGTGTGGGTACTTATTTATTATGTACTTGTGGGGCTCCTCGCACTTCGCCCTCCACCACGAATATGCAAAACTGGAAACGCAGCCGGGAACACAAAACCAGCACAAAAATTTGTCTTCTAATGAGATTTTACAACTCGTCGTTTATTATGAAAATTGAATGAGTTTTCCGTTCTATTTGTATGAATACATTACTACTCCAAATATAAACGCATGAGTTTTCATCTCGCCTCCATTTGATTCTCGGTTTTCTCTCTCCGCTTTCACTAGTTCAGTTTGTCTTAATATAATAATAAGTTCCTGTTCACGAGAACAACGGAGAACGACGTCTCTTTTTGCCCGCAGGAATTTGACTCTCAAAACTTGGAAGTCAGTGGCGATGCGATGCCGCGAAATGGCTTTTCGCAGTGCCGCAGCTTACGCTATAAAACAACCAATTCAACATTGTCAAGACAAAGAAGTCGTGAACACATGCATTTGAGCCAGAATTTGATATGTATCTTGAAAAGGTATAAATATGAAATGGTGAAAAGCTCCACAGCGGGCTTGAGAACAAGAGTAAGATAAGAAACAGAGCTCGGAAAAGAAACAAACAAGCAAGTATTCCGCACTTGTTCGTGAATATTATTATGATTCCATTTTTCGTTCCATATTAACTTGTATTTACTTTTTCTCTCAGCGCGCTGCGTACACACGTCTGGGAGCAGCGAAGGCAGCTTACAAATATTATGCTTTAATAAAATATGCAAGCACGAACCCAAGAATTGAGACGGAAATAGCATCAAGGCATTGTTTCAGCCTCCTGCCTCTGGCAGTGTACACAGCGATTCTGAATCGTAAAAATGTCGCCGTTTTTATACGATTTCCTGCAAATCTTGGTTTACACCGCGCTACGGCCAAATAATGTACGACGAAACGACCTAGAAATCCGCACAAGCCCAAAATCTGTCGGAACTTGGAAGCCATTTCGGACGACTCACAGCAGAACTTAAAGGCGGCTCCGCTTGACTTGAATTACATTAAGGATTGAGAAATGATGGCTCTCGCAAGAAATACGAAAGAATTCTTAGGCAAAGGATTGCCGAATCGGAGATTCGATCACTTTACACGAACCTTTGTGCTTGTATTTGAGCGTGATGGAATGATTTGATTTAGGAACACACAAAAGCGAAACAAAATTAAAAAATGATGGCGATGAAATGCAATAAAGAACATCGAAGAATCATTATTCTTTGGCTGTTGTGTTGATTCAGTAAAGATATTCAAGTTAATTAATTTCGGAAGAAAAGAAAAGAACACAAGTACAATAAATAAACATCCACAATCGACTGAAGGGATTATTGTCTGCGAACCCTTTCTTTTTGTCGGATCTCTGACTACTGATCGATTCATTCCGCTCGCATTTTTTATTACTTGTCGAGCAAAATGATTGGAGAGAAAAAAGAGTAATCGTATAATTCGAAAATTCAACGTCGATACAACCTGCGAGATGAATTCCTACAGGCGCTCCCACGAAAAAGTTTGCCTGTATTTGTTTAGAGTTCTAATTTTCGATTAAATTTAACGCCTTTTCTACCTCCGGTGAATTGGTTTCCAAATCCTGTTCCATAATCCCGTATCCACACTCAAACGTTGACTTCAACGGCATTACATGAACAATAGGGCTATCTTCCTGTTTGTGGTATCAACGACATTCTGCTGTTCTTTTCTATCACATGAATTACCTCATGATTGGATTGAATGTGGGAACCTTCTGATTCGAATTTCCTGATTTGGTTTGGGAATGCTTGAATCCACCGCACGAGCGGGCGCATCTGAATGCTGATTGGTTGAGGACCTTATGCTACGCATAGTGGCTATCTCGTTCTTATCTGAGAAGTGATTCGGTCCAACTGAGAATGTGACTGAAAATGAAGATTCAAAGGGAAGTCTGCATCCCCATAATTCTAATTATTATGAATTTACTGTTCATGTCGTATGTTGGGTTGGAATCCGAATGCTTTGCCGGTCCCAAATTGAAAGGGCGCCCAAGTTGTTAATAGAAAGGGACGGACTAAAGGGGCAGTGTCTTCTCCGTCTACTTTGCTCAGACAGCATTGAAAACCCAATTTCAAACTTTCTAATTAAGCTTCGGATGATCATTATCAGTTAGTTTAATTTCATTCATGCGGCCAACCTTTGCGCATGCTTCGATTCATGACTGGTTGTGTCAGTATCCCTTTTTAGCTTTGTGTCGGTCTCTGCCTTTGACTTTCATCGTTTCTTCTTTCCGCACAACGTTTGTTATCGTGTAGTTTCTTTCATCTGACCTTTTGATCTATTAACAATACAAAGCAAAAAATGAAATGAGAACAGAAAAGAGCGATAGAAGGCAACGCACAATAATAATTCATATCTGGTATTACTGCTGTTTGGGAAGGAAGTCTAAAAAGGAATCGCAATTAAAGGCGAAAGATGAAAAATCCAATCAATTGATCTCCGATTCTCTGTGCTCATGCATCGGACAGTGAAACAGCTACGGAAAATATGAACACTTATTCGCAATACGACTGAGCACAACCTTGCAAGCACTCGAAAACCTTTGGATCGCAATTAACAGAAACATGAGCAATGATTATTGTGTCACTTCCAAGATTTACAGCTTCTTGGCGAAGGGACTAATAAAAGGATACTATGCCTTAATTCCAGTTGAACTCTGGCCTCTTCAATAAGCGCCAATCGCATACTTTTAATAAAGTGCCAATTATCTAGACAATTATCTTACTTAGTGGTGAAAAAAGAAACCCACGAGCCGGTAAGACACTTGAGTTTGCCATTCTCAAAGGATTGAAGCGTGCCGTGGTTAGTGTGAACGGAGTACAATTTTCTGTATGTCAGGTGATAAGATCTCTGCTCTGGGACCAGATTGGCCAATGCACATCTCCTTTCCTCGCATGACAATTGATGGGATGGAGGAAACCAATCCAGAGATGAAACGAAAGCTTTTAATTAAGGAATATGAGGCTGTAAGTAGACAATGGAGCGCGAGTAACTGAGTTGGCTTTGTCGTATATTGACAATAATAATTATGGATGCATCTGAAGGACTCCTACTGCAACGCATGTGGAGATGCAGCAGGCCCGTGCATCTTCCCACTAACAAAGGAAGGCTGAAGGAAAGCCGACAAACACAGCCAACTATGTTCAGATGAGATCCCCGACTGAGCTAATCGTTAACAAAAACATCGATGGAATCTATTGTTTTCCCTCAAGGCCAAAAGACGGAATAAGACACGGAAAGCGAGCGAGATCACAGCAGAAACAAACTCAAATCTGTCGGATTCCTCTCAACTCATGCTCTCAAATAAAAAGTTAAAATAGACTTTGTGATTTCAGAATCGTTCAACTATTGAGGCATTCACTAGCGACGAATCGAAGTTTATCCAAATTTCGGATTCTAGTTGCCCATGCAGTAATTCGTCGAACCGGTCCATTAATTCAGGCAATTGCTTCTGAGTCTGCGTTTAAATGCTTACGACAACTACTCTTGTGAAAGTAGTCAGCATTAGGTTGAGAGGTGAAGCGATTATACTTGAAAATTACAATACAAGCAGGGCATTACATGAATTTCAATAATAGCGTACACACGATAATTTCATAGCACGACCACAACAATAATAATTTAATTGTAAGTTAAACCGGGCATGCTCGCTGGAATGAAGGGAGAGAGTATTCAATGGCAGTGCTATCATTCCTGTTATTATGACCTGACATGTACCAACTCAACTCAACAATCAACCGACAACGCAACAATGCAAGTCTCACTTTTTTACAGCACCTGGGCCTGAGCCCAGAAAAGTAAAAGAATTGAATTTGGTTTTCTTATTTCTTTCAGTTTAATAATGGGTGTAATTCGAATGGATTCCTTCAGAATCAACTATTATTATTTGTAGTAATAACCAACTCAAAGCAGTCTTTATTTTAACTCGTATGTTATTATTGAGTTGTGGGGCGTGGCACAACCTTTTCTTCCTTTCATTGTTTTGTCTTCTCGTAATTTTTAACTCTTGTAATTTCTGATTGCCTCTACATTTCTCCAAATTCATTCCTCACATTCGCTGAGGTAAGTTGGAGGATGTGCGTAAGGACACGAAGAGTTTGCTTGGGTTCTGTTGATTCAGCAAGAAGTGTGAAATGGAAGGCATGAATCAAGCTTTGTCTCCTCCGAAGTAATGCGATAGTTTTCCACAGTGCGACATCAAGAAGAATCGTTCAATTGAGAACTGTCATTTTACGACATAAGCACGAACTTATTTGTTTGCGAATCGGCTTATCGAAAATGAACTGTCGCAATAACTTCACACGATCAGTGATTTAGCATGGTATGGCTATGGTTTAACGTTATGAATTACTGTTATGGCTGTCAGAGAAGAGAAGCAAGGTCCAAGTTTAAAATTAGTGCGTGGATCCAATTTGCACGTGAGCAAATTAATTACATGCTGTCAGAAAGAACAACCTATGATACTTTTGAGGGTGCTTTCCTCGCCTACAAAGAAATTGAACACACATTTTGTTTCGTGTGCTACTTCTTTTGCTTGTATTCTCTTGCCATTACGGTTGCATATCACAGCAGAACGTCCTCTTTTGTCTGCATCGGAAGGAGAAAGTGTAAAAATCTAGAAATCAGAAAAAGTAGCTGTGTCTATTGCGTTGCTAGGTGGGTGCGACCAGGACACGAAAGTAGCATGGGCCAGTGAGGAGTGACTGCACGTGCTCTGTAGAGCTGGTCTGCACGGAGGTGTGCTGCGCTTTGGATTCGGTGTATGGTGGGCCAGACGGAATGAAAGAAATGAAATGAAGCAATCGGATAGTTCTCTGGTGGGGCTCTCAGCATGAATTTATGTCATTTTACCATTCAGAGAAACTGCTCTGGAGAAGGATGCTCGCTTCTTTTCTACGATTGGTTTGCCTCCTGTGGGAGATGGGAAGGGCATCAAAACAAACGGAAGAACAGACGCAGAAAAAGAAAAGATAGAGAAAAGGAAAGGCGACGAGGCTCTGAGATCGCTCGCTGCCTGCAAGAGAATCCTCATCGTCTTGCGAGGATCTTATTTCTTTACGAATCGCTATCACTCGCCTCGTATCTCTCCCACTTTCCTCCACAGCACTTTGCGGCTCTTCACAACTTCCCGAGCGCATGCATTCTGGGTGCTCGGAACGCAGAGGAACAGTCTGGCGCCCATCCGTAATCGGGTTAGGCCGTTGCACAGGCAGCTGGAGGCAGACTTGACCAATTTTAAAATATTTCTGTCAAAATGTTGTGATCCTCTCGCACTTGCCTCCTTGCCGTTCTCATCCGACTGCATTTTCATTTTCCACACTCGCCTTATATTTTTACATTTCTCGACATCAACTGGTAATTTTTTCAAGTTTACATTCCTGCTTGAAAGTCAGCAAATTCATATGCACCAGCACGGTTCAGTCTATTGTTATAAAAGTCGAAACAATTTATCCCTTCATTCAGAGAATGGAAAACCGAAATTTACATAATCGTTTATTGTGGGACCAAATCTCACTTGTTCCCTTGTTTAAATGCTGAAAGCTTTCAGAACTAACCATTACTTTTTATTATCTGCGTTAATCTGATTTCAAATGAATGACAATATTTCCACGCAACGCGTCAAGTGTGCTGCAAAAGGAAGGGAAAGAATTTACATGTCATTGCATAAAGATGTACGGAAATGAGTGCGCAAGAGATGTTACGTAATTTAAAAAAGAGATGGAAACCATAAAAGGAAAGAAGAAGCCGTAATCTCATCAAGACTGATCTCAGAATGCGCATCATGAATGCAAGTTCAAAAGAACTCAGATTCCGCACTCAGCTTGCATTGCCGGATAAACAGCACCCACGTCACAGACCAGGCGTGTTACATGTTACGTGACATGCAGTTTGGAGATCATCTTCCACAATGCATGAGCACGAGCGCGAGCGAGGGAGCGAAAATGATAATGCGAGTAAAAGCATCGAAAAGAGCCACGCTCAGAAAGGGTTGCGATTAGCTAATCGTGTACAGGAAAGTGCACAATTTATGCGTGTGTGTGAATCAGAATCAGAGTACTGGGGCAATCAATCCGGTCGCACAAAGTAGGAAGATTGTGCGAATTAGGGTAAGATATGAGCGCATATCTTGTCCGGAACGTGCTGCACTTACAGCATGAATGAAGTTTGAACTTACATTAGTGTTCTCATTAGGCCAAAATTTTAATGTGAGCAAGAACTTCAGCATTTCCCCAAGTATACGCTTAATTTAGCAAACTCCGAGCTGTACAGCAAAAACTCGTCATTCAGGCTAACCCACCACTGATGCTTGTAAATGTGCATAGGGCGTTGAGGCAGATGACATTTACTGCAGCGAATTATGACGGAGAAGTGATCGAGAGTCTCGATTCGAGACTGGAAAGAGAGGTTTTCAATTTTTATGGGAATCAAGTTCAATAGCCCGAACCACTCGTATTGTCCCCACGATTTCATATTCTTTGCTTTGCATTACACTCTCCCGATCGGTCATCATATCACAAGCGAGCATCTCACTCTCTTTTAACTTATCGCCATTTCGTTACAGTCTGCGCTTTATCAATGCAGCAGGTTTCACAGAGCAGAATGTAATCTTCTTTTATTATAAAACCTAATTTAGTCAGAGTGGGAATAAATCTAGATTGTGAGAATACAAAAAGTGTGATGATCTTCTCTCTCATTCTTTCTTGATTATTATCCTATCTACTACAAAAACGAATGTCCAAAGAAAACGCCATAAAAGCATAATAGATAAACCTCATGAATCACAATAAGTTTAGTAAAAAATGATGGATAGAATTAAATCGAGGCTCTGTAAAACGCTCGGCAACCGACGACCGATTTCCAATGCGAGTGTGAAGAGAATCTTTACATCGTGACCACGAATCTCATCTGATCTTTTAAAACCACTTGATGGTCTCTCTCCTCGACTTGATTTGATATCACGGCCTTCTACACAATAGAATTTACATCGACTCTTTTCAAGTTCAACGCAATACACTAAAACAACACGAAAGTCAGACTCATCGACACCGGCACAACAATACGCATCCAACAACAATGAGACCTACCTGATTGCACATTGGCGACACAAGCAGTTCATTAAATCAACGTGATCGTCCTTCAACTCTGTTTTATTGGCATTTTACCACGAATAATTAAGCAATTCCAATTTACAGTTCAGCCTCAGATTAAAAATGAGCAAGTAACAGGATGAAAATTCAAAACGTGTGCAACAGGAATATTTTTCCATTTGTGCATTCGACACGATAACGCATGAAAAATAGATTTAGACGAAGTGCAAGCAGAGAGCATCAACTATGAAAGAACAAATCAAAGTGGATTTTCGTTTTTTAGAGATATACGTGGCACGTCACATCGCTGTTCGCGTAATAGAATCACCGAGTGAAAGAAGTGCATGATGAAAACGTTTTCACCCGAAATCAAATTAGAAAAATGATTCGTGCATTACTTTGCAGTTTTTTATTCCTCTTCATTCGGCGACACGGGCATTTCAACGAAACAACCGTTTCGGGAGTATTTATTTATTACGAATTGTTCTTTTACCCCGTCAAATGCGCACGCGAGTTCGGTGTTGTATTTTTACTCCGGTGCTGGCGATGCACCTCGGATGAAGATGACGAATTAAAAAGCAGTATCTCCATGCGCGCTCTGCTGGACCATTTTTAATTCGCACTGCTTCCACCCATGTGCGTATGTTTCTTTGCGTAATGCTGTAATTGAGGAAATGAATGATGGGGACAGAAAGTGCCGAGCCATTCAAGTGCACAGTAGCGACACGGCATTAATACAAAGTTGTTTTTTTTATCACTGACAAACGAAAGATGCTCTTGTCTCGCCGTAAGAGCTTCAGACCGCGTGACAATTCCACAAAAGTGAAATGTACAATGGGTTTGCAGGGGAAACATCAAAGAGTCGTATTTGGCCAGCTTGTTGGTTGGCAAATGAACCCTTCTCGTCGTCGTCATTATCACAGGAGCACGCACACACGCACTGAATCTACTTTCCCGGCTCTTGTTGCACTCGGCTGAATTTCACGATACGTGGAGCGGTATTATTATTACAAATGACTCTTTTTTGACTTTGTAATCTCATCTTACGAATCCACGAAATTAAGAGTCATCCCTGCAACCTAAAACGCTTTGCGCTAAAAAAAAAAAAAGGTTAAGACTCAAATGTATTCACAGCTGAATGACTCCCAGAATGCTGCCTTGTCATTCCAGTAATAATGAGAAAAAGTTTAATAATTTTATATGCGCTCTATTTGGGAGTACGGCATTATAGGTAATTTTCCTGTTAACTGTTATTGTTATGGTCTTTTATAATAATGTTGCATTACGCTACATAATTAGGCAAGAATTGCCACAAGGAGGACGGACGGAACGACGATGACATGCCATACAATTACTGCGGCAAGAATGGAATTCATTAATATTCGCAAGTGGAAATTTATTCAACAGCATTTCAAGTCGGCGACAGCGTGACAATCCTGTCGCCGTCGTCTGTCTCGAAATTTTGAGAATCTCGCATAGTTATTTGCGTCCACTTCGATCGACATGTTTCACACAGGGAATGTAGCCAGTCTCTGCCCTATGCTTGGGATTGTTGACCCCTGGCAGTGTTCAAATCGGTGATTGGGCATGTGTTCGATAAATCATGGTTTGATTAGAGGAGACGTGGCAACGAGGATGAGCGGCCTCGCATTACTTCTATTTTTCGCCTCTTGGGTTTATTTGCATTAATAATATTATTTACTCGCTCGTGGGCCTGTTCCTATCATTTTTATTACACGAGTTGTGTTTGTGACGTGTTCAATTTGTGCCTGCGAATGAAGAAAGGGCTTGCGCAGATTTGAAGTCAGAGACAAAAAAACTCGTTGGAAACTTCATCAAATAAATAATAATAGTGCGGCGTTTGCATATTTCATATGAACATGAGCATGAATAAAAAGAATAAAGACAGAGTAACTTTGGTCTACTTAAATTACATACACCAGCAAAGAGGAGACCAGGAAGGAAATCGAGACGCAATTTTTGTATCGCTCGGGCTGAGGCCGCATCGTGCCGCCGCTGCAAAGCGTGACTCATTTTGATGAAATTAATACCACACAAGTCAATGTATGTGCGGGACATTATAAATTCCATTTTCTGTTCGTACTAAATGTTTTTGTTATTAATCGGATTTCGTATTCCTATTCAAATGGAAAGGACGCGAGAAGGCGAGAAGGAATGACGATAATTCTTGTGTTTTTGATCGAATGCAAGCGCAGTGCTTTCTTACATGCACCCCTGATTCACATAAATTTTTTGTCGTCACTATTTTGAAAGTACGATTTGTACGTGAGCCCCTGAATGGTTAAACATAGAACATAGTTAAATATTCCCAATTTTAATGAAGCAAAGTCTTTTGGTGGTCATGCATGTAATAAATCAATCAAGCAAATAACAATGGGTGCTTAAGAGTGGGTGAGACAATGCTTTGAGTTGAGAAATTTCATCAGCCCATCACAGCATTGCACCAGAAAGAGCTATTAGAGCCCACACAGTTATGGTGTAGTCTAAATATAAATCCAATGCACTGCTCCTACACAAATAAGCAATGAACAAGGGGAAGGATGCGGAGAGCATATAATTATGATATTTGCATAAGGTAGATTCGACAGTCAAAGCAATTCCACCCGGCAAGAGAATTATTACGCAGACGATCGGCCACAGGGCAAGAAATATTTCACAGAGAGTTTGTTTGTCAAATGCACTAGTGAAATATGCGGGATATAATTTGGGCTTACAGTGAATACATTTCATCTTGTTGACATAATCTTATCGTTTCTTGCAGGTTAAAATGCAAACGGAATTACAAGTTGTGTGACCGATGGACGGGACTTGGAATGGAATTGACTCGATTGTCGCATGGCGTCGTTTGCTCCTTTCTGTGTAAATATATTTTAATGTAATTAATAAATATCAAATTCTGACGTGGTTGACTTCCTTTCAGAAAATTGCTTTTGGAATGCGTTCAGTCGGGTACTTCCGCGCTGTGTTCCGTGATTGAAGTTTTGCGGGACGACGAGTGACATTTGTCGCGCTGCGGTGATTGATTGATTGTGAGCGCGAGTCCAGTCGACAAGCCGTCGCTTGCCGTTGCTACTGCCTGAAAGAGTTTTCATTTTAGCGTGAAAGGTGCGCACATGCTTTCTCCGCGCGTTGATTGGCCGCTGAAATCAGAAAGTTGATAGATGCCCTGCTGTCAACAGCAGTTTGATTGTTATTTGTAGCTCAAAATTAAAGTAAAAGTGTGTTGTTGTTGCTTAATGGTTGATTGCATAAGGCGGACCGTATTTCGGAGCAAAGTATAATGGATGAAAGCGAGGACATAATGTGTGAGCACATTGCATTAGCACGAGTCAATGAGAATCGCGTGCAATAAGGAAAGTCGCACGTATAGTGCGCAAGGAGAATGAAGCGCAGGTGAGAAAAATTTGAGTGCTGTTGAGTGACTTATTAATTCTCAAGTGCGCATTACAGGGCACGGCAACGAGAAATGTGCTTTGATGTAGCCGTGTGCGCCGAGGAATGAGGAGGTGGATGTCTGAGCATGCATTCGGTCTGGTGGGGGCCGTGTGAGGAAAGTCAGGAAAGAAGAGGCGAACCGGAGTGATGGAATGGAAATACGTAATAACAATGCAGAATAATAACAATCATATTTATCATAATAATAAATATAAATATAATAAGTGGAATAATAGCACCAAGAAATGGTGGAACAGAAGGAAGAGGACAGATCATTCAAAGAAGAATCCGCCCTTCAATTTTGTTGATATGTAATTTTTAACTTTTTTGTCATCACTGTTTCTAGTGTAGGTCCTCGCGCTCTTTCACCAATGGAACCAAATCTAGGCGTTACATCTCAAGAACAAGAACCAATGAGTTCTCAGGTTGCGCAAAAGGATTTGACTTCACAGATCTCAGAACTCACAACTACTAAAATAACACGTAATGGTAATAATAATATAATATTATTCCACTGTATAATGCTGACTGTACTGTTTGCCTTGCCTTGCCTCTGCTCTTCTCTCCGCTGCCTCGCTCCGCAGCAGTTCCAATTCAACTCAACTTTACTTTTACACTGCTGCGAATTCGATTGTTGCTCTTTGTGCATCCCTGCCTCACAGCACTCCACAGCAACAACCAACTCCGCCGCATCTTCACCGTTTCTACGATTCTGCCCTGAGTACTGTAATTCGATACTTGTTCTTATTCGTCTCTCTGCCGTCGAACAAAAATACTCACCTCCGCTCCGGCTCTGAACAAACACACCACATGTTGTTAGAATACAACAATCCCGCAACAAAACAAGTCGTCGGTTTCTGCTTGCAACAATCATAGAAACAAGACGCGGACAGAATTCGGTCCAAGAAGGGGTGAAAATTTCTCTCAGTCTCCACGTGTTTGGTTTCCTAAAAACCCCGGCGTCCGCTCGAGAAACCGTGGACGTGGCACTCAACTCTCGTGCAGTGAATTCAGTTGCGCAACAATCCGACCAGGACGAACAACAATGGTGAACTCGAGCCTCAGACCTTCCACTGAACCAAAAGTCATCTTCTGACTCTGTTCCCGGTGACATTTTGTAAAAACGTACTCAACGTGAGTGTACAATTTAATTACAGTGAACCCGTTCACATACTGACAGATGACATGACATGAAATTTGTTCGCCCCGTACAACAGCAAAGACTTTAATTGTTCCAGAAAGCGAAGTGACTTTTCACGTGTACTTAAAACAATGAACGAATTACGCTGCATGTGAGTGTGATGATTATAATTTCCGGTTGTCTTTTACTCGAATTTCCGAAAGTGGAATAAATGAAGGTTGAACTCGTTCGCATTCACCGGCAGTCGAGGTGGAAACGAAACAGTTTTTGTGCGTGTTGAACTCGTTGCGAGTTGGACTTGTTTTGTTCACTCATGCATTGAGAGTTGTAATGCGCCTGTGTTGAGTTTCCTGACCAAGTAGAAATTAGTGCTTGTAATACTTGATCATCAGAGTAATTATCAGTGTTTTCCTGATGATTATTAAGATTACAAGAACACCACACCCAGAACAAATCTAATCTAATTGACCTGCCCGGGAGCGTGAAAGTTGTGAGCAACAATCAAATTAAAACAACACCGAGAAACTGGCCCGCATTAATGTGACGGCTGCTTCCAGTGTCTAGAATTCCATCGTTAATCGTCGCTTGTTAATTCAAAGTTGACACTGAAATCAAAATAGGACACGCACGCTCCGCCACGCTAGGCCAAGCAAGGGGTACGAAGAACTGAGGAGGTAGGATGAGACAAAACTTATGCAGTCATCCCGATGAAATCTGTTGAGATCCATGAACGGAATTAATTTAATAAATTTTCACGTCATTAAACAAACGCTTGCTGCGGCGCAAGAAATTAATTAGTCGAGCGGCGGGGTAAAGACGGTTCCAAAATTGAAACACGCGACGTGAACAGTGCATTAGTTGCACACCTGAACTCGTTCATTTACCACAACAATCAGACACGAGGATCTCTCCACCCCGCTCACCCGCACCTGTTTCCCCATAGTCAACCAATGTTGATGAAAATAGACCAGGCGATGGAATCTGGAGGGTCAAGCGGTGATGACATGGCATCTCCACCCTCGAGAGGCTCTTTGTCGCCAATGGCACTTCCGCTCTCAAACAGGGGCAGCAAAAACTCGTACTCGCCACCCCTGGACAGAAACTCGCCACTCGGGCCGCCAACCTCGCTCGCAGCGCATCACATGATCAACTCGATCGCTGCATCCTCGGCCGCCAAGAACATGACGCCAGGAATCCTCGCAAGTCTCAGTCTGAGCCTCAATGCCATGAGCTCGGCCGCCGCGGCGTCGTTTCACCATCACGATTTTGGCGGTGGCAACGCGACGTTCGTTGGTGACCGCGGGCTCGATCGTCATCCATATGGAAGTCCGCCAGCACCAGTCGCGCCGTCGAACGACCCGACCGCCAACGAATGCAAGCTGGTCGACTACCGAGGTCAGAAGGTCGCGGCGTTTGTCATCAGCGGGGAGACGATGCTGTGTCTCCCGCAGGCGTTTGAGCTCTTCCTGAAGCACCTGGTCGGTGGTCTCCACACAGTTTACACGAAACTCAAAAGACTGGACATCGTCCCGATCGTCTGCAACGTTGAGCAAGTCAGAATTCTCCGTGGACTGGGTGCCATTCAACCGGGCGTCAACAGATGCAAGCTGCTCTCGTGCAAGGACTTTGACGTGTTGTACAAAGACTGCACAACGGCCAGGTACAAACAGTTCCCTGCACACTACTCTTAGAATTTGTAATTTTCATAAGACCGCGTACTAATTAGTTACAAACAAACATTACGTATTCAAAGATATTAGCCAGAACGCGAGTCTCGGCTCAGGTTTCCTCCTTGCCATTTCATCCATCCTCGTGCCCGTACAACTTAACCTCTTCTAAATTAATTTTTCCTGTTTCGTTGGCCTTCCCTTCCCCCAAGCAGCCAAGGTTGTTCAGAAAGAAGATGCAAATGAAAAAACTTTTAATATTCTCACTGGATCAATCTTTTACACTCGTAACAAGAAAATATAATAGATTTCATTTCTTTCTCTTCCACCTGTTTCCTTCCTCCTTCCCAAACATTTACGACTTTCTTTGCCTCCGCAGTAAACTACAGAGAGAGAAAGACAGACTCCTTCGCTTGATTCATTATTTCGCTTCACCCTCGCTCATATTAAAAAATCCACGGGGCCCAAAACGGAGTTAAAGAGAAAGTCCCCGCAAAGCCAAAAGTAAATACGGAATGGGCGCAGTCGTGTTGTGTGGTGGTACAAGTGGTAGTAATACACACATTAAGCTGAAAAAATGAGATTTTTATGAGTCTGAGTTGATTACTCAATTCATTAAAGTATTTGAGGGTGCGAGAGAAACACGAAAGAAACGAGCCGGCCTCATTTTCCGAGTCGCGTAAATAAATTCTGGAAATAAACCACGCCACCCTCAACTTGGAAACGCAATGAAACGACGCTCCGTTGTGGTTTCCTTTCCTTACTCGTCTCAAGAAGGGTTGAGCAGTTCGAGTTAATCATTACAAATGAAAAATGTCACATTTCAAAGATTAAAATTAAAAAAAGAAACACGATCACCAATATTGCTGTGCCTACACTGAATTAAAGAAGCCAGTTGAAATTGGGCTCATCTGTCTGTGTCACCGCCGCTCCGAATCAGCCGCTTGTCATATGTTTGTAATGACGGTGGTGGGATTAAATGCTCCACACTATCACGCTGAAGTGAAATGCTCTCTGCGGTGTCATTCGCGTGAATTCAAGAAATAACCGTAAAAAAGATAAAGGCACAGTTTGAGTTTGCTCGAAATTGTTTGTATGAAAGTACAAATATTTGTGTTGTCGTTCTTAAAGAATCCACGGGCATCATTCCAAGAAATTAACAAGATGAATTTGCAAATGCAGTGCGGGAGATGGGCTTAAGTTTTGGCTGGAGATTAGTTTAGGAATTTGTTCTCAGATTGCCGAGTAGATTGCAGTGGACCCAAACTTTTGCGTTATGTATGCAGAAAGTTATAATAAGTTGTAGAAAATGTGGAGCACGAAGCAAAGACGCGATGGTGAAGGATGAGTTGGATTTTTGTATGCGTCTCAAGTATTCCGAGTGGAAAAGTAGTTTCGAGATTTCATTTTTCGACTATTGCAGTGCAGTGGTGGAGAGAAAGGAGAAGAGGCTTCAAATTATCCGACTGACTTTGCATAATACTATTTTGGTTACGGTGGAAAATCTCACTGCTTTAATATCGCATCTAAACCTTATTCCCCATATTAAGAAAAAATTGGGTATTAAAATAAGCAAGGCTTGATTTCTTTTAAATATGGACTCTTGGGTATTCTTTTCTCCTTCATCGCCTTCGCCCAACAACTCCCGTCATCCATTTAATTTAAAGACTTGCACAAAATCCTTATTTTTATTTCTCCGAATCCTTTCTGGAGCGTAATCACATTGCGTCTTGCCTTCACGCAGTCGACTCCAAAGAGGGAAAATGATGAAGTCAACACTTAAAGCCGAATTAGTACAAAAAAACTTTTGCTCCGGTTCTCCGCGCTTCGCTTGGAGTCTCTCGAGAAATTATAAAGCAGAACGGAAGCAAAAAATATGCGCGTAAATTAATTCAATACGATAAATGCAGAGAAGTAGTGCTCGACGATGATAATTAAAAATGAGAAATGATCGGCGGAGGCATAACTCATTGCGCATATTAAAGCGTCATCGTTTTCTTCGGCACATTTATAGTCAATAGCAATTACTCTTACGGGCTCCGTATTTCTCTTGTGCTCGAAACAAAATAGCCACCCACCTTGCCCTGTCGCTTCCACTCAACCGTCGGCGCCAGTGATCATTCTCGTTCTGATCATAATAAAATCAGTCTCATTCTTCTGATTGCGTTTAATGTACAAAGTTTGACTCTGCCTCACAACTGAGGCTCAATTGCAACAATAGTCAGTGAGGGAAACGTTCAAATTCGAATTTAACAATATTGGGACTCGTGCAGGTTAAAGCTTGCTACGCGGCCAATAAAGGACGGCAACACAAATCAGGCTGGAACGTCTTCATGTCTCAGACACTCAGTTTCATGAAAAGGTGATTAATAATATTATCACTCATTCGGATCAAATCCACCCAATAATTGTAATTTGTTTAGTATTAAAGAATGGAGCGCAATACGCATTTCAGAGGAGCGAAGTGAAGCGGATGATGATTGAGATTCTAAGATATGCTCAAAGTCTGCCTCCTTCTCTGAACCTGGTTTCATGGTAAATAGCAGATGAAATGCGCAAGAATGAAATTAAAGAAAGAAATTCAAGAAAATCCGAATTGATCAAAGGAGCGGAAATGATACAAAATGACACGGAGCATAACAGAAAGTAATTTATTTGTAAAAATAGGTTACTAACTATCAGATTTTAAATCATAATTTTACGCAGGAGGGAAAGACCTGATTTCTATTTCTGAGGCATAACGAAGCGAGCAGAATGCAGTTTTTTAGAGGGGCATATCGGACTCTCGTATCATATGGCCTGTCGGCGGGTCTTTCGGGGTGCGTTTTGAGGGTGTGTTTGGCTTGGAACTTAATACGGCGAGCTCATCTCCGTGGCACATGAAATGAAATAACCCCAATTCAATACTCGGTTTGTGCAGGGAATAAATGCAATGCGGAGAACGATGACATGATGAGTATAAATCAGTACGACAGAGAAATAATGTGAAAAGCACAGAAATTGTTTTCCAACAAACTGCACGCGGATGAGTGAAGGAACGACGGAGTGTATCAGGTAGAATAATGGTGCAAGAAATGAAAGAAGACGAAGAATAAAAAAAATGATAGTTTTTAAATCTCAAGAAAGACATGAGTCGTACAATATTATTATTGTTGCATCTTTGGAAAGAGAGAAATAATAAAGGATGAACAAAAGAGCCATTCATCCTTGAAGGGGGAGGATATTTAATAAGTTTGTTGTGAAGAAAGAATTCAAAGCTATTTCTTGGGAGTTTTTTCTCATTCCACATCATCTCAGATAATTACACTTTTCCAAGATCAGGAACCGATCAACAATTAAATAAAATGTGCAGGAATCTGAAAATACAAACTTTCGTCGTGAAAAATGCTCATGTGAGTTACTCTGGTCTCTTCTGCCCTAAGCGAGTTTAATCACAATATTGAACTGAATGCCACGGTATTGTCCACTCGCGTCTCAAGTTGTTACAACAGAACAGTTCTGGTAGTAGTCACAAGCTAAAGTGGCCACAACAAAACGAAATTCATTCAGCGTGGCCGATAATTCAAGCGTCAATTAGGAAGAAACGTGTGTGCGCCGAATACAAATGAGTCCTCATCAAAGTATGATATCGCAAATCTTGTTTCATTTGAAAGATGGCCTCCTCACAGAGCACAGCGAATTATTGCAAATTGGACTTTAATTGCAAGACTGTCAGTAATTGCAAAGCCTGTGCAATTTAGTTTTACTTTTGTGAGAAACCGAAAGAGCACAGCCGGGAACCGCTTCTGAAGCTCGGCTTGGTCTTTCGCTCAAGACAACGCGGCGGAGCGTGTAAAAAGAAATATCATTTCGCGAGGAAACAAATAGTAAAAAAGAGTAAAAGTAATTACGTTGTGATTCGTCATCATTTAATGTGGAATGGAATGCTCGGATTTATGTTTAAGGTACGCTCGCCGAGCAAGAAGTAAGAACGTGTTTGTACTGCGATCAAGGTTACTGATCTGCCCATTCTGTACTCTTCGTTTAAGATATTGCCCTTTACCCCATAACGTTTACGAAATCCTTAGCTTTTTGTCGGACGGAGCAGTGATGTGAGATGCATTTCACTTCATTTCGAGGCCTGAAGGATACCCCACCTTTCCTACGTTGCAAGGCGACATAAATGGATCTCCATATTGAGAATGATAGAAATAATCTCGTTTGTAGCCTCTTCAAATAAGAAATAACAATGAAATCATTGAGTCCGTCTGACTTTACATTACATCGCACGGTGAGCGAGAGTGGGGGTTCGAGAGCTGTGTTTGTATTCCGGCACCGTTTTGTGTGAGAAAGAACCCCATGAGTAGTGGAGTTCTGTCGTGATTTCGAGCCACAGAAAGAGATTCCGGAAAGCGCTGAGGGATGTTTTCGTTGCACCTACGGAGAATCTCTGCATGGTTCTCCAACCACCCGTGCGACCGACACACTAATCCGTGAGAGTCAGAGAAAAAGACCGCTTTTATTGTCATCCACTTGGCAAGTGCTTAAAAGGCTTAAAGAGGCTTCTCTTTTATTCCCGGACAGCGTGAATGTACTTGTAACAATCGCAATTGTAATGCCTCGTGGAGTCCTCACTTGAGTTTATTGTTATTTGACCGTTTCATCAACCCTTCCAGACGACACGCGCCCACCCCCACTGAAACATCTTCACTCTCCGCTCTCACAAATCTCGATGAATTTAAATCGCTTCCGAATGCGTTTTCATTTACGCGTACAACACGGATGCAGATTGAAGGTCAACTCGGTCGTGTTTGGAATGCAGTTTGCGTTATAAATCTTTATTCTGTCATCCATTATGGATCATTTTCTATCCCATAAAACATCGTCCGCGAGACGCAGCTCATACAAGCGCATTTCGCTCAGTGCGTCCCGCCGCCAGCGCACTTGTGCTCATTGCCTTGCCGGTTGCGCTGCTTCCGTAATGTATTAACTTCGCCCACGGACTTCAATGCAGAAAAAATTGCGCGCACAAAGTAAAGTAAGGAAATCATGCGGCTATGTAAACGTGCCCGTAATCCATCGGTTATTATGTAAGAGGAAGAAGTGCATTATTATCCAACGCTTGCACTTGCCTGCTCCGAGTAATGCATAAACTGCCCAAACTCCCTTCGTCTCGCTGCACCGTGCGCCCCCATGAAATGGGTTATGGAAGATGAAATGAGGTCAGAGTACTAAGCAAAGACGGCTTAGACGGCAGAGAGGCCGTACACCATGTACCGTATTAACTGTATGCCGTACCTTGCGTTGTCGATATTTTACTATGAACCCTTTCTCCTTTCGCCTTGTCGAGCGGCTCACCAGTCATCTTCGGTTTTGAGTCAAGGCTCAATGCAATTTTCTTGCCGCGGCAGTGAATGAAAACAGCGATGTGATTGCTGAGGCTTTAATTGCGACAGATTGCTTGGTTATTGAACAATTTCGAGACTGCTCAAGACTTAAATTAGATATGGATAGAATTTCAGAAGTCTGATAAATTCCGTCAATGGTCAATGAGATGCGTGAGCACGAGGTGGCTGGGCTTGGAATTTTCATTATGCCCATTATTCAGGTTCTCAGGCTCTAGCAACCAAGCCCAAACGGCGACCGAAGGTCACAGTAAATCAATAAAGTAAATTCGTGCATCGAGGTAGGCAATTTTTTCGTGCTGAGGTTCAGACGCCAGCGCCAATTTCCTAATCTGCCGTTTTCTGTCTGACAGCTCCAAATTCCAAGGTGTAGTTTCCCAGAATTGTTTCAACGCTGCTCCGTTCCGTTGCCTTGATTCATGAGCTCACAGTTAGTCCTCTTTGTTTTGTCTGCAGTTGATTCATTTTTATTTTTGATGTGTCTGCTTATATCTGAATCGAGGAAGCCAAACCGTCGACTAGACGGAGGAAATCGCTTTGTTGTCACTTTGAATAAATTAAGTTTTCCGGACGTGCCCTACAGAAAAATGGATGTTGAACTTGCTTACTTTTCGAGATGAGCATTCTGGGATGAGGTAACACGCAGTAATCCGACGTTTCAGACTTGCTTTGTAACGTGTGGGATAACTTCACTCGTGGCTGCCAAAACCGTGCGCTGATGCGAGCCTGTTCTCTTGACTCTCGCACTTCCCCTTTTCGGCGGCATGATTAGCCACAAGCTGCGAGTGGATGGAAGAAAAATAGAATTTATTTTGATATAGTTTTGATTTTATATTATACTCATTCATTCATATATGAAGAATGAGTCTCATCATTTCCAATCCTTTCGCGTCGTTCTCGTTTCTCTAATCCGACTCTGTGACTAAAGAAGATTTGCAAGAGCAACGCTGCATTTTTCTATTAAAAGTACATCGCATCATGCTGGAGCTATTGGCATTCTTATTACTCCCCGTATCACTCTATTACACACTTGCTTGCACGTTACTGCCTTGCCCCGCGGAATGAGACGAGGAAAGGAAATCAAAAGCGAGACTTTCATGCTCTGAGCGAATGTATGAGTTCAGTCACATATGAATAATGCCGACTTCCTTTCTTCGACTTGGCTCCTTCGCAGCCATATATTTTTATTACGGCCGTGGCACGGTGTGGGTGCTGCCGAGGAGAGAGAGTTATGATAGAAACCCATAACCGAATTGTCGGAAGAGTCGAAGGCGCTTTTCTAAATCTTTTCCATTCACTCCGACTGACTGCATACTATTATTGAAATGGCATATTATATTTTATTATATATTTCGGTCTACTTTAAGGTTAAAATCCATTTTAGAATAAATAAAAAGAAATGAATATGAAATGTGTTTGTACTACATCATAACCCACTGCTTTCCTTCATAACATTTTTCACCCCGAATGCTTTTTGTGCTGTGTGGTGTATTTACGCACGAGAGTCAATCGAATTCAGTAGCGTGAACTACATATGTTGTGATATGATATGGGAGTAATATAATAAATGTAAAGCACAGTAATTGTATTCTTTTACTCTGCATTTTCATCATCTCGACTGCTGTCTGACTGTTCTCGTAATGCGCTTTAATGCTAGAAGCGCTGTCTCGGCCCGACACCAATTTTGGCGGCGGCACAAAGACCGCGTAGAAAGAAAGAAGTCAAATTCTCCTGACTCATGCCGGCAGTTGATGATGGTTCGTATTTGTGTCTGGGGATTCATGGAAATCGAAAAACATTTTAAACCAGAGCCGTGAAATTGCCAACAGACCTCAAAACTTGACCATCATCATTACGGCGACAACTTGCCTGCCATTACCTTCCGTTGCACACTCGTTCACGGGAGTCGTAATTATTGGTCAGTGCCCATGCAAGAAACACAGCAGAAGCAGGTTGCGTATGCCGAATTTTCGGACTGGAAACTTCGCATTAAGGCGACGCGGGCACGGCATTCATTCCTTCATTTCCCGGAAAGTTACAGAATAACATCGTGTAATTGCTTTAATGCAAAAAATTGTTCGATGCAGCCTTTTCTGGAATATTCATGTTGAGACAATGGATGAGCTGTTGCTCAATTCAATTCCAGTTCCATTTCGTTAACGTAATTTCGCGCTGTGTTCAAATGGTTGACAAATGCCCTCCCGCGCAGAAAACGAGATATGTGTGCAGTTCGCTTTTCGCTGGACTCGAGGATAAGCCTCTAGCATGACACCCAAGCAAATAAAGTCAATTTCCCCATTCTTCGCCTGACATCCACATGTGGATTTACTGCAGTAATACAATTGAAAAGGTCAGACAATGAATCCATACTTCGCACTAGTGTAGCAAGCCGTAATTTGTAAGTCGATAAAGACAAGTGAGCCACCACGGTTTCACACGACTACAAGTAAACTTAATACTCTTTCAATTTCTCCACGCGTGTTGACCACGCAGTATCCAGAGACCCGCTCCAAAAAGAAATTGAGTCCGAAAATATGGAAACTTTTTCCTCCTACGCTCATACCCAGATACCCATTCTAAATCCCAGTTCAATCTTGAGTTTTATCGAATATTTCAAGGAAATCGAATGAAAATCAAGTGCGCTCGATTGTAGTATATTCACACAGCAGGAACAAGAAACAGAAAGAGGAAACGGAGTAGCGCTTTGTTAAGGCGGTGCACAAACTAATCAAAAGGTCAAAGTCGTCGGCTGGTTTCATTGTACGAATATCAGCATGCTTTTGACTCTTGAGCAGGACTTTATGTTATTCATTCGCAGGGATGAAATTATTTCTCTCCGCTGCAGCAAACTTACGTTTGAAAACCAGCTACAGGGAAGACCAACTGCTTTGGCTGTGGTATTAACTTTCTCTTCCCGGTGTTGATGGGTTCGTGAATATTTCCTTCGCTGTATTAACTTGTGCTCCATCGTGCCATTTTGATATCGAGAAGAAATGAAACAGCATTAAACCCGCTCTCAAAGGATCAGTTTGAGAGGCAATCGAGTTTTTATACTCATTTCGTTCCCACTTCACGACCATATCATATATTTATGTGTTATGGAATAAGAAATTAACTACTGTATGCAGATTCATTCTCCAAAGTGCGGCATGAATGTGAAAGCGAGCCCAAAGCGATCTGAGCAGTCATGTCGTCGGTGGCTTTCTTTTCTTATTTCAATCTTATTATCAACCATTATAAATACTTTATTTTTCCATGCTTATTAAATATGGAAAATTCAAAGCTGAGTCTGAAAAGTGAAAATAAAACTCATTTTCGCTCTAGGACCTAATGAAAGGAGAAGAAAGGGATCCGCGACCAATCTGTTTCTTAATAATGTAGTCAAACATCTAAATTATAAATTACATATAAAACCTTTTAATGTCTGCACTCTCTCCGTCTACTCCTTTCGTTGCTGCTTCTGTCGAGCGGTCTCCTCGCAAGAGAAAGCCAGTCATAATAAGCCGAGCGAAGCCATTCTTATTGTTTAAGTAAAAATTATAATAACACGAACAAGGGAGAAAGAGAAGGAGAAATCATGGAGCAGGGCAGCAGCACTCTCCTCGCTCTCCTCTATTTACTAATTAACATTTGTCTAACAACTAATAACAACTTCTCCTTCTCAAAGCCTCGTCATCTCGAATGCCGACTATGCAGCACGCTGCTGCTTACTGACAATGGAAGCAACCGAGATCGAAATTGGAGATGCATTGAAAAAAGATGAACTTCTCAAATTTGCTCCCCAGGCCCTGCCAACTATTGAAATTAATTCTGTAAAATATGAACCATTCTGACAAGCAGCAGGAATCGGAAAAATGCATCGACAACAGAAGGCTTGTTTCTAGTGTGGTAGGGAAAGGATGGCCAAGGAAATTGAATCAGAAACGGGAATAAAATGAAGTTGTAACTATGTCAGTCCCATCTCAGAACGAGAATACAGCATAGTTCATCAAATGTTTGTGTCACGATTTCTCATTAATTAATTGCCTTCCAGTTTGTCAGGACGGTTGATAAAAATTCACATGCGCGACAGAGAGTTATTCTGGCTGTATTCTAAGATATGACTTTTGGTAGCTAGACAGATATGACCTCAGCAAGGGATGATAAAAATTATAATGGCAATTACCAACTTAGTACGTAACAGGCGCAGAAGCAAGGCGATCACAAGATAAGTAAAGTATATTTCGACAGCGGGATGAGGGCAAGAGTCGAGGCGGTAGCAGATTGGACAATTCTATTACGGTCGTTACACTTCTTTCTTCCTTATTATACTTTCCCGTCTCTGTTCTGCTCTCCTCCACATGAAGAAACTTTTGTTTCTCTTTTTATTAGCACATTTTCAGTGTGCTTATGGATTCGTTCTTGGTTGTCTCTCCGTTTGTATACGTTATATATAAATTTTTTTGTGGAAACCGCTTCATGATTCAGATATAAATATGTCCGCCATCAAGCGAAATGTTTCATATGCTCGTAACCTAGAATGGCTGGATCGCGCACCAGCAAAACAGAGTTAATATTGTAATATTACGCAGCATTCGTTTTACAGACCAAGTGCACGTTGAACGGTGAATGAAGTATGTATCATTGGGTATCTATCGTAGTCAACTATCATACTTATTGTTTGATGTACGAATCGAGGATAATCAATTCAAATATAATCTATGCGATCTAAATGAACTTCAAAAAACATATCCGAGGTAATCATGTTAAAGTGGGTGCGGGTCGCTACCCAATGCAGTATATTTCAGAAACGAGAAAGCAAAAGGATTTGCTCGTGTAGAATTATGCATCATCCTTGAAATCGTATTGCCCCTAGCCAAAGATGTAAGTTTCGTGGGTGTGAAGCTCAGGTTGCAGCGGAGGATGCGAAAAATGAGATAATAAGATTGCGTTGCATTGAAGCGTCGTTATACGACTCATCCCTGATGCACCGCTTAAAAAGAGTGTTTCATATGCTTGAAGATGCGCTGGTGTCTTTCATTTGTAATGAAGTATTAAAACCCAAAAGATATTATAAAGTAGTTTGCATTAAAAAAAAACTCCTGGAGAACATTAGTTTGCATGTTGTTTTGCCCGTTTATTATTATTTTGCGTCGTTTCCTTGAACTGCATACACGACTTTCTCTCTGCGTGATTCCTTTGACTTTGTTGTCTGGAGGTCCCCCAATCATCAGCCCGCTGCCATATCAAGTGTTATTCTACACTGTAAATGTTATCAGGGGTCGTCTATGAGACTAATTGGAAATGGGTCCAACTTACAAAGGGTTGTAGGAATCTCGTACACTTTTACCACATTTTAGCATTGCAAATAATCCCATGACGGTTTAGATATTATATTTCCTCATTTCTATGAGTAGAAAAACTAAGCATCAGAGGAAGAGTTAACAGTTGATGTTTAAACGGCTATAAAAGGAAACGCAGGACGTAATTTAAGACGGAAAAATGAATGCATTTTTAGAGCCGTGATTATTTATGGGAACAAGATGAGTGTATTCCGATGTCTTAAATACTTTTTATCGCTTTCAGACTTCGTAATAGTAAAATACGATGCTGAATCGCTTCGATCTTTCACCTACGCCTTGCTCAGTTTAAAAGTGGGCTTATATAGTGCAGGATTGTTGAGTGGTCATGAGATGAGGATCAAATAAGCCGATAATAATGTGTATAACGGCTAAGTATTATGTAAATAATGTGTGATGTTGTCATAAACAAACTCCTGGTGTGAGGAAGTCGGCATTTGTGCCCAGCTGCGGCCCATCTAAACACATGTAAACCAACCAAGTGAATGCCTCTCGCTTTCATTGTGTAAGTATTTGTCTTGGCTTCTGTTCGCCTAATCTCATTTTCCTAAATTATTCTTTCAATTTTACATTTCTTGTATTACGACTTTGTCGCGCCGTTATTATTTTGTATGCTGGAGAGCACAGCGCAAGTGAGACGAAATGTTTGTCGCAGCCGTGCGGATCAGTTTCCCAGCTACTTTCACATAGCGCTCTCATTTTAACGTGTTTCCGGACTCGCCATGCGTTATTCTACTTGAGCTATTTGTTTATGAATGCAACCGATGAGCCCGAATGGCGACAGAAACGCCATTTTGATAACCAACAAGTAATTTCCCGAGTGCACGTAGTGCTTTAATTTTTTCGTCTAAGGACTATATTGACAGCGTCAGTTTTTTGATTCTGGTGCAGCGCCTTGTCTCAAATGAGAACATGTGTTCTGAGTTTCAGTTGAATAATAAAAAACGTTGACGTGATAAATCTTGACGAGAAATTCGAAACAATGAAGCTCGGCAACCACCGCGACGCCGAGATGCGATCATAGTTTACCTGTTTAATATGTAATGTTTGTATTCGATGCCTGATTTCCTCCGCATCGGTACGTGACATGGACACCTCATCGAATGGAGAATTGTAGAAACGAAACGGCTAGCGTCAAAATGGGATTATTATTAAATCTTTGAAATACAAAACATACCAATCGCAACAATGGAGCTGAGTTTCCTTTATGAAGACTAGTCATCATAATAACTTGTAGGAACCATCAAAAGAGCAAGAAAATTGAAACAAGTTTACAGCAAAAAATAAGTCTTGCTTCATTACAGGATTTAAGCGTATTCGGCTGCATCTACAATATGTCTCGACTCTCGTCGACTTGGAGTTTTTGTTGTTCGCTCGCTGTCTGTATTTATAGATTCTCATCAACGTCACTTCTTTATTGTTTTCCAAACTCAAGTGAAGGTAAGGGAAAATATTGAGGTCTCGAGACAAGTTGATTTTTAACGCTTTTTTGCTTTCAGTAGACAATAATGACGAGTTATATTTATTTACTGAGACCACAAAAGACGAGAAAATTAAACCGACCGACCACATTACACATTAAGAAATAGAAAAAAAATCCATTGATTATTTACCGAAGGGAAAGAAAAATATTTAATTAAAATCGTTGAAACCGACGCCGCCCGCTGCATCAAATTGTACTTTGCATTTGCTCGCTGCTAAAGTGTGTCTTTTTCTCTTCTGTATTGCTGCTGCTGATTAGTTTTCCGTTCTGTCTTTCTCTTTTGTACGGCGATTGAGTTGACTTTCCTTTCCCTGTCCCTTCTAAATGCTAGAGTCAGACGCGTAGGAAATGGAGAAGCAAAACATAATCAGTCAGAAGGCACGATTAAGTGAAAAGGCAAACTACATTTACACTAGCAATGATTCTATTCAACACCTATGCTAGGCCAAATGAGAAAGTCGTGTCTGAGTCAGCATTTCCGTTCATTTCTCGAATACAGTTGATGCAGGTAGCCTTTTAACGAATCGGACTCCGTAGTGTAATGGTTAATGAATGTGGTAATGTTGTATGTTTGTATCTTGGCAATATTTTAAGACTTTTCTTTTCTTATAATTTAAATTGCAGACAAACGTCTCATTCCGCTACTACTACCACTGCTACTGCTCCTAGTACTACTGCTCCTTTATGGTCACGGATACATTCAAATAATGGAGAGAGAGTGTGAGTCAATTTTACAAGTTCTCCCTTTGCGTTTACAAACTCATTCATTTTCTCTCTCTCACAATTCACTTAGCTTTTACTTTTTATTCTTTCCTGTTTCTCTCCGCACAAAACCCACGCACTTTCTTTCACGCTTTCTTTCGCCTTATTTGTATCCATTAGCCGGATTAAATAAGCGCCGCATTTTCTCTTTCATCGTTTTAATACGCTTTATGATTGCATAAAAATGCCGACTGTAGATGATACGGAAATGATGATGAAAAGTCAGACGTATTAAAGTAACAACTCATAATCTTTTCTCTCATTTGCAAAACTAACAAAACTTGTGTTTTCCGTATTGTTCTTGCTCCGACGCAGGGCATTCTCGCCATTATTTCATCTGAATGCGTACCCTATGAAGTGAGACCCGACTTGCGTGACCAACCATCTCACGAAGAAACTGAACGTCAGAGTCCATCGTTCACTTCCAAATTGAGAAATGTATTTTTGAAGATAAATAGTGTTAATAATATTTAGAGCGCGTGTGGGTGAGAAAACGTTTGACGTTTTGACTTCGATTAATTTTCTTTGCTCAGTTTGCTTTCTCTTTCAAACACAATCCCGTCCTTTCCCTCTTTATTTATGATGAAAAGACGACAAAAACTGTCGGTCCGTTCTTTTACTCTTCGCACTTGACTCGGGATTGACCAAATGGTCACGACATGCCACAGACACTCGTCGGCACGCACGTGTCAGAGAACCTGCAAGGGATTTAGTTTGCTTTCATTGACTCAAGTGACCAACACAGATTTGACTTGAGCATTTTTTCAGAAGTCAAGTAATATAATATCGGACCCAACCAAAATATTTCGCATTCTCTTCGTGCTCAGCCTCGATACGTGTCAAATTGTTCGTATACCTGCAACCTCTGTTGGGAGTCATACATCTTGTGTATAATTTCGTACATAAACATTCTTTATATCAAATTCTGGGTCTTGACTGAACTGCACGACTTGGCCGGCGGAATGAAAAATGAACTCGGTTGTATGAGAGTTGACGTGGTCCAAATTGTTTTGCATTCCATTTTTGATTTAAAAGCAGACGGGGAGAGGAATTATTTTCCCCAACAACACGAGGTACAGGGCTGCCGTATCGGATGTCGGATGACTTGAGAAAACATCATCCATTACACTGAAACAATTTGCGCAAATTTCCATTGTTTTATGGCGAATACTGGTTGATTCATGAGGTTGCGGAGGAAAATATTTCAAGGCAAATCGCCGAACAGATTCACGGCAGAGATTTCTGCGTAATGCAATTTCCTTGTCCAGAGAGCCACCGAATTTAAATTGTCGGTGGTAAATCGTAAAATCTCACTGCTTCAGAATAGAGGCAGATGAATAAACAAATTCGACGTGCAATAAGTGCTCAGAGTAGAGAGCCAGAGACCAAGACCCAATGGACGACTGTGAATAAGCTTTCAAATTATATTCTCCACAAGCCCCTTCTGAGCCAGTCCTCGCCGTGCATTTATTCGGCTACTGCAATCGTATGCTGAGGATCGGGATACACCGATGCACGTTGGACGCTGTTTTCGAAAGGAGCACTAATAGCTGTTCTGCCAGATACTCATTAAAAGAATGTTTATGTTGTTATTAATGTACTTAAATTATCCTTTAAATTCTGCTGTTATTGCGCCAGTCCTCTTATTAACCTGTTACACACAAACATGTCATAAAATTATCCCGTCTTCCCACCCTCCATTATCTTAAGCTTCGAAAAATTGTATTTTACAAGCTTCTTCTTTGTTGTCTAAGTACGATTTAATTAGCACACTAAAACAATGGGAGGTTTCTGACTTCACAGTCCTTCAGCACGAATTTGTAGAACAGAAGACGATTGAGATCTTATATGGCGCACATGGCTCTGATGGCACTTGCATATGCTGCAGAATTTAATCAGTCGACCCTGCAGTGGAAGTAATTTCCCTACGCTGGGCTAGTAGAATGAAACTAATTTCAAATTAAACACATTCATTCGCACATTATTATTGCACAGGAGATTCATTTGAGGGGAGAACAAAGAGCGTAGATTGGCAATCGCTGTTTCATCTTCCTTTATTGCGTTTCTTGCTCCTTAATAACCATCTGCACGCTCTTGCTCATGTCATTTCAGTCAGAGAAATAAAATTAAGTTTTGATGAGAGCGATAAGAGAAGAACAAAATTTTTAATTGAATCTTAATATTTTTATGCCGGCCTGAATTTTGCTCTGGAGAATTGCGCGTAGACACGTACAGCGAAGCAGAGTAAAGAAACATGGCAGTCTGCAGAGCTGAATAAAATAATTCACAGTAAAAGAGTCTGCACGCCAAAAGAGCTGCAGCTGAACCGAAGATCGTGGTGGAAAGGTTTTCAGCGATGAACACTGCACGCACTGCGCTTTAGTCGAGTTCCCCATCTGATCTCATCTCTGGTGCTAGTAATCGCTTGTAATACATGCGAGCACTTGTAAACATGAAAATAGATAGCAGCAATTATAACCCAAATATTTATACATATTACGAAAACGCCAGCACGGAGAAGGAGTAGTAACACGAGTTAATAGGATTAGAAACAAGTAGTGGCAAAACGAGTATCTTATAAATAAACGGTAAATAAATCAACTCGGGAAGGAGTAATCATTAGTTAAGAGACAGCGAGAATTGTACTCGTAATTTACAATTCAAATGGAAAGGTTAGGACTCGACTGCGTGGTCTCAGCCTCCTCTTGCTTTTTTGCTGACTCGCTCAGAGTTGGTTAATAAAGAGAATCATCATGCGCACTCGAACAAGGAATACAACGAATTATAATTAAGTACATTATGATTAACGCTGTTCAAACATACTGCACCAGCATTGTGTGATGTGTGGCGCATGATGTACGGGTTTCGTTTGTACGGCAAGCTCATGACTAGCTCATGAGGCTGAGGATTAGAGTTTTACAGAAATGATTTTTGAGGAAAAGGAGGATTTTTTGCTATACGATTGTAATTACTCCGCAGCCAGGGTGAAGTGCGGCATGGTAGAGACATAGAGCAGGCAGGCAGGGAGAAGAATCAGAAGAATTAGTTGGATCTGCAAAGAAATTGGTTTTGAAGGAAAACTGTAAGTTTATTTTGATGAATTGGTTGGGGTGTAAAGTGAGAATAAAGAGAGAGGTTTATGGACCGAGAGAACAAAAGGAAAAGTACAGGCATGCTACATGCATGTAGATACTCCAGCACTGTTCTGTGGTTGTTGAGACAGAAATATAAAAAAGTATGAAGTAGGGACGAAATGAAAGAAGGCAGTTCCGAGGCATATCATCAAGCCAGTGAGGAAATTTCGAGTTGAGATGAATGATTACAGTAATTTTCGATTTAAAATAAAAGGTGCCCTTCATCCAAAGGCGGATCAGAAAAACATTGGTTTTAATATAATATATAATTCAGACAGAAACAAAAGAAACTTCTCCCACTCGCAATGATCTTGGTCCTCTTCACCTTGCTCCACTCCATGAGCACGCATTACCATCGTCTACTTAAAGAAAAGGTCGTAATTCTCAACCTTTAAGCTGCTCAAATTGGTAATAACTTTAATCATTGCGCCGAACCTCACATTTCATTGAGTAAAATAATAACTATTGTTTCCTCATTTAATTTTACGTGCGTCAACAAATTTATTGCATTGACAGCCCGCTCCGTGCAGTCCACTCGCCCCCTTCCATGATCTGCCGAACGACAACTGAGTTCATTTTCCAGATCCACCACACTCATTTCTAAACTGATTTTTTGTAACGCGAATAATTCAAACACTCGTGTGTTGGAGTGACAAGCCAAGCAAATGGGGCGCATGAGCTTAATGAAAAATCATAAGAAGCAAAAGTTAATCGACAAAGCAAATTTTACGTGGTAGTGATTAGAGCTCGCATAAAGTTGCCAACTGGTGGGTGTATTTTTTACTTTCAAGGATGAGTGAGCATTATTACAAATGGAAAAATGGTATTTGTGACGGTTCATTTCTTCTCTTCTCTTTTCGTGCTCTTGCGTTAACAAGTTGCTTGGGGTCTATCTAATACTATTTTCATGTGACCGCGTTTTCCTACTGTTAAGACTGCTGATATAATCGCGATGAAATTGACGCTAATGCACTCAGCACATTCGTCACAGCCTTTCTTGCCACGTTCACAGTACGCGACCCATTTTGTTGTTGCAAAAGCTTGGCTTGACATTAGTACAACTTGAAGATTCAACACAATAAATACATGTAAAGCCTTGTTTTATTGACGTTGTGATTCACATTAAATTGCATTGATGTACATGATTTATTTGTTTTTCTACTTTGATAAGGCTAAGCGGTGGAGCAATTGAATTGAGCGCTGGCTAACCACAAAAGAGATGTGGCATGCCCGAAAGCGTCCCGAGGCTGTAGTCGAACATACATGATACTTGTGTTTACAGAACCCGAGCAATAAATTGAATTAATTGAGTCGGTCGCGACTTAAAGGCGAATAAGATTGTCTTTACTCGTCTTCAATAAATCAATTGCGAATATAGAGAACGGCATTTGATAGTTGGTTCTTTAATCATATGTTTGCCATAATGCGCATCTGATTATCAATGTGTTTAAAGAATGCATAAATTACAAAGTTAATATGGTCGTGAACACTCTATATATGCTTATGATAGTTGCTGTGCTATGAGCACAACGAATTCTTAGTTAAATGGCTGTTGGAGAGTCGAAGGCTATCTCTGAGCAGGTTGAGTTTTAAGAAATAATATCCGTTCGAAACGCACAGCCCAAGTGGGCAGGAAGGGCAGGCGAGCAGAAATACAGTCGGAAAGTAACATTTTTCGGAATCTGACGTTTAAATGATAGTCTTAATAATGAAGATTTGACAGTTCGGGATCTCTGAAATATATCTTCTCATTTTGGGGGCCTGCACTGACCACCAAGTCCTAGTGCAACCAGACCGACCTTCCTTTCGCTGCAATTGCCGTCTGCCGTATCATTTTTGAATAAAAATGTTTCTTTCAATCTTCTGAAAGGATTAAAAGCAACGAGCACGCGATGAACTGCACAAACATTATGATATTAGCCCAAAGTGCATTCGTTCACGCGTGTCCTCTGCGACTGAACCTGCCGACTTTGTAGTAGTCACCCTTGCGTTGGGCTTTTGGCTTGGGCCATGGCATTGAATGTGAGGTTGAATTCTTTGAATATTAATCAACTAACGACTTGAGATTTTATTCCGTGAATTCGAAAGAGTGAATTCCTGATCCAGAGTTTCTGAGTGTTCATTTTGGGTAATTATTATGTTTCGAGGGTGAGTTGTGATTTGAAGTTGAGTGAGAAGCCCGTAATACGGCCTGGCATAAGGTTATGGCACGTAATGTTATTACTCGAGTGTGTACGTAGAAACGTAAAAAATTCGTGTACTACACGCACTGGAGTATGTTCCCCTCGGGAAAATTAATATAGTTCCTGTAAAATGTCAACATTATAATGCAGAGAGAGTGTTCTCGAGCAGAGCATACCATGAATCTGAATTCGTGAAATATTTTTCTCCAACTTCTTCGCCGGGTCTGGAAGAAAGGAAAAATTATTACCATCAATGTAGACAAACCAGAAAATTGCGAGATGTTCCCGCTCATCTTCATTTTTCCTTTATCTGGCATTTTTGCATACAAATCCATCCACACTTGAGATCTTAACCCAAGTTTGTTATGTCGATGGTGCATCTCTCCATTATGGCATATGGAAGATTTCCTTCCCTCTAACTCATTCACCAACTGCGTGCACACTCAATTGTCTCTTCAAATTAGTGACAATGATTGCGGAATATTAATCAGGCGAGTTCTTCCGCTCTTTGTTCTTTACTCTGCACGACAAGGTCCTAAACTCACTTCATATCAAAGTGCAATCAAGCGAGTTGAGGATCAATTCTTCGATCGCAGGCCGCCAAAACTTTCCGCGGTTCGAATCAGGTGGAATTTATTTATTAGTATGCATATCGAATGTCTTCTTGAGCTGTGCTGCCCTGATTTAAACTGTGCTTGATTGGAGTCGGCGATGTAAGCATATTTTCTAGATTCTACAGTTTAATTATTTCCAAACTCTCACCTTTGACTGAAGCACGAATAAGACAAATGCTATTACGGCTTATGGAACGAAAACAAGCACTCAGATTGGATTTCATGTAAATAATGCGGAAATTCTTGATAGTTAGGGAGAGTATTCAATTTCCAAATTTTCATGTTGTGGACATGTTACTCACAATCAAGACTATTCTCTCTCCTTCTCGAAATTATTAATAGTTCCCTGATGACCGCATGTGGAATATTAATGAGAGCATCATCCACGGTATATCGTTGGTTTATTTCAGTTTACAAAGACAACAACGAACAAGCGCTTGCCAAACCCCGGAAACCCACAAACACTCTTCAGTGAATGGAAGTTTGAGGTTTGCAGTGCTGGAATGTAACACAATGCTGTTAAGGTGTAATAATTTAAAAGGAATACCGTGCATATTATTATTACCGTGTAATTTATGGTTGTTGATGAAATATTCGAAATTCTATATGTGAATGAAGACCTGCACAGGGGAAAAGCAAGTAATTAGTAAAAATGAAAAGATGTAATTCAATGTGAGCAGCCCGAAGAGAAAGCGACTGTATAATAAAATTACTCTCCTGCAACTTCAGACTCCTTGTGCAAGTAGCGCGAGGATGGAAGAGCGAAATATGATGCTGATATTAATAATTCGTGGAAGGAAAATGGAGCAAGGCATTCTCGCCGTGAAGAGAACACTGGCTGTGTGTTTTTGTATAAATTAATTTGTGGTCTAATTGCATGTCCCCACTCCACAGACTCATAAGATGTTTAATATCAGAGATGAAGAATATTTAATATTTTGCCACAGCCACGGTGAGGAAGTAAGAAGCAGACCGACATGGCCGTGGAGAAAGTACAAATTACAGCGCTGCGTATTAAGGAACGGGGCAAGGTAGTGAAAAGAAGAAGTAATGTAATGGTAGTTAATATTAGCTTTCGCTCTCTGTTTGCATAATACATTAATACCAGAAAGCCATAATGTCTTGTTTGGGGGAAGACGAGAGAAAAATTACACATGTAAAAGAAATTATTCTTACTCGCTGAGTAGCTCCGTGTTTCGGCTTGCACGGAAGAGTGAGATAAGTCGGCAGAGTGAGTTTGCTCTGACTTTCACTCGCAGAGCTCACAATATGACATTAAGGTCGGGGAAGGAGTTGTAATAACATTTATCTTTCGTGCACCGACGAAATGGAAATGTGAAATTACAGAAAAAATGGTTTTTAACCTGTACCTTTATCTGCCTAATTGAAAAAGTTTACAGGAAGATGATGAAGAAGAAAGAGAATAAAAAAGAAAGGGTTTTGTGTTATTTTCTTTCCACAGCGAGGGTTTAATTTAGGAAAGGAAAGAATAAACGCAAAGGGAATCATAATGGCAAAATGAATATGAATAATCTCAAAATGAAACATTCTAACCTTGTCTTATTACAAAAGAGAGAGAGAGCGGCGAGAGATGCAATCTAAATGCTTATCCTATTGATTTTTTGCTTTCCACTGCAAAACCCAAATGCTCTTCTTTGATGAAGCTGCCCTTTGTTACACGTCACTTCCTTTCCCGCATCACTTTTTATTAATAAAAATTTCTCTATTTGGATTATCATTTTAGTCATTAACTCATCTGCTTTCCTTTCTCCAAGTATTTCATGAATTTGAATTTGAATTTCTTGTTTTGAATTTGAGCTCCAGGCCTGGTCGTCCTCCGAAACGAACTTCTGTACCGCTAGTTGGACTCTCGGCACATGGAGGCCCCTCGCACTACATGATGAAGAAACATCGACTCGAGAACGGAGACTACTCGCCCTATGACCATGCACACCACAATCCAGCAGGTAACTCACCTTTCCTACTCTTGCATGTGAACAAGGTCAAAGTGGCTAGGCAGCGAACGCACCAGAGTGTTTGCAAATTCTCATTCTCATTCTGCTGCATCTGCCCTATTTTAATAAACCGTGAGCATTTATCGTGGAACTTTCATCTGTCAAACTGTGTCAGGATTTATTTCTCTTGCTGTCTCAACCCTCCTGTTCTGTTTCACCTGCCGGAATTCCAGCTGGAAGTTTATTTTCAATAATCTCTGCTATTTGCACCAGTTTATGATTAATTTTCCAAGTAAACGTAAAGAATGCAGACAAGTGGCAACATGTTCAATGTTTTGCAACTTCAATCTCATACATTTGCGTACAAATCAACTGTCCGCACCTTGAGTGATTGCTTGCTGAGCTCGAATTGCGAAACAACAGGCCACGGTCAGGCTTGGCGGTCGCACTGCGTGCGATGAGTGTTGAATTGTCAGGAAGTCTCACGTGAGAGCTGCTTGGCGTATGCAAATGAGCAGTAGGAATTAACATACCAAGCACAGCTAAAATATAGTTTATTTATTCAGACCTCAAACCAGCAATCTGTATTTGTTTATATTTGTTATTATAAGATTTAAACTACTGTCGAATAGCTTATTCATCAATTGCATGTGCGTACTTTGCTAATGCACATTCCTCATTAAGTACGACTGCACTGCACTGCTCGTGAAGTGGTGTGTGCCAGAGACTAGTTCGATTATTGAGGCGAAAATGGAAAATAAATTACGAAAATGCACTCTGTATAAATATTCAGGAATAAATACAAGAGTGATAATAACATACACGCTTACTGGCTGCTGTGTTCTGGGAACCATAATTCAAAATCAGATGGTTCACAGACCCTTGCGATGTCAGTGAGATGATTGCAAGATCAAACGGAAAAAAAACATTGAGCTCGGAATGAAACAAGCTATGCTATTTTCAATAAATACAGGAAATCATTTTCGTCGAGTTTCTAAACTTTGTGTGGCCGTGTTTCAATGAACAGAAATATTTTAATGGAAAAGTTGTGGAGGGTTGAGAAATTCTTATTATTTTTGTGCAGACAGAAAGTTGACAAATTGTTCTTTTACTTGCCAGAGTATCATTTAGCGTCTGGCCTTCCGTCGGATTTATTAAACTGTCATTCTAATTAAAAAGTTGCCTCGCTTCGTCTTTCGCGGACGGGGATTATGCAAGCATCACTTAGAGGTATTTTCCCGACAATTAAACAGGACGAGGATAAGTAGCCGACTTTGAGTGATTTCAGAGTCAGTAAATCGCTTTGTTTAGGAATAATATTTTGGGAAGAGTCTCAACATCTTTAAGTTTCCAGCTCATTTCCGGAAAACAGAAAGTGAGCGGAGAACTGAGTTAGTTCATCTGTTCGCTTTCCCCTCATCAAGAAATTAATCCTTTTTACAGGGATCTACTGAGTGACTCGGCTTTTGTTTTTCCTTTGCATAGCGAGCCCGAAGTTAATATCTATAAGCATAATATTATAATAACAATCGTATCTGCTTTCTTTTTTAATTTTTTCGCCCTGGGCTATTATGCTCTGCCTTTCTTCGCGCTGCTCATAATCGTATCTCATTTACCCTCGTGCGCCTTAGTTTTTATAATCACCCCGGATTATTTGCAGCCACACTCCTCCACTTCGACTCCCGGGCACTCGCCTTCCTGTTTCTGTGTCGGCGTTTCTCTTTTCCAGTCTGTGCGTAATTCCTTCATGCACATTTAAGAATTTTTTTCTCAATTCATCATATCGATCCACATAAACCCGTCAACCATTTAATGAATCCGCACATTGAAAGATTATTTTTGGTGAATGCGAAAAGAGAAAGACTGAAACCAAAGTCTTGTACAAATAACTTTTGAGCGACTGAGCGTGGTTTGACGTCCCTTTCCCGGATGGTGGTGGATTGAGCCTAGGAATTATGATGATATATTGTAGTTGCCAATACTTTTTCTCCTGTCTCTCATCTCGCAAAGCGTCACTTTTTCCACCAAACCCATTTTTCCATGTTTCTTAATTTCCACCGACTGTAATTAATTATTCATAGAACCCGGTCCGCAGAAATCAGTGTCATTCCCGCCGTGCTCAATTATTCATGTGCTCATTTTGACGTGCCTTTCGAGGACAAGAAAAGAATAATGAACGGAGAAGCTGCCGTTCTTTTCTGTCGACGAGTTGTTATTATAAAAGTTTAATCATTTGTATTAATTTGTGCTCTGCCTGGTTTCTTGTCTTGCTCGTGCATACTTCCTTTTTGTTTTGGCACTCATTCTAGCCTCATTAGCATATTGTTTTGATCATCCCTCTTTGTTTAATTATTGCCAGAAAACATCCTCTTGCGCTGTACCAATGATTTTATTATTCTTAATTAACTGCAATTTTTGAACGAACTAACTTGGCTAAGTTATTCACTAAAATTCGCATACTGCGTACGAGTAATCCGATTGGACGCCGACTCGCTCAGTGCAACTACACCTGGACCTGCTGACTTGTTGATAGGACGTCAAAGTACAAGGCAAGTGCGAGTGTGACAGGCAAGATGTTCTTCAACTGAATTGTATCGACGATCAGGCTCGTTTTAGTAAGGCGTCGGATTTGTTTGTATAATTACCCGGAACAATAAATGAGATTAAGCATGATTCAATGCTGATGCCACGCTGGCCGATGCAGACAAAGGAAATTGTAATTCTCATTCTTCTCATTGGATGAACGATGCGTTATTATTAATATTACGAACCGAGGATGATGGCGGTACTTAATCAAAGAATCAGTGCTTGTGCTGGTGGCTGGCGGTTCGTACTTGTTGTTTCGGGGTTGATTTGTCGCTGGATAGCTGATGATAAATACGAATAATCTTGGCGGAGGTTGGAGTTTGTGGGTGGGATGATGTTGTAACGGTTTTTATTTGAAAATGTTCGAAGCAAAACTTGAAAAAATTGCAATTCCAATTTATGGAAAGGGTAAAGCGACGATCGAAGCAAGGTAGTGTTGTTTTTGTAAACGAATATTTGGAGCGAGAAAAATTCTTTTCAAACACGAAATGGAAATGCGAAAAAGAAAAGGCGAACGCAAAGTAAACTTTTGCACAGGAGTGAAAGGCAAGCAACGAGATTGGAAGCAGTTAGAATAGAAAAGAGATGATGGGAAGAGAAGTTAATTACTTATGAATGCATTCAGTGCTATTGTATTGAGTTATGAAGAAGTCTACTTCAGATTCATTATGATTCCATTATATGAGCTCCTTAATAATCTTGGAGCGGCATTCTCCCAGACTCTCAACACACGGCGAACTTTGTATTCTGATTATGAATTATACAGGTTTATGTAAAGAAATGGTCGGAGGAACTTCAAACAAGTGCGGAATTTTTATATTTACTCATCTTTCATACTTTTGTGAAAAGAAAAAATCTTATTCGGGCGTCCCGAACGAGAAGATTGGAAAAACGCAATTTCTTTCTCCAGTCTTTGTGTTGGTATGCTTGGAGAGCACAATCACGCACTCTTCTTTTGTACGAATCCACATTAATAATATTAAACAACATTGTTTCATGTTCTACTTAGATTTCATACATTTCACAATTTATTTAAACCATAGTCTCGGACTACCATCCTGACTGAGCACAATCAACTCCGCTCGTTCGGCGTGCACGGCAAACGTGTGTGAATGAGTATTTGAAGAAAGAATATGATGGTTATTGTCTGCTGGTAACGATGCTGCGGCGCCTGGAACCCTGCTGATTTCTGAAATTAGGACTATTTGTTACCGTTTTCCTATTCCTCTCGTACAGTAGTCGCTCGAAACGGAATTCATCATCTTCCTCGCTCTGTCTTCGCAGTCCCAAAACAAGAACGAGTTCAAAATCTTCTTTTTCAGAGAAAAACCATTACGAGGTGTTCCTCTTGTGCGTCGTGTTTATGTGATGCAGATTGGCTATTATGATTACCACGATTATTTGTGTGAGAAAAACAAAAGGCATTTGATTATATGTAAAAATGAAACACATTTTCCTGTGAGGTTTTATAATGATATTCTGGCTACTTGTTCATTTCGTTGTGAAGATCAATTCGAGTTTCCTCGTGTTCCTCTACTGGTCCTGCCGTATTAATATTGTAGCGTGTAAATTATGATTCTTGTTTTCTGCACACAAAATAACATTTATTGCAAAGATCCCATCGTTTGGTGTCAAAACGCTAATAAAAATGGATTCCTGCGGTATGCTTTATGACTCTTCCTCCCATTTACCATTTTCCACAGCACCTCAATCGGTCTATAGCACGATTCCTCCAAATGCTCTACACGGGTACAAAAATCTCTCTCGCATAACTGCGGCTTCTGTAAATAAGACAACACTTCGCATCAGAACTGAACGCAGCGTAGCAAACCGGCCGCTGTACGATGAGTCTATTTACTGCACTTGAGGTTAACGTATCGCTGCTCCCGACGAGTAAAATGGACATAAACTCGCGAAATTGAGAAGGCAGGAGTGAACGAACCAAAATAATAGTTTGAGGAGATGAGAAAGAGTTGTTCAGGACGAAGGCATTATTCTTATTTTATTATGACATATTATTACATGGAGTAATAACAATAATACCTCCGCGCACAGCAGCACAGAAAATAGAATGATCTCATACTTGAATTGATCCATTACTACTTAGTGTGCTGCCTCCGCAAACCTGTTTGTCCTTATAAATAAATCTTGAGCTTTTGAAAATCGAATCTTTGCGTCCCAGAGAAATGCTCGCTCAGGCGTGAAGACAGAACAACGTCATTCTTCTAAATACAATATAAAAATAACAATCAATGTTCTCTAACCGAGTGTGACAAATTCCCTTTGATACTTGGCTTATTGGATACAAGCAACGCTCTGAGAAATTCTCTGCCTTTTGGCTCGGCCTCAACACTGTCACTTAATTCTGCCTTATTTTTCTGATTCAAAATGACTTTTCTTTTTTCGACTATGAAACGGTAATTTCTCTCGTATTTTTCACTCGACTTCTTCTGTTGAGGTTTTCCATGAATTTTTGACAAAACAGTGACTTTTTCTCAAATTTTATTTATCCTGCTTCTAACGTGCTCGGTTCATTTCAAATCGATTTAAACTCTTCAATTATTTTTATTTCGTCGATTTGCTTCACCGTCAAATCCCATTTAATCTGTTCATCGTCCTCGACTGAGCACGCAAAATGTGGTCTTGATGAGAGTTCCGTTTTACCTCAATGCGTTTGTTTGTTTGCAGACATGATGCGGTTGGAGAAGTCACCTTTGCTGGCGAACGGCTACAATCACCCTCCGACACAGCTCCCGCCGATGCATCTTCTTCCCTTGGCGGGGCAGAGCGCAGCTGCAGTGGCTGCGGCTCACGCCGCGCTGTTCTCACCTTCGGGTATTCCTCTACCACCTGGACATCCCCGAGACTGTCGATCGGCACCGATTCAATCTCTGGACGCGGCGAGGTACGCATTTGTTTGTATTTCATTTGTTTCCTCGTCCGTACCTCGATCGCACCACTCTGCACGCCAGAGCACGAAAAGTACACAGACCGTAATCCAGATTAAAGATCCTGGAGAGCCTCACCACGAGGGAGTCTCGCACGCTGCACAAAACAATAAAAATATATCGAATCGGCTCCACGCACTAAAATACAATCAGGCATTGATCACAATAACAATCAAAGTATTATGTGCGGTTAAAAAAGACAAAAGTAGAGCAGTCAGCCCCGAGTTTTGAACAATCAAAGATGAATGCTGGAAGAATGAAGTCCGAAATTACAATACAATACAAATAAGCGATCGTGACGCTCGCGTTTTAACTGATTGAGTGCAGACGTCTGCACGAGCTCATTTTATTCTGTAGCAGGGCTCTTTCCGCTCTGAGAATTGCTCAGCATAGAATGAAACCGGAACACGAGACGAGATGGCTAATGGAACATTGCAAGAAGCAGTAATTTGATTCTAATTGAATTTTAATTGAAATGCTTTTCTGTTTCCATTTGGGCACAGGAACGCAACTTGGGAGACATGCAGAACAGCCTACGAAGATTTCGTGAAGCAATTTGAGAGGTAAGGAATACTTTTAATAAGACAAATATGATAAAATATTTAAGGACTGGCGTGTACATCGTCCAAGTTTTAATATTTAATAATGCAGGAGCGTTATTCGAGTCGGAGGCTTGATTACTTCTGGTTTGTTGTTTTTCTCTGACAATTTCAATAAAACAGACGTTCGTCTTTCGCTGATGTTTCGCTTCTATCAGTCGAGTGTACACTTGAGGCTCTGATAGAGTAATATTTGCAAGTTTTAATTAGTCATCAAAGACTCAGAGAAGCAGTAATGAATAAATCCTATGCACTGGAGTTCTGCAGGCGTGAAATGAAATTATCTATTCATGTCGTACGAAACGAAGAAAGTTGAGCCAAGCAGGATAAGATGCAGTTACATTTCGAGGAATGAGCAGAAACTCTGCAAGCTGGCGGAGATGTGGTGCTGATATTATCAGACATTAAAATTTCATTTAAACTTGCGTTATGATTACTTCATCATTTTCATTGGTATTATTAACAGTATCATTTTCGTGTCCTTACTTCTGTTCATCTTCGTCTTTTTCCACTCCATTTCTTTTTATAGGTAATAATAACTCAACTTAAGAGTACACAGTTTTATTAATTTCTTTATTATTGTTATTAAATAGAATTACTCCTTTTCACATTTAATAATGATGGAAATTACTCCTGCCTTTGCGTCTTCCGTCCTTCCTTCATTGCAAACCGTGGTAACTCTGCTCTCAGGCGCGTCGTCCCATCATTGTCTTTGCACCGCATCATAAACGCGCACATTTTAAGCGTAGTCAATAAACGAGCATAAAACGGTGCGATGCGGAGATGGAACATATTTTTCCGAGTGAAGGTCTGTTCTCTTTTTCATACCGCGCCATTGCCATCACACCCGTTGCTCATGATGCCGAAGCATGTCCTTACGATCGTCAGTACACACTCTCTCTGAAATTGTTTATTCAAGATAGAGATCATAAACAGCATTAACACTACGAACAAACAAATGTCGTATACATGTGCACATGATTTGAGTCAGGGTTTGGTTTCGTCAACTTGATTACGGACTCTTGCTGAAAGTATGCATACGCATTCGTGGAAATTGAGTTTATACAAAAATGTAAAAAGAGAAACGGAGAATCTGTATTAAAACGAACATCTGTACACAACAAGACCGATTATTGATTACATCGAAGGCTTCGCACTCGGCGTGCTTGGATCTCTTATTTCGTTCTCATTTTTACATTATTATTGCCATCTTTCCCTTCTTCATAAACAATTTGATAATAATCTAATGCTGTGAGTGCTATTAGGATTATTGTGTTACGAACAGTTACCCAAACTGGGATTATGCCTCTCAGCGATCGGAGCAGAAAAAGGGGTTTGACTACTACTCAAATAGGCCAGTGAGCACATATGAGTATATGAAATATGATTTGTACATCCTCGCACACTCTAATTTTTACCAAGAGAAAGCAAACACACAGCTCACAGAAAGAATGTTTGTAATTTGATGGAAATTGATTCCGGGCTGATTCTTTGCTCCTTCGGCCGCTTACACGTTTCTTTACTTAAGGCCGTTCGTTCAGATTTTTTATTAATAACGGGAAGAAACGTGTGTTTGTGTATTTCATTTGTATGTGCCAATGGACAGGGCGAATTCTTTGTGCTTAATCGGGTTTTAGGAATGTGAGGCGCCCGCTTTTCATAAATTAGCTAGAGAAAGCTTGATGAATGTCGGCGGAGTGGAAATGCACTCTGATTGACTGCAGGAAGGAAATAATCATTTGCCCGTTTGGGGTGAAAGGAAACAATAAAAGTCAACGCGAGAAATGTACGACTCGAGCTCGAATGAAAGCAACGAGCTGAATGGATTTCTGTGTTCACTGTGTAAGGTTGGGGTTACTCACTCGCTAGAGTCAAGGCATTATGACATTTGGCGATACTGTGCAGTGAAGTTATGCTTGACGCGCTTTCTCTCGACCCGACAGCGTCAGTTTTAAAGTTTACAAGAGATGACATTATGAAATTTAAATCTTGATTTTCGATTCCAATCTCGACAACCTTCAATCCGAGTTTTCACCAGCTTATCTCTTCAAGGGATTTCTGTCAGTCTGAATTCCTGTCAGAGGAACCCGCACAATGTGTGTGGGCTGTGAACAAGTGACACTGAATGGAACCGACTGATGACAGCGGCAAGTCTGTTAGCGTGATGCGATTGTTTAGTAAATGAGGTCTTGCGCTCGAATGTGAAATGCGACACGAGAAAGGGTAAAAATGGAAATGGGACTGCGGGTATAAAAAAAATAGACCCGAGCGTATTTATCATCATCAAATCAAGCATTTCAGAGACCCATCAGAAATAAATCGCATGAGCTGCTTCGTGTTCATATTCATAGGCCCGCTGTCGATGCGATTTGTATTTGTTTGCGACTGAATTGAAATTCGATATTATGATTTTTCATTGTAAAGAGAAAAGCAATAACGAGCATAAACGAAGAAATGGCAAGGGTGAGACTGAGCAATGAAATCAAAAAGATACAGACTGCGAGCCAAGTACGCGCAAGGGAAAGTTGAGATTCGGGTGAGGTGAAAAGTATTCATGCAAAAAGAAAAGGAATCGAGCTACACGCAGAATTGAATCCGAATGTTTTGAAATAAACTTTAAAATTTCCCTTCAAGTCAGCGAGTTGGGTCCGTAAGCCAGTCGATTTGCTTTCGTGCGTAGGTTGAATATTCAATTCCGTAGATAATATATTATAAGTATAAGTTGTATATTATTATTTATTTTTATTATTATGCTTATCTGTACATGTACACATGTAGCCCGTCTCTTCCTGGTTCGTTTCAAAATAAATAGAAGTCTTGCCAAGAAGAAAAGAAACACATTGAAGATATCGAGACAAAATCTATCAGCATAATTTAATATTATTTCTCGTTTTTCTTTCTTCAGAAATCGATCGCGATAGCTGCTGAGTCAACCTCAGCTACTTTGTCCAACTCTTTCGCTTCTTTCCTTAGAGAAATTGTAGCAAAAATATTTGGAGGTTGCGTGCTGCGGGTTAGCGAACGATATGAATAATATTTTGTTCCACTGCTCCATCCGACTCTCAATTGATATATTGTATGGGGATAAACCTGACTTGTCAGGAGAAAATGGGAAAAAAAACTTGGCGAGATTGCATAGATTACATAATACCGCACCGCTCAATCGTGTCTGCCACAGGACGGAATAAAACAAACGGAAACTAAGCTCTTTTCTCTTCTTCTCATATTCACTCCACTAACCATATCGGCCAGAGCATCGCGGTTTCAAATCGTGCATTTATAATACCACTTGTAGCAAAATTTGTAATGTATTCATTGTTTGTTTTCATATCATCCCATTCCCATTCTCGACGCGCAACTGACTTCGTGCGAGGGATTATCGGGAAATATGAGAAGAGCCTCCGTCGCGCTCCGCACTTAAATCCTCCAGGCTTCGTAATCGAATGCGATTCCTTTTGTTAGCATTGCAAAATTTTTTAATCGACTTGTACCTTCTTGGCCGCCACCTCGTAAACTCTCCAACTCACGACGACGACGCTACAAGCTAGCCTTAAGTCTTTCCGATGATAATCCAACGCACTAAGAGCTTTGTTAACTCAAACGCGTGTTTTCTTGCAGCCGATACCACGAGGAGTGCAGCGATTCGGAGAAATCGTCTCACGCCAACGAGGCAGGAAGTGGGGAAGGCTTCACACAGAATGGTGAGTACTCAACGTGCAATTCTGGCTTTCCTGATCACAGTGTCTGCGGTTTTCATACTTGGTCTCTCTGACCTGTTCTGCGCTGCAGCCAGTCTGCAGCCTTTAACAAGCAAAATGTGCTGCATTCCTGTGGGTCGTTTCCCGCACTCGGTTTGCGGCTTTCCGAATTGTTTGCGGCTGCTGCAAGTACCGACACGTCGGAAAACGGGAGGGATCAATGACTTGAGTCGCACTTGAGGTCGAGTGAGGCAACAAAGGCAATACAACGTGAATGATAGGATGGATAGATCTCAAGGGCGAGGGATGAATACGAGGACAGACGACCATTCAATCTCAATCTCGTGGTTTGAGAATGCAGCAGGCGTTATTGTGTCCAGGATTGAGCGAAATGATAAAAGATATGCACCATTATCATAATATACACATAAATACGGCTCTAGATGAATAATGTTGATTGAATTTTAATTCTATTTGAAATTACATCACCCATCATCAATCATGCGATACAAAACAAAAGCGTGGCAGCTAAAAAATAGAGAAGATAATTCGAAACCGATCCAAAGTATTTGATCAAACAATGAAATTGACTTTCATTTCTATCGTCGTTGGCTTTTAGTGGCAGCCGCAGCAGAGAGCCTGCTTGGCCAACAACAATAGCATAAAATAATCATCAGTTCCGTCGTCGGAATTTTGATGACATTAACGTTCTGAATTTTGAAACTTTGCTGACAAGTCGTCTGAACTGATGTTTCACGATTCACACAATGTTCGAGCTAGATATTATGCAAGATCATCGCCATTTCAGAGTGTCGAGCGCTCATAGACACTTTGTGCTTTGCCTGAATTCGTCCGTGCTCTTTCCCTTCCCTGGCCACCGCCAGCGCATAAATCTCTGTCTTTTCTCAAAAACTCAGCATTAGTTTTGGTGTTTGGCATGATTTCATTTTAAATCTTTGTACCCGAAGGCAATTTGGAGGGAGCAAGTCCCGTGCTGAATTTGTCGAAGAACACGACCAATACAGCGTCGGACAGCGAAGAGAATGGGGATGAAGAAGACGACGAAGACTACAGCGACAATGAACGACGAAGTGTGAACAAATTCACCTCAGGTACGATGCGGCGGTCCAGAAATGAAGTAAAGTAAACAAAACCGAGCAGAAGAAAAGTGTTTCATTAATTAAAACCCATCTCGTTGAACTCCTTTTTATCATAAATAAAAATTAGCATAAGCTGTGGCAACTCGGCTCCCTGAAAAACTTTCCTGATAAACTTTTCCAAACTTTCTAATTTCGCTCTCGGAGTGGCTCGTGGAATTGAAGTCTAAAGCGAAATCTTAAAGTCGGGCGATTCAATGAATAGCTAATTACTTGGCTCAGAATGAGCAAAGTCAATCACTCACGAGTCATAACGCGCAAAATGCAAAGTTTGTTTTCTGATTCTCGGGGAACCGAAACCGCGTAATATTATTAACAAAATTTTACGCCCAAACCTTTCAAAGTATTATCTGAAAGGCTGACGAACCAATTTCGACCATTCTTGCCATAAAGATGCGTGCTGAGTATTAATTTAATTTTACCCTCTAAAATCACACGATTCTTTGATCATTACAGACGGCAGATCTTCAAAGTCAACCGGGGTCGAACGAAGAAGCAAAAGTCCGCCTGACGGCATTTCTGCTCCCCAACAGCAGGCGCAGGCTCATACGCACGATAGCCACTCGTCGTCGCATCATCACTGCGCCGAAGTCTCTGCGGCCGAGGCAGCCATCTCATCCACCGAAAATCTGCTTCGAAATATTCAGGGCTTACTTAAAGTCGCGGCTGATAATGCGAAGCAACAAGAACGACGTGTCAATTTGGAGAAATGTAAGCGTGCACATTTTTACTTTAATAACAAGCTCAATTAAATTGCGCTCGAACCTGAACGCTGAAAGATGAAGATTCGCACTCCCGGATCTTATTCCCATATGGGCATTGCTTGAGAGAAATGAGAGTGATACATCATGTCGTGCCGATTCCACTGGCGATAAATTGTGCCAGTATGTAATTACTTAATAAAGAAAAATGACATTTGGACAACTTCATATATATCAGCAGACGACTCATCCCGACTGCTGCTCTGCTCTGCTCGCGAAGGGATCGAGCTGAGTCTCAGGCAATGCTATGAGGGTCTGCCTGCTCATTCCTTCCATTTGTCAAATGCAATCGCGCACAATGCGCTTCGATGTGTTGATGAAATGTGAAACATGTTGTAGAACAACGAGCAACAATAATAATAAACTTAGTGTGCACAAAGAGTTGGTATAACATGACTTGGGAAATGACACATTAAATTAAATTATGGGCATTTTAAGCCGATGCTCTTTGCGAGGGTGCTTCAGTGAAGTACGCGGCGCTTGTTTGTTTGTTGTTACAAATACGCCGTAATTTCGGTTGCATATTCACATTCGGAAGCGCTTGGAAAAGTAATCCCAGTATTTGTATCTCGTGTTGCGAGTCTATTATCGCCACATTATTTATGTTGTGCCCGTTAAAATCCGGCTTGATGTGATCGTATTACAAGTATTTTTGATGGTTCTTATTCTAGCTGAGTTCAAAATGGAAATCATGAGGGAACGAGAATTACGAGAGCAGTTGGAGAAACAACTGATTGAGGAGAGAAACCTGAGAAGTAAGTCATTCGTTTTATTTTATTAGCTTCATTTCTTAATCGCATCGCAGAATCAAAGAAGCATGATGATCTCGTGCAAAGGGAAGCGTGCACTCTGAGTTAGAGAGGTGGGAACACAAGTACTGCAACGTGAAAAGAGAGACACGGCTAGGATAACTTAACATGACTGGGCCCGAATATTGAAGGAGAAAGTCGCATTTCGTGCATTCGTACAATTTTTTTGGTATCACTTGTGGCTTTTTCTACGTCTCTGAATTTTTTATTTTCTTTCATTCGTGACGGCACGCAATCACAGAGGGAAAAGGAGAAAGGGACAAAAGTGAGACCGATCTGAATGTCGGTTCTTTTCTAAACGTTTGTCAACACGACTGAGCTTAGTGTAACAACTTTCCTTCCTCTGCTGACAAATCTTGGTCTGAGGAGACAGAATGAATGGGGTGAATGCCAAGTGCGAACGCATTTCACCGACTCAGTTTGTAACTGTCTCGCAGTCAATTTACCACACTCTTCAAGGATCTTGCAGAGTAAAAAATTGTCAAACAGTATACGTAGTCATGACACGAAGTAATTATTTATCCTTCTGTGCCCTTTCATTTCTTGCAGTATACTACGAAAAGAGATGGAAGAAGGAGCGGCGGTTTCGCAAGAAGTTGGAAGATACTCAAGAAGAAACGTCGTCCGAGTCCGCTTCTCACAATCAACAGCAGCACTCAATGCACCCGTACCACTCACAGCAGCAGTCACTCCTGAACAATAACGAGAAGTGTCCGCCGTCAGAAAATGCCAAATCGCACCACCACCAGCAAAATAACAACAATTCGCCATCAGCACCGTCTGGTGCCTCCAACAATGTGAGCGCAACCACCGCTCCCAGCACGAATGGTAGTTTGAAAGCCGACTCTAGTGATAGGTAATTTAACCAGTGTTTTCTCTGTCCCTGCGTCCAATCACTCGTCAGCCGAGCAACAAGTTAATTTAAGACGGTCGTAATTTCAAAAGGACTAAAATGTAATTTAGGCATCTGGGCATTTGAGCAGGTTTCCTTGTATAATAGGCAAATAACCCGTGTATATTACGCACCAAGGCAAGACGAAATACCACATCAAATTGGCTACTGAAGAGTAAAGTCGATCTCATTTAATCTGAGCGAGGGATTTTGCATGGCATGAAGAATAGCGTCTTAGGAATTATGAATGGTTAAAGAGTATGCACTTGAATGCGTCTTCGGAGCATTCTTCTTAGGTCATAAATGAACCAGTTGAGGAGTGCAGTAAGTTGGCAATTGGACGCTTGCTATTTGTATGCTTTATGTATTTGTGATATCTTAAGACCAATGCAATGCTTCAAACTCTGTTCAAGTATAGAGATGGTTTGACAGAGGCGGTAACGACCTCGACTGTCCTCAGGCGACAGGTCTTGCAAAACTGTAACTTTTGATATGGAATTTTCTTTTTTACCATAGAAGGACGTGCATAATTTATTATTAGAAAATCACCTTCACCCTCCTTCCAACTATCCTAATATAGAAGTTGCAATCTTGCAAATAAGTCTGTAGAACAAGAACGATTTCATCTCACTTGGCTGCACGCCGCAGAAGGATTCAACAATATGTGCCCCGATGCACAAGCGTATGCATTTCTATAGGAACCGAAATTTCTTCTCCCGAGTCCGCATTTCCCTTTCCGTTTAGCGTGCGCGATCCGATCCAAGTTTCCAAGATCACGACATCTTTTGTCATTTGACAGCGATATACTGCCCTACCCGTGGAAGTTAAGGTGGAACTCCCGTTCAAGAAGCTAGCAAGCAAGAAGTTCTTTCCTTTCGCTATTCCCATCAACGGCATCCTTTGTTCAGATTACCAAATCTAAAATCAATATTTCATAGCATGCTTTACGCAGCTCATGAATTCTTTTCAAGTGATTCTCATTCACTTTGTTTCTGTAACTGAAATTCCGACTGAAATTAATGCCACAAGTTTTAGTGGAGCGTGATAGCAATTGAGAGCACAGTCAAAGTTATTCAATAATAATCGTGCATGGCAATGAATGCTATGCATGATCATATTTTGATATTTAAATGAGTTGGGCAAAACATTTCATAAATAAAAAGTAAATTACATATTTTACGGTTTTAAAATTACAAAGACTCAATTTGAATCCACGGCGATGCGATGACGAAAAGAGTTTTGAAAAAACAATAATAAGATTAGGAAAGAGCACAAAGTATAAATTGAAGACTTGGAATTAATTCACGAGCACGACTATTTTTTTTCTGTCTTTCCACTCTTTCTCAATTCAATTCAATCATAATAATAGTAATAAAGAAACTGAGAAACAGGTTTTATGAGAATTTATTCATTATCATTATGAGCACCAACACACAGAGGAAAACACAATGGGCATGTTCATTACATCATGCAACCTTTTGTGTTCAGCGTTTAAGGTCGTAAATTCTCTCTCCTTCGTCCAACTCGGATCACGTTTTAATAACAATTTCAAAAGACCAGAGCAAAATGTTCATTTAACTTGTATTATTATTTATTTGTAAAGGCTTTGTCTCATTTCAGTGTCTCAATAATTTACAATTTTAATCACCCGAACCACCGTTCGCTACTGCGTCTTGCTTTTCACGCTCTGCCAATGAGAAACGACTTTTGCATCCCAAATATTCACCACTGATTAATTGAGCATTTCGCTTTTTGCATTTCGCGTTGGGAACGCCGCTTGAATCCTCAACAAAGCTGACTGAGCCGCGCTGAGTCGAGAGACGAGTCGTTCGATATTGTCCGGTCAATCAACGCGTGAGTGATGATGACTTGGTCTAGATGGCAAAGACTTCTCCCATGAAACTACTTAAGTTGTGATTCCTTCTTGTACTAGCGAATGTATAACGTGGACAATGTTACCTCTCAGTATTAACGGCAGGAAAGTTCGTACGAACAATAATTTGTAATTGTGTTTAATTAGAAACTTCAAATTGTAAGTTAAGACTTTGATGTTGTAATTTGCACCAACTGTCTTGAAGTACGCGAATGTTCGTACACGTACGTGTTTTGTGGCTTGCAGTGTTGTGCACATGTTGGCTGAGTAATTTACGGTAATTTATGTGTAGGCCATAATCAAAAGTCTCATGAATCGTTGTTGTTTTATCTTAATTTTAATTTTATTCCTACTTGTGTTTGGAGTACCAACTTAATATTGACATCTCTTAGAATCTCGTTAGTTGAGTGAAAATAGAGTAAGAAGGTCCTTGAATGCTGTGACATCCCGTTAAGACAAGTATATAAGTTAAGTGTAGAATAGATTGCAGGTGTACTTGAAGTAAGATCGTTAATATTTTATGAGCACCACTCAATTACTAAATTATCATCTTATGCACGGCTGCATGTAGCTGCTAACTTATTCATAGCTTGCCATTTAATTTAAATATTAATTCTCTCGGCGCAGATCAATCTTGAATCTTAAAACTACGTGCAATCAGTCGCTCGGAAAGGAATTGCGAATGAAAGTACTTAGCGAGTAGTTTTGACGATCGTAACAAGATACTCATAGCGTAAAATTATAAATGACTTTCAACAGAGTAAGCACCAAGCTATAAGGCGGGGCTTTAAGACAAGGAGAGGCTGACTGGCAACTGCGTTTTCGTGGGTTTTGTCACCTCATCGTTTTGCATGGTCTCATTATGAATGTGAGTTTTTGGGCTAACTCTGTTACCTTTCCAATTTACACACACATGTAATTACGGGCTGAGAACTCAGGTCACAGCAGCAGCTAGCCGAGTGAGGTGTTGCTTCCATAAATCAGTATTATTTACCACAAGGCTACAAACGCCGCCTATGTGTGGTCAGACAAACACGATCCTAGCTAATTGTTAAAAATTTATAATTGTACTTGACCCTTACATTACATTATTATTATTACGATCCATACGAATAAAATATTAATGTGTTGTTTGATAAAGGAAGACGCAATTGCTTACTCATCTTTAGTCGCGATTTGTATTCGAATACTGGACGCAGCTGCTGGTAGCCAATGGAATTTTAAAAGCCGACGCGTGTGCCTTGTAGATGTATCGCACAAAACAATTATTCCTCCTCGTGCAGCAGCTTGTGGCTTGTCCATCTCGATCTCGTGCTGGTCATGCAATCTCAAATGTATCATCCCATGATCAGGCTATAGCGTGCCGCAATCCGATACACAGCACTGCGGAAAGAAAGACAAACGACTTGCCACTCTTTCAATTACCCTTATTAGCCTTTGGGCTAACGGAGTACAATTACACATCGCGTGATGAATTAATCAGAGATTAGCCAGAGTTCGTAAATTAAGGTTTACAAAGTCAGCCGTGCGAAAAACAAGAAAAGGTATTAGCTGAATGTTCAAGTTTACAAGCTCGTACGTGCGATTGATTACGCCGATAAAAGGCTTGTAATCCAAACTCAGTGCAATGCCAGTCTTCCGCTCACGAACTCCGTCAACTTGCATGCTTTTACGCATTGCATTGCTCCGAGTTCTTTTCCTGCAGCATCAGACGAATATTCGTTCAATTTACTACATAAATTAATTGGCAAATTGGAATCACAAAGGTTACGTTGTGAACATTGCTGAACATGTTCAGCCGCGTTAAATGCCAAGTTCGCAATTTGCTGTAATACAGTCTTTCTGAGTGGATAATAACATCCTGTTTGTATCTTGCTGGTTGCTCCTCTTCTTGATTTCTTGGTCCGATTAATTTATAATGTGATACATTGCTCTTGAAATGATATCTGAAAATAAAGAGTGTAATTTATCTCGTTCTGCGTTTCTCTCTCCACAATAATCCGTCTCGCCAGAACGAGTTGTAATCACACTGTACGAAACTGTAACAAATTATAACCATGTGGAGTTAAGAGTCTCGCTCTGGCTTGACTTGGGACCTGTAAAGTTATGAGGACGGAGGTGGAAACGCTTATAGTGATAATCGGAGTCTGTGGAGCATGCTACACGGTGTGGAATTATCCTCACTCAACGAGGGCTGTGATTAATGTGCAACTACATTCTTATTAACAGCACCACAATTTGACGAATTAATCGGAAAATACTGCGCTGACTAAGCCGCTTGCTTGACCTATGCATTCTAAAGGCACATTCGCGTATTTTCACTGCAAAATACATCTGGATCTGGACTCTCAGGTCCGTATTCTTAATGGTCCCTCATACTTAGCAAAGTACGACTGTGCCCTTTCCTTGACGATTTTAGTATTCCTAATGAATTTGTCGCTAAGGTCACTTTGCTAAGGGAACTTTAGTTTGAAAGGAAAGGAAGTCATTAAGAATACGGACCTCAGTTCCATGTGGCAGAACGCGTCCAGCGCAAATTCACGAAAGAGATGCATATCTTGAACGTGGTTGCCGTAGAAAGGAAGCGGCAAGAATCATTCGCTGTCCTCGAAAATTTATTTAATTAACACCTTATATTTAAATGAATGAATTGCGAGTAAATTAAAATTATTTTCGAATAAATTGCAGTTATGGATTCTTTATTGCCTTATTTATTCACCAGGGGTTACACTCATAAGTTTGTAAATTATGAGTGCGGTGAAAATTATGACCCGTGCAAATTAAAATAAACAAGTCAAAGAGCTACGAGTACAAAGACCAGGAAAGGTGGATTGGGAGAGTCTCTGGACACTCGTAGGATGTTTCAGAAATTACATATTAATACATGTAATTATGCTCTTCACGAGTTCATCGTTCCAACAACAATTAATACTGTACGGGCAAAAAATTTCACTAAGCCCCAGACGAACCGACGCAGACTGTGTATGATTTCCTTCACGTGGTCACGTAGTAAGATTCGGATAATAAATTTATCGCATCGCTCACAGCTCAAGTCTGACGAATCTGATTGAGGCCATTGTTTGCTATTTATTCGCTGCATTAAAAATGCAAGAGTGGCTTGTTAACTGCCAAGGAGGTCTCGAGTAATTTCTTCAACTTCCTCCATAAATCCATTTCTTTTTATGGTCATTGTTGTAATCATAGCTTTTGTAACAATCAAACCTTTTAACCACCAACCTATCATTATCAAAATCCCATATCATGCCAGATCATAGCGCGAAATAACAAAACTTGTTCAAGATGATGATACATCGTACTCTTTTCATTTCACTCAACTTAACTCTGTACAAGAACAATTACCATACGAAATTGCATACGTCGAGATCCGATGAGCGCATTCCATAAAGAACGTAACCCCTGGCCATCGTGGATTGCAAAAGAAATAAACCAAAGTGTATAATCACATCTTATAACAAAGTTCGTCTTGCTTTAGTGCTCAAAACTCCAGTTCAAGCAACCCGCATGTTTCAGTAACTACGACCAATTTTTTCGCCAGGCGCGCTTGGAGGGCGAGAAGCTTTTCGCACTTGAAATCCACAAACCAACTGGACGAAGCACGAGCAATAAATTCAGCGTTTAATGACGGACTGCTGCCTTGAGCCTCATATACTTGAAATCTAGCACTTGCAGATCCATCTGACTGTTCTTTAGGTGACTGCGGTGCAGAAACTCGCCAACGAAGCAGGCGCTGTCGCTGCGGTTCACAAAGTTGGGCTGGGCCATGCCAATACGGTGTCACAAATGTGGGTATAAAGTGTAAATTTGCGCGCAAGCAGGCAGCGATGCCTCGAAGAAGAGCAGGAACAAGTTCAAGGCGCTCAGTACACGAGTGGAAGGAAGAGGCGCACGCCTTGCCCAGACTGCCTTATTTGCTCGGCCGCTGCAACATTCTGTCCGCACGGGATTATATAACGCGTTAATGGAAGTTATTTATGGTGAAAGTAATGCGCTGCCTGTACATTGCGTAATGTAGGCCAGAGAAAGTCAGACGGAATCGATGATTCTTCACACTCGCGACTCGCCCGAACAGAGCAGCAGCAGCGGAGAAACGTATGCGAATCTCCAGCGGGGAAAGCAATGTAGTATGCACGGAATACGTTCAAGTCCAGACAACCAGGCAAGTAGGCGTGTGGACTCATCCAGCGAGAGGAGATAAATCGATAAAAGCACGTAGGACCGTGCATCTCATCTCTCTCATGCCAGATTGAACCATCCTCCCAACCATTGCGGATAAGAGTTGTGCTTGCCTCCACAATTAATTAGTAAATGGGTTTAGACTGTCCAAATATTAATTTCATTTGTCCACTCGCCAATCTTAGAATCTGACTACGCACTCGTACATTCAGATTTCGACTCCGAAACGATACCGTTTGATCTGCTGCTCTTCACCCAGCTTCTTCCTCTTTCACATTCCATTCATTCTGCGAAACCTGCCATTAGGGTTATCTCTCCGAGTGGACCTGGACAATACAAATAGGCTTAGTCCCTGGAGACAGCTTCAGCTCACCTTTTTTTTGTCTTCACTTACCCGACTCGCGATCCACGTCGCATGTGGTCACACACATCGCGCACGTCATCAAACACAATCTTAAGTCAATAAGGGCCGACTCTTATCTCAAGTAAGTCTGCACTCTTCATTAATTAACCTCTAACCTTCTACAAATGTAAGCCACTCGACTAGCCCCATAGCAAATAACGTGATTCAAAACTATGACTCATGAAGTAAATATGCGTGGGTGTCAAACGTTCTCTCTTCTCTTCCAACTATTATTACCCAGCCTGCATTTCACAGTTGAAGCCAATGAAATTCAGGAATGTGACGACTCTAATTTCTGCAGGTTCAAAATGGTTGGGAATTTGACCAACGTCCTTAAGGACAAGACGGCTGGGTTCATGGCAAGGTATTACTAACGCTAATTAAGCCTTGAATGTTCTACACATAAATCCCCTTTTGTTTTGCATTTAAGATAAAAGCTATGCTGTTGAGATTTATTCATAATTGAAGCGTTGCATTTCTTTGTCTGAACAGCAAAGTACAGTACGAGGAATTTGGCATCAGCGAGAAAGGAGAAAAAAGTTTAGACAGGTAAACCACTTAACCTGAATAGTTTCTCTTTAATTCGATGTACGTTTACGTTCAAACGTTATTTTTTTTATGAATGTAGACGTTCGATGGGAGACGACGATTGGCAATCTCTTGACTCTCCACAAATAGAAAGACCGCCGCTGCGTCATATCGACAAATACGTCAAACCAGAATTACCGTGTTGTGATATAAGCAAACGATTCACCGTCGCCATTCTGGCCAGTTTGGGGTTCCTCATTTCCTTCGGCATCCGTTGTAATCTGGGTGTCGCCTCGGTCAAAATGATGGAGAAGAATGCCATCACTGGAGTACGCTCGAAACGCTACTCAAAGCGAAATGAATTAGCTGTTTAATGGCAATAATTTTAATTTATCGTAGAAACAAGAATTTGACTGGGACAATGACATCAAGGGCTACGTTGCATCTTCATACTTTGTGGGGTACTTCTTCACACAAATACCTGGAGGATTTCTTGCCGCTAAATATCGAGCAAACATGTAAGAAACCGGATCAGTACAAGCTTCTGTGGTTTATCCCGCGAATTTTATTGACGGTGAATTCTTTTAGGATATTTGGAACAGCCATCGGAGTATCTGCGTTTTTGAACCTTCTGGTTCCTGGAGCCGCCAGGATTGGATTCTTTATGCTAATGCTGGTCCGCGTGCTTCAAGGACTGGTTGAGGTACAATCCCTTTTTCGTTTCTGCATTGGCTGTGAACGTAAAACAACTGCATAACCGCTTAATGCCCTTGTGCTCGCCTCAGGGTGTCACATATCCTGCTTGTCATGGAATCTGGCGCTGGTGGGCACCGCCGTTAGAACGATCAAGATTGGCCACGCTTGCCTTCTGTGGCTCCTATGGCGGCGCAGTTGTTGGCATGCCAGTTTCCGCTTGGCTCGTGGACGGTGTCGGATGGAGCGCACCGTTCTACTTTTATGGTAAAGCTGCTTATAGATTGTTTTACAACTTCCATTGTATATTCTTTAATCCGCACCTCTTCAACTCGTAGGATTCGCTGGCATAATCTGGTATTTGTTTTGGATTTGGCTGGTATTCGAGAAGCCCGCTTCTCATCCTACGATTTCTCCACAAGAAGTGCACTACATTGAAAAGGCAATTGGGCCGGTGAACACAACACCACCAAACTACAAAACGACACCGTGGAAGGAAATGTTTCATTCGAGGCCAGTCCAAGCCATCATTGTAGCCAACTTCTGCCGCTCATGGACATTCTATCTGCTCCTTGTGAACCAACCAACTTACTTCAAGGAAGTATTCAAACTTGGCATTTCAGAAGTAAGGACACCTGAGCAATTCTAAACTCATGGCGAACATGGCCCCTATTTGCTTACTGTTGCATTTCAGGCTGGCACCTTGGCGGCTCTTCCGCACTTGTTCATGACGATGGTTGTTCCTGTTGGAGGATTTCTGGCAGATCATTTACGCAGAAACAATATCCTAACAACGACTCAGGTGCGAAAAATCTTCAACTGTGGTGGCTTCGGGCTCGAATCGTTCTTCCTGTTCTTGACAGCCATGTCAGGAGACAAAACAGGTTTTGCCCTCGTGTCACTCACACTGGCCGTAGGTTTGTCTGGATTTGCCATCTCAGGTTCGTGCGCGATCAGATCTCGAATGATAGGATCATTGGATTGAGGTATCGAACTAATCGAACACTTTATTTCTGCACAGGTTTCAACGTGAATCATCTCGACATTGCTCCAAGATATGCTGGAATTCTCATGGGTATTTCGAACGGTGTTGGAACTCTATCAGGATTTTTGTGTCCCATCGTCACCGATAAGATGACCAAGGGCACCGTAAGGAAGGGTTATAAATTATGCGTGGAATAGTACGTAAAATGACGATACTCAACTTAGGCCAACGAGTTGAAAGAGCAGTGGGAGTGGGTGTTCATCCTGGCTTCCTTCATCCACCTCTGTGGTGTAATCTTCTATTGGTATTTCGCGAGTGGAGAATTGCAACCGTGGGCAGAACCTCAACCAGAGTACGTGGAGGATGTGGCAGAGAAGTCAGAAAGACGAATGGAAACCACAGCATTGAACGAGGTGACAGTCATCACAATTTACTGGTTTGTACAGGTAATTATCATGCTAATGAGGACTGCTAAACTCTCAGGCTTCAGCGCCCGACTACAAAGCAGTGGGCCCTGCGGATTTGAATGCTTGGGGCTCAGCTCCAACGACGAATCCTTTCGCCTTAGGCGCAATGAAAGAGCAGGGTGTGTCTCAATAATTACCATGATTAGACTGTGACAAAATCACAACTCAAAGATGAAACGAACTCAGCACAACCATTCCACATCCACTCTCCAACTACTTCTTCTTCTCCATTCGACGTGTGAAAATGCTATGTAAGGCGCTTCCTAGCCAATTTGGACGTCAGTCAAGAGATTGCCGACAAGTAGAACGTTCTGAAGAAATCAGAACGTCTCATCCTCGTAAAAAGAAGTCATGAACCCTTTGCATGCCAAAAAGTGTATTGACAATACGAACACTGAACCTTTGGGACCTAGTCAAAGTATTTCCTAACTGCTACAGGAAGACAGGATTGAGATTCCTAGCGAAGCATTCCAATTCACGCTCTCGTCAGAGCGATGCGCTTTGTGCCTCGCTGCGCCCATTTTTACATTTGGCCATATGTAATAATTAAAGGACGCAGCGAAGCGATAAGTGTCTGAAGTTATGTGGGCTATAAATCAACCACTGTTATTATCAAGAATCGAGCTCACTGAACGCTGTGCAAAGTTAAGCTGGTAATTGGATTGTCAGAAAATGTAAACAAATAGCTCCTTGTTTCGTCAAAAAGTCTCAATTCTGAAGCGTGCCAATGCGACTTCCTGCAGTATCGAATAACATCTTTACATCTTGCTAAGTCACGTGATCCCAACCCAATGAAATTAATTACAAGCTACTCTCACTCCAATGTGCCTTAATCAGTGCCGACAACTTAATTTTAAGGAAAAACCGCCGACAATACAGTTACGGAATTGTGCAATGTTGCTAAACACGCACACTGCGCAATTCTGTAAAATTGTAAAATGACGGAGGCTAACGTTTTGTATTGTGATCGCTGAGTTTTGTCTTGCTCGGCGCTCGGCTTCTCGTGCGGCCATTGCACGAGGAGCTGAATTCCTGGCAGCAATGAAAGGACAAGGCAAAGCATTCGCAGTACAAATGAAACCCGTCCTTCTTACTGAAACGATGAAACTTATTAACTGAAAATGTGATAAGTAAGTTCTCTAAACTACGAAAACTGCCGACCAAGAAACACAAACGACAAAACATCTTGATGTGAATGGAACATAAGTTGTTGCTCTGCTCGAGCAACGAGTTATGTCACGTAAAAGTGAAGAGCGACGATTGCTCTTTTTGTAACGGAAGCTGAAATGCCAGGCTGGTTGCATTACACGGCATTTCGAGGAAACACGCGTGTCTACGAGTAAGCTCTGTTTTAGTTAATCGTTCATCTGTTAACAGACAATATTGTTGTTATGCATTTGATTCTTGTCCTAATCGCACACCGTCAATAATTAACCTAAGCAACAACCCTGGACAATACTTTATGACGGAAGCATGTTGAATTGATTGCAATATTGTTTTCTAATGGCAAATATCTTACGAACTGTTTAACCGAAACAATAATGCTACAGTGTACAATACTCTAGTAATGCCGCCAATAACCAACGATTTCGAGACAATACTCCGTAGATTTATCCAAACTCGCAATACAATAATTTAAGTTGTCTCAAAGCGCAACCCGCGCATTATGCCTCCTATATTTAGTTGTTACGTGAGACAGGGATCGGATATGACGCAAGACCGCCCGATGAGTCCCTCTTGACATAATGACAATGTCAGAAGTCAGATTTAAACGATTGCGTTCCTGTGTAGGTGTAGGTGTCTCAAGTCCAGACTAAGCTGTGTAGTTATACTATTGATCCTTTGTATTTATAAGTTTGTCAGTCAATGTTTAATTTCGATGAATATTACGCAAATTGACAACTGCTGTGATAAGTTCGACTCAGTGTGATTATTTTTAGATGTTTTATTCGCTGATATGTGAGTATGACAAAAATGGTGCTCGTGTTTTGTTCTCGAGAATCTCCATCGACCTTCCTTCGAGATTATTTATCGGCTCCTTTTATTTGTGATCTAATTGTGATGAAATTTTGCTTGAAAATAAATCTTCCCCGATTGGACTTTATGATTTTAAACCAACTGCGTTGTGAATTTCATTCATTCATGAACATGTCATTAGCATTTGAATGTACTTCTCTACGGCATAGAAGAAATGTTTCCTGAGCTGATGGTGGACCAGATAGTATAAAAAGGTCCGACGTATGTTTGGAATTGATCAGTTACAGCTTACAACAGTCCAGCATGCATGATCCCGATTCCTACGACGCGTACAGTGAGTTCCAGCGGCGGGACGCCAAAGAATTGGTGCCGTACCTAGTTTCTGAGATGAAGTGGAGCAAGTCGAAGAACATGGTCTTGGACGTCGGATGTGGTTCCGGATTCAACACCCGCAATGTGCTTATTCCAGCACTGGCCCAGACTGAGAAAGACGCTTTCGTTTACGCGGTGGACGTGTCAAAGAACATGATCAGTTTCGCCAGCTCCAACTACTCGCACTCGGATATTGTATACATGGTGGCTGACATCACGAAAAAGGACTGCGAATTTCCGTGCAAATTCGACAAGATTTTTTCGTTTCACGTTATGCATTGGATTCCCGATCAGGAGTAAGTGCTTTTATTGCATGCAATCAAAATCAATTAAGATAAAACATGTGGTAAGCACGTTGATTGACGTAGATCAGTTAATTTCGCTAGAGCTTGCATTTATAAACATATCATAAATCCGTCATGCTTGTCGTAGTGTTCATCAGGCCGGAAACCGACAAATTTATTGCGCAGTTAAATCGCATATGCACGATAAAAGTGCAGTTTGAGTGTGAAACGGAAGCGCTCTAAAGTGGTGAATATCAATAAGACGTTTCAACCACAGTGATCTTTCTGATCATTCTGATATTTCTGATTTTGGATTATAATCGGATTTTTGTCCACAAGAAACACGAGCCGGACTTGGGATTATAATTACTTTTGAAAAAAATCTACTCCAGAGTGGCTTTTAGTGATTAAAATCTAAAGGTGTGCAACGTGCACCCTATAACACAAGTGTTGTGGGGCAATGTGACACTCCGGTGTCGCACACCAATTATTTCAAAGTTTTGCATTCCAGATATATTAATTCAACGCCATCAGAATCAGGTGAATCAGAACTTTACTGATTAATAATCCGTGCTTTCAAATGAAATGATTTTAAGCATAATGCTGAGTTTAGGATAAAGTCCATGCTCAAAAAATAATAAATGCACGGTGTATGAAACGTCCTAATTTCAATTCTGATGTTTCAAATTCGGATTGTCTCAAAGTTATTTTTATATGCTCCACGTTCATTTAAGGATTGAATGCTCCGCCTTTCAGTGTGATTTATGTAATTGTTCGTATTTAACTGAGCTCAAGACCAATTCAAGCTTCCAGGATCTTACTTGTCGCATGGCATTCCCATATTTTATATTTGCATGGCAATTTATTTGTATATTGTCAAATAATACAGGAATGTACTTAAGCTGCTGTTCAATATGTTGAACCCAACTGGTGAGATAGGAATGTACTATTTGTCAAACGCCGCTGTGTTTAATGTTTACGAGTCGATGAGCAAGAATACAAAATGGGCGTCATATCTTGAAGTAAGTTCCAGTTTTTTAGTTTTGTCACTCATCATTCCTACAGTTGGCTAAAGTTGTGTTTTAATTTGTGTTCAGGACGCAAAAAGCTTTATTCCAAAATCCCACTTCAGTACCGACCCTGCGAAAGACATGATGGAGATGATGAGCTCCATTGGCTATTTTATGCAGGAGACCAAGATCCTAAAGCAATGTTTCGAGTTTAACTCTGTCAATGCGATGATTGGTAAGTCTGTTAGCCTTCCCTACGCCTTCAAGTTCGTGCATGACGCTAAATGGATTCGCCCATATTTCAGATGCTGCTATGGCCGCGAATCCTTTCCTGTGCAGAATTCCAAGAGACATGCAGGATGATTATAAACGCGATTTTCGGAACTGCTTCACCCCTCTGATTCATAAATCTCCAACGAAAGAATTCCCGGATGCTATTCAAGTTGACTACGACCTTATACTGATTCGTGCTATGAAACAGTAATTAGTTAACTAAAATTTAACAACGTAGCATCTGCCGACATGTAGAAATGAACGGATTTGAACATAACAGTAAAAATAATATTTTTAATTTCAAAAAATGTCATCAAAATTGTCTTCTCGAACTCTCGTGCAGCGATTCCAAGAAGCGTAGGATAAACGAAGCATAATTTCTAACACTTGAAACCATACAGCATTTGCATTGGTGGGAATTCAATCACAACTAATATAGCACCGCGTTTGCCTCGGACGCTTTTAGTTTACTAAAACCGACTACAGGGACCCATTTCTGGAAGGTTGAGTATTTGTGCAGCTTAGCACCAACATTTGGGCCGCACACTCTCTGTCTACTCGTTGGTTTGCTGGACACGAATTTGCAATTGTGGACTGTGCACGTCACGATGACTGAACTCCGCGTGTTTGCTTGACACTTGACTCAAGGCTGTCAAAAAGTCTTGTGCCAAACTGGAGCCTCTTCTAGTGTTTTGTTTGGAAGTCTCCTCGTCCGCTCGGCTCCCTGCCGTTGTTTGCAGGCCCTCGCGTTCCCGTCTCAGTTTCGCCAAGTCGGTTTCGAAGAGGGTTTCATTGGCCAGCACCTTCTCCCGTTGCACTTGGGTCTGAATTTCTTTTGGCATGTCGGGAATAGCAAATGCCATCAGTCCCGTCAGAGCAAAAGCCAAGTGCTACAAAGTCATGCGAATTTCGATCAATGCGACGCAATTGATTCAAACACGTTAATTAGAAGTTACTTACCTCAAACACGGCCACGAAGGCGAGTCTGGCTGCCATGATGTGCCAGTAACGATCGGAAGGTTCCATTGCGTCCGTATCGTTTGGGGGATTGTAATAGCCTCTGTACCGACAAAATTTGTGTTCTTCGCCTTCAATAGTTCTTTGCAGGGGCTTGTACCGGGCCGTTGGGTAGACTGCGGAAAAAGTAATTAATTTCCCATTAGAGTAATTTACTCATCGACTCTCTTGGTTATGATCTTTGAAACACAAACCTGAAAGTGAGGAGTCGATATAGCCCTGCAAGGAGGAGTCGTCATTCGTGTACTTGTACACGAGCCTCGGAATTATGTCACTTGTATAAGCAATCACGAAAGCCTGAAGGACAAAGAAAATTATGGCTAGGGTTCCTGCCTTTGTGGATCAAAATTTTTGCAGGTGCACACGTTGGCAGCTTACATTCGTCACTACAGACGTGTATGTGATTCCCTGCAGAATGCCGTACCATGCCCCAATGTCCTCCACTCGCTCAGCGAGTGGCCGTCTTAATTGGGTGATCCACTTGTAAGCGTCCAGCCGAATCTCAACGATATTGTTCAAAAGCGCAAAGAAAGGTGCGAGTGGAAATGCAGCTACAAACAGCGTTACGAAGCCGTACTGAATCACTGCAGACATCAGAGAGGCAATGTTAGTCACTATTAATGAGCCTATCGATTGATGCTAGATTGCATTTTTGCATTGTTGTAATGGTACCCATTTCTAAATACTCGTGGAACAAGGCGAGCTGATCCACCTCTTTCAAATTGTAGTCGTGCTCCCAACGAGTGAGGAATGCAGGTGTGTTGGAACGAGACTCCACGGCCGTTTTGTACCGGAACCTTCTAAACCAATTGCTGAATTTCCTGTGGGACATTTTTGAGTGCATTTCCCTCGGGAATTGTGAAATGATAATTAATGGCGGCAATTTGGACATACGGCATGAAGAGTTCCATAAAGTTGTTGAAGAATTGTTTCCCAATCATAATGATGGAAAGCTGAATGAATAGTTCGGAAAGACAGCCAGCTGGGTCACACATATCGCCACGTATTTTCTCAAACACATTTTCAGAATCATCTCCGGGATGTCGAAAAAATCGACCCTGTATGGACATTGACGACATTAAGGCGCCAGTAAGTGCTGAAACGGCTCGAATGAGGAGTGACATGGTGCAAGTGTGCGTGGGTTTCTCAATCGCAATGCGATCGAATCACAAAGTCAATCCATACTCGCATGAATAAACAGTCACTGATGGAGTTGAGATTATTGCCACTGGTGGCAAGTGCAGGCCATCAGCGGTTATGAGTTCTTTGTCGTAGTGATGGCTTGGCTTGAAAGACGGGCACGGGCACTTACCTTGAAAAAGGCGATGTAGATTAAGTACGAGTAATAATTTATGAACTGAAAGAGAAACATTTTGAAGGTGAAGCTATCTTCATATTCCGTTTGCGTGCGTGGAAATTCGCTATTTGTTAACCAAATGGCCACGTTGAAGTAGACTCTCTGAAAGATGACACGCAAAAGAAAAGTTTCGACATGAAGAGAGGTAGCATGACAAAGACATTTGAGTGGCATGGCGCAATATTAGCTTGGAATCTTCTAAGCAACAAAACACCTCTTAGAATTGCGCGAACACACGTGAGGCACTCGTTATTTCGTTATACTTTCCTGCACCGCATTCATTCATGGTAACAATCTGAATAGCACTTGAACAACACATCAAAATTTCACCAATATTAGCTTAGCGATTGGAATTAATTATGAGTTGATTCTTCCTGATTTCTATTGTCGCGCGCCGTGTTTTGTAGCAGTTGTTCAAGAAGGAGTTAAATTCATGGCGCTGTCGCTGTGACCAGGCAAAAATTGTATTGGACGATTTCGGAATAATCGATTTCATAAGAGCTACGAGGGAAATGCTACACTGGAATTGCTTTGTCCTTGTACGGAATGCATTGATTAAAGTAATTAATTCACCCGAAGGCGGCTCTTTAGTGCCTGTCACTCTGTTTGAGCGAGCGTTGAAGTGGACATGTGTAATTTTCTTAAGACGTACTTACATTGTGCAGAAAAACGACGATGATTAAATTGATGACGGCAGCAGAAACAGACGTAATAATTTTCGCATTGTCTTTGAAGAATTCGTAACTGTCCTCGGCTGTCGTGTAAAGGACAGACATCATGACTAGTCGATAGATGATGATTCCCATCACGACAAAGCCCACGATGAATAACAGTAGAAAGACAATCGAGCTCACGACGAGCATACGGACAGCTTTGCTCCAAAAGGACAAGTACGGTTCTGGTGCTTGGGTCACGGGATTTATGCGAAATGTTTTGACCTGACCAAGGAACAAACCGATTATGGAATGACACGGTATAAATTCTAGGGCGAAGCAATGGCTTACAGCAGCTTCGAATTCAGGTCGCGGGTCCTCGATGACTTCGTAACTGTGCAGATCCCATTCCCAAGAAATCACGGCGTGCTTTCGCTTCCAAAACTCCAGGAAAGAGGTAGCTGTAATTTGAGTCATGAGTTTTTTGGTGATATACACTGACATCGGAGGTGCTGAAGTGGCATGTCAAACGTACCCCAGAAAGCCATGAAGACAGCAAAGAAGACGGTCGCGGGGTTATCAAAGAAGTACGTTAGTTTCGAAAAGGTACATGAATCGTCCAATTTCCAAACTTGACAATGACCACAAAGCGGACACATGACCAGGCTACCGCCAATTTTTTTCTCGCAAATCTCTCGGCTTGATTTAACACACAAAATTCGGTTACTTGAATTGAACGTCTCATAAAGGCCGTTTGGTCCTTGGCGTTTAACTCACCTTGGTGCGTTGTAGTCGGTGTCAATGGTGGCGACCCCAAAGAGAAAACAGATGATTCCAACGATGGACGCAGGAACGAGCATTCCGGTGTAGTATCCTAGCCATGCGAAATAGAGTCCCACTTTGTCACCAAAATAACGCCGAACGAGCCACAGCGGCTGCTTCTTGTACCAATTGGAAAAATGTGCCCACTCGGTGTACAAAAGCTAAAGTGGACAACGAGAAACAAAGTCAAGCTCAGCGTAAACATAAGCTACGTCTCGATAGGTCATGATGTCGCAGAGAACTGCCGCAGTTAGGAGGTACTGTCTAGCTGTCACGTCAAAATCAATATCACAGATCCTCTGACATGATAAACAATTTTGCGTGCTTACTCGTCGGTCGTTTGGTTCTTCGCCAGCGTCTTCTTTATCGTATGGGCCCTCGTGCAACGGGTACGCCGCCTGAAATGTGCTGTCATTCAGCAGGCGTCGTATTCCCCCCTGAACAAATAGACACGAGAAAATCAAGATGACCAGCCGTCAATAGCACGTAAAATTGCGCTGAGTAAAAGGTCAGCACTTTAATATAACCTTATCTCGAATGCTTTCATCGTAGCGAATACGTGTCAGAATTTTCCAGACAATTTGACTTCGTTGTGCAGAAGTGAAGAACGTCTCCCTGTCTTTGATTATGAAGCTGTTAAACGAATATGCAAACGTGCAATCATTTGCTCGGATTCCTCAAATCATTTCATTAGCGGTATTTTCTAATTTTTTACCATTCTTCTTTCTGCCTACTGAAATTTGCCATAAAAAACGAGGGTTCTTGAGGCACACGTTCATGGTTGTAGTCAAAGTACGTCATGTTCTTGAAGTTCTTCCACCAACCATCGACGGTATTCATTTCGGCGTTCGGCTTGTCCTGTAATGTGACATTCTAAGTCAGCACGCGAGCCTCCGCAGGACAAAAATAGCGTGGAGAATCTAAGTTTAGCTGCAAACACAACTACGTCAACATGATAGACGCCACAATAAGCTAATTTTAACTACAATTCTAGCAGCATTTACTTGCTAAAAAAAGCGTAACAAGAAGCAATACGAGTGATGCAGAAATTCGTATTTCGAGCTGGGACGAAAATCCTAGGGTCGATAAATTGACCTGATTCTGGGTCCGGGTGTCCAGTACTCACCCAGCCCCCATCGTCGTCGTCGATAGAGGAAACACAACGCTACTATTTATAGTGTGGGATCACAAGGCTAAACGCATCAGTGCAGTTAGTTTCGAGGCAGACAGTCCGATCGCAAAATTCATGCTCATGCATCACATAGAGACAATAAGTGTACCAAAATTGAGTTACTCTCTCTGTTCGCTAGTATCCGTTGCTCTTGGGCCAGAGCCTTGACTTAAAACTTGATGACTGCTGCCTGATTAATGCACGAACAGACAGTTCATTGGACAGGTGGTCGTGATTCGTGCGGAGCATGTCATGGACATGGGTAGCATGCACCTGCTCTAAGCCTCACAGACACAGTCTACCACATTAGCAAAATGTTTATGACGTGACAAACTACGTAACGCATTCGTCTACTCCAAACGTAGCAAAGAGCACTGCAGAACATACCCACGCTTTATACGATATGGAGATGAGTTTCTACATCGTTCCAGGGTCAGGAGCGGGTAAAAAGATATCAAAGTGAGAAATTAAATTATTGATACAAAGATGTGGGAATTTGTATGGCACTTAGAAATTGGGAATATTTCTAATTATCGCTTAAGCTTGACGCTCGGCATTTCAGCGGTAAATTTCGTCACAAGCGGCAGTAAACCTCAATGCAGTTCCAGTGAACGGTGGGACAAGCGAAGGCTAATGAAAAGGCAAATATTTGAGGAACGAAGAGCGGCCCTATTTTTTAGCCGTTCAATAAGGAACGGTAATGAAATTTTTGCGACAGCAAATTATTCTGTTACTGCTACTTGGGATTTAGGTTGGGCCGGTTTCTATCGCTTCACTTCTTACTTAAAGTGATGAATATTTACGAGAACTCCAGACCAGCAAGACCGGTGTCCCTTAACTTGTTGGTCGAACGTTCTGAATTGCGATACATAATTAACGGGCTCGTGCTGTCGCTCATCGATTCGGAAAAGGTGAAATAACGCGGGGCTTGCGACGGAAATAAGAGTGCATTTATGATTTCAGCACTCCAGCCAACCTGTCTGCGTGTCCGCCTTTTATTGCTTGCGTCAGAATAAAGTGCAAAATTTCGAAATAATATATCAGCCAACCTCCGTCCATCAAATGAAATTATAACGCCAGAAAGTCTTCAAATATTTACAGCACTTGAAAAATTGGATATTGTTTTATTAAACGCTTTTATTGGTCGTGAAAACGCCACGAATGAATTCAATCGCTTTAATTGACTGCTCGCTTTTTGGAAAACGTGAAGCATTTACCCATATTTATTACAGTTGGGTGACAACTCCAAGGCTTCGCAACCTTGCCACTGAGATACCCGCTTTACCGAACGAAAATAGAATGCCTTTCCACTCCCAACTCATGTTTTCGTTGCACTTTACAGGTTAACCTAGTAATTAACAGTCTGGGTGATGTGAAGCTCTTTTGTTAGTTGAATCGAAGATGATGACGGGATAAATAAAATTGCAATGGCGATTAGGGAATAATTGGGGATTTTCCACCGCTCAGCAAACCAGGACTAAAGCTAAGGTGAAGAAGAGGATTATGGGCTTGGAAACAGCGTGTTGTGACAATTCCATGATTCCTCAATGTCACTGTGACTGTGTTTGTACGAGACATGTGATTGACGGTTATGGTCGAGCCAAACAATTTACAGAGAGTGCCCGAAGCCCAGTCTTGGAAATAATTCCATACCAGATTCCCAGCATGCCCACTGGGGCTTCATGCACGGCATTTTGCACCGTTTGGCTCGAAATCCATGTATCTTCCATTCTAGATGTGACATTTTGATTAGACTGGCAGTTAGTTTTTCGCTTTTCTTCCTTCACTAATTCAATATTTTTAGCAAAGAAAAAGCGGCGAGCAAAGACCGGCGTAGCGACAGCCATTGCGTGTTAGTATTCCAGACGGATAGCGGGCAAACAACGCCAATTTACAATTCCCTTGCGCCCTTGTACATCTACTCATTGTTGCTTTGTATCCCAACACTTTCTAAATTTGGAATTCAAGGCGGGGAAAGCAACAGAGGAAAATTGCGAAGCATTCAATAGCCACTCGCTTTCTTTTATACAGAAGCTTGTGGAAAGGTCAGCACAAAGAAATGAGGGGACATCTGCAAAATCGTCTATTTCTGCTGGTTTTATATCCACATGGCTCAATTATTTAGTCCAGAATGCCAATGTCATGGGCCCATGTTCTTTAACTGCTAAATACGAGGACATATTTCGTACCTACCTTAATTGGCATTTTCATGTTCATTATCTCTGCATACTTCGATACAACTGACCACGGTGCATGGACTTTGACAAAGTGCGTCCGCTCATCTTGATTGAACTGTGAAAGGCAAATATTTGTGCTAAAAACTTAATTTGATATGGATACTTATCGAATGAGAGAGCAAACTTTGTTACACGATGCGTGCTCTACCATTGTTTGTTCAAGCTGCAGTTGCGTCGCGTACTGCGAGAGCGCGTGAGAGTACGAAAAAATGCTTCGCTGCTTACCTTTTTCGTGGTGCCTGGATTTTGAGTTTCAATTTCAAGGCCCTCAGCGAGGAGGTTCCGCAGGAAGTTCTTTCTCCTCTGCTCCTTCACAAAATCCAGATCGTCCTCGTAAACAAGCACCATGTCAATCCGTCTCATCCCGTCGTTGAAGTACAGGCTCTCTATTTGCAATGTTGAACTCTGCGCTCAACCATACGAACAAGAAACGACTACATTGGGACGATTAACTGATTCTGCTTGGTGTGAGTAATTGTATTTTCTGCTTACCGTATTCGAATTGTAGGAACCGTGCCTTGTTCTGGTCGGTGAGCCAGGGTCTGGGAGGGAATTGGCGGCATCGGCATGGAGTGAGACGTTGTCCGAGTGTTCCATCACCAAACCAGGATTGTCAAATCCCAATTTGACTTGGGAAATGCCTCCGTTGTTCGAGTTTATGTCGCCTTCTGTGCAATCGCATGAAGAATATGAACACAAATTCAGACAAGTGAGATCACTCATCGAGGTTTTAATTTGGCTGATTTTCACATTAGTCTAGATTAGTCTCATGTTAATACATTTTTGAACACGTGGATGACCAACTCGGGCGGTGACACAGTTTTACGACATGAGATGGGCAGTGGTAATGTCAATTTAGAAGATGGGCCGAAAATCAATAGGCTCTAAAATTACGACCGATGTGGTGTGCTACTTATTACGCTTTCCAGTGTTTTAGTGATTGCTGGACGCTCTATTATTAGGAAGGCGCATTGTGAGCAAGCCAACTTGAACATGATAATTGTTTTTGTCATGCAAAGCTAATACGCGCTATATTTTCCATGATGCTTCATACGATTTGTGGCCTAATTTACTGAATTCTGTCTACTGTCGGCTTACTAAGCTAAAAAAATGCACCAAAATAGGCTGAAAGGCCCTGAAAGGAAACGGAACTTACGCTTACCCGATTTGTCGAAAGGTAGTGACCCCAACTGGTTAAGAAACTGGTTGAGATAATGAACATTATGTTGCGAGCCGAATGCGGCAGGCACCGGAATTTGATTTCCGGCGTTACTATGCATATTTTCTTGACTTCGGCGCTCCAAGCCGGATTTTGGAGGGTCAATCCATGTCGGGAATTCACGAATGACGAGATGATGGGAGCTTTTGGTCAGTAGCTGCTGTGGAACAACGTTAATTTCGCCCAAGTCCTCCACCGAGTCAAGATCTTGCACCAGAAAGGCGCCGTCACTTTCACGATTCGCCGGGGTCTTGGACCCTTTCACCTTTGACCTGGAACGATCGGTCTTCATATCTTCAACTGTCACCGCGGTGCTCATCGTCTATCATTTCAAAGGAGAACTTGTAAGAATTTTGGTTGGTGCCCCAGAAGAAACGGATTGAACTTATCATTTAATTGAAATAGAGGAGATAGAACACTTCGTGTCTACCCTACGCCGAAGCATTGCAGCAACGGTACATGTGAGCTGGGACCGGGCAGACAACTGACTGAATTGCCAACATTTGACAATTCGACTGTCTACTAAGCGGTCCATCTTTCCTGAGCATGTTTCCTGGTCCGAAATGGGAAACACTTCTTTCTGTAGAAGAATCGAGCGCCTGTTGGCAATGGTACTGTTTGCATTCGTACAAATTTTGAATTTGTACTTGAATTCGGGTACCTCGTTTCAAATTCCCAGTTATAGTAAAGCACTTTCGTCATGGCCACCCGTTTCGCTTGTGTAGCGATGTTTGCCCTATTTACCCAATCAAGTTCCTGGTGAGAGGAGACACTCGGTGGTTATGAAATGGTCTGCTACAATTCTTAGTCATAAATTGTGCACTGTGTACCCCTGGACGATGGGTATTCCCCGACGGCAGTAAAAATACTTGATATTTCGCTAAAGTACTACTAAAGCGTACGAAAGTACTCTAATAGCAAAATGAAGGAGGTATTGTGCAAGCCTAAAGCGAGCTGAAGTAGAGTTTATTCATAATTAATTAAAATTATCGATCGCCCTTAGCTGGACTGCAAGCCCGCATAACGTGGCCACATAACCATAGCCTAGTTTACGAAGCACTGTCACCTGATGTTGCATTAAGCCTAGGCATGTGGCGAGGAAAATGTCAATGTTGTTGCCCCTAACTCCTCTTCAATGTCAAGCACAGTGTACGTTTCCTGGCTTGTTAGTTTATGGCTGTGGTGCTTATTCGTGTTATTGTAGGTTCAAGTAATGATGCAATGCGTGACGTCCTGGATTCGTCACGAGAATGGACTTTGGACAAGCCGAAAATGGCAACAGTTGGCATTCAAGAGAATAATTATGTTGTTTTGCAAGCCTGGAAATGCCATTTGTACTTCAAACGACATCGACTCGGCGCCGGCGCGGTTTTCTGGGCATAAATGTTGAATTGGTATTGCTCTCCTGGTAGGCTGGCTTCTTGCTCTCTGCCGGATTGTTTTGTTTGTTGCATCACTCGAGATGGAAAATGACAGAAATCTGTAAAATGACTGTATAAACGGATTGAATAAATCGAGTTGAAATTGTCAGCAGGGAGCGCGAGTAAATGCACCGCGTGAAGGATGTCGGTTCAAGTCAAAACGAGACGAGACGCAGTAAGTCGTTGGATTTCTTGAGCTTCTTGACCCCCTCCTTTGGTCCAGCCTTGACAGACAGGCTCATACTCCATTTTCTCATCACCTCAGCTGCCAGGCCAAACTAAAAGCCAAACGCAGCTACAAGACTCGAGTCAGACTGCCAATGTACGCTACGCATTTAATTACTCCGCTGCGTTGATTAGAAACCGACAGAAATAGTTCCAGCAATTGTCAACATTACGGAATGAGCAAATGCCTGCACGTAGTGCATGCATAAATGTTCAAGCGTATGTATAAGCGAAGAATGGGTTCATTCAGTTCATTGTAATCAGTGTATGAGATGTTCGTACATGTGTAAAGTCAAGACGAGCATGCAAGCAGGCATTCGATTCGAGGTACCGAGAAATTATGAAGCTCGCGTTCTGTTAATACAAGACAAGGCAGTTAAGACCAAACGCGCACGTATGAGAAGACTGTTTTTCGTTTCTGAACAAGACGACCGGTTCAGCACAGCAGGTAAGAAGTTGTCAGAGCCCGAAGGGTTAAAATAGTCTCTCGAGAGAAACACCAACAATTGACTTTTGAATGCCTCAGCTTTGTTGCCTGTGTGAAGGGCCTGCTTCGTCCTCGTCGTCGTAAGCCGATTGCCATTTTTATTAAATATACAACCATAATTTCATTAGACAGAGAGATTATCATATTAGCGTCAGTCTCAAGCACCAGCCATCTTCCAGACACTATCGTCTTTACCGTAATTGTAGTCTCGAATCTGCCGTGCAAACATAATTACTTAATCGGATCATCTAAGTCAATGCAATAGCAATCCAGGAAAGCACTTCGAGCTCTGCTTCAATGCTGAATCCGACTTTGACAATCCCTGACGCGTGCTTACCTTGCTAGACGAATTGCTCACACAACATTTTTCATATTCATAGGCGGAGACGGACTCCGCTCTGCTCCATTCAACAGAAACGGCTTTCGGAACAATTCCTTTAGTGAATTGTTTAACGAGGAGGATTGTCAGTCAGGTGTTGCTGCATTGAAATGTTATTGTTGTTTTGGAGTATGACGTACATTGCTGGAAGGGAGAAATTCATTCGTCTCGTGTAATCCCTGAACGAACGGTATTTAGGCACGATTTCCCCGATTAAATGAACTCATCGCGGGCATTAGGCATCAGGTCTCGAGTGTCGAGCCGCCTGGACGGACAGAAGACTCAATCTAACCATGCTTCACTACCATCATCTTACTCGCCTTCGTGTAGTCCAAACAATAGATAATAATGGGTCTCATTTCATCATTATCGGCAGCGTGCACCCGGCCCATCATTTTCATATTACGCACGCATGCCCATTTTGTGGTTTGCTGGCATTCCAACACAGTCGCCTGCACACTTTAATACCTCTTGTTACAAAAGCATGATTAGCGCCAGTTTAGTCACTCGAGCATTGTTTCTTGCTTTCACGTTCCATTCACACTTTCTTTCGCCTAAGAACGCTTATACAGGTGCCTGCGTTCAGGTTTTTCAGCATGTGCACACCTGATACAATGTATGGACACGTTTTTCGTGTTTCCGTGCCATGAAACATGAGCGTCTAATGGCACAGCTTCTTGTGCGAATCACTGAGCCAGGGTGGCAAATTCTGTCCATTGCAGATTTTTGCTGAAAGCGAAAGCATTTCCATCACAGGATCGGACGGCTATTGACAGTTTCTTGACCTTGATCTGATGCTTGGAACTGACCACAATTTGACTTCATCTTGTACGAATAGAATGAGATTGGTTGATTTGTTATCTGGTCTGAAATATTTGCCTTTGGTATGCACAACTGAAACGTATCCTCGCTTTGTATGCCTGGCTTTTATTAATAATTTCGAATGCTCAGTAATTCGATATTATGTAAGCAGGAGAGACTGCGATGAAGTTACACCAGGCAAGAAAGAAGGAATTAAAGAGAGCGAGAGCGAGTTGAAGATGATCACGACGATGATGAAGAAAGATTTGAGAGAGCACGGAGAATTGTGCGGATGGGAGCGAGCATACGGGTAGATGTGAGGAGATGCGAGATTTTTTAGTGGTCAGGTTAGATAGGATAGACCCCATGGAGCTCTGGCTCAAGAGATTCATTGTCGAAATGGCAGAGAGAGAGGGTACAGGTGGAAGAGACGCTCAGACGCAGCAGCAGACGACGAAGCCAGGCATAAGCGAGGCTGAACACGTCTTCGACGGCCCGACTAGACTCTATCGTCTCGAGAAATAAAGAGACTTCTTGAGATAAAGTTTTGTTGGGTTCCACGCAGCGCGTCTGCAACAAGAACAACTTTTGAGAGTTAAAAATATTTATTATTATTAAAGAGTTTCAAAACTGTTTCATTATCTTACTTCTCGAGCCGGAGCTCGCAGTCAGTTCTTCGTCATACATTGCGTAGTGTTCGTTCGCCGGTGAGCGCAGTCAGCGTTCATGTGAAGAATTCACAAAAATAAAATAAAAACTTGCTCCTGTCATCTTACAAATTGAACAAAGTACACAATTCATTTCCCAGTGATGACTCCAAACTAATCACAGGTAGAGACACAAATCTCAAACATGTCGCCTGGCCACTTTCGATTCGACTCCAGTTCAGAAAGCGTCAACGTGATCCATCAAGCCTGGACCGAGGTAAGTAGTCTGTTCGTACAATTGCATCTAGACTTTGGCACACTGCAAATTCCCGAAACAATTCGAGAGGAGAAAACCATTTCATCGTGCGTGGGTGCTAATTGTCAGATGAACTGTAGGTTGAGTCATTTCAAACTGGCAGCAAAAGCGTGGCACGGGTTTTACACGTCATTTCACTCCCTTGGACTGCGCTTGAATTGTATCGTGTCTCGCGTGCGAAAGTAATTTGAAGTCGGTACTCGTTTAAAATTAGACCCACATTGAAACACGCGACCGAGACATGCATGGTTGCAAATTCAAAGCCTGCCTTCAATTGAGCGAACATTTCGCAATATAAACCACGCCGATCGTGACCCACGAAATATTTGTCGGTCTCTTTCTCCCATGGCGTAGTTCTGAATGAACTTGGTTGCGTTTAATGATTCGAGGAGGACCGCAATGTGGGTTCTCAATACACAAACTTTTTCATGTAGCTTGATAATAAAAGTTTTATATTGTTGTGGACAAGTGGATGCACTCTTTGACGACGACGACACGGGGTCGTATCAAGGTATTCGTGTTCGCGTATAGAAATGACAAAAGATGTAGATAACAGATGAAGATGCGACTAAGGAATACGTGCAGTGAATGCCGTGTAACTTGATAGTTGATAGTTTTGTGTCTCACAATAATAATAAGCCTCGTGTTGTTCGTTGCTGCTCCTCGCTGCACCTCTCACCTTCAACGTATTACTCCTAACCAGGATAACAGAAATTGTAAAAATTTACGTAATTTAGTGGCTTAAACAACTCGAAAGAACAACAAAGAAACCACAACACGCTGAATGTAATGCAAACTCAGTCAGCCAGGGAAGCTCAGACCGGAAAATTAGGCAATAAATTAAGAAAGCTCGAGTGCAGGGCTTTCGAGGAGCATTTCATATACTTCATTACCATTCAAGTTGAAAGCAAGGGCAAGGGCACATAGAAACAAAACTAACAGGAATAGAATACACGTTTAATGCGTCATATTCGCAGTTGCCCGCCACCTAATATTGAGTAGTCTTTTTTTTAAATGCGGTCAGATCTCTATGATCTCTTAAATGTTTAAGTTGACATTGGATTGGAAATTAGCACAGAATTTCCACCCGATTATTTGATTTTTGCATTTTTCACTCGTCAATTAGGAGGCGACTGGAAGGAAGGCTTGTTACAGTTCTCATAATATTGAGATTTACCACTTTTTAATTGCAAAGCATTCATCCATCGTGAGCATGGAACATGGAGCTTAATTTCAGTGTGAGAAAGTGCGTTGAAAGTTGAAAGGGAGGAAAACGGTTTTTGTTTTTGGTTTGGGCAAGCATTCTTGTGCCGCAGCAGCAGGAAGGAAAAGGAAGGAACCCGCGTGCACGAACGGTATCATGTAGCATCGTACACGTAAGAAACAAGTCATCGGAGTTCGAAGAGCGGCGACAGGTTCTTAATTGGAATCCGCCTTACCTGCCAGCGACAAGCAAAGGCCGCAAACCACCAAAACAAAATGCTTGTTCTTGTAAGGGCAGACATGCTTTCAGCATGTACCACGAGGCTCAGGTTGCTATGCTGAACATGCGGACTGCATTCTTGCGAACACGCGTCTTTACTCGAGCCTCGAGTCCGAGATGATCCCGGGGTCCAATTAATAATAACTTTATAAGTGCAAAATGCAATCAGTAACACGAGCATTATACAACTTCGGGACCCGATGCAAATATTTGGCGGCCGCAATATATTACATTTTTGTTTTAATTTGTTATAGTTTTCACCGCAAAAATATTTCGCGCTTCGTGGTGAAAACTATGTATATCACTGATCTGAGCATTTACAGATGTTTGCTGTTAATGCAATCTGTGGGGTTGTAGACGGGTCGGATGACCTCCCCAGGTAATTAGTTACTACTATGTAAGGCACGGCTAAATTGAAAGAGGCGTGGTAATACGCACCTACACAAGTTTTTCGGAAGAGCACCCGAAAAATTCCACCAAATCGACAACCTTCTGCTCAAAACATTTGACTGTTGGATCGATTAATATCTTTATGTTCGGGTTTCATCGCCAATCACATGGGCATGGGAAATCAGGGGCGATTTCGAATCAGAAGAGAGATTCAAGATAATACTTAACTGCCCCAAGCCTTGAAGCCTAGACTTGATTTTCCAGAACAAAGACAGAAAGTAAGGCCCTGGTCATGGGACTGAACATTCAGTCAAATTTTGATCAAATATGCAAAGTGCAAAGGAACCAAACGAGTTTATGACAGGAAAGTGAGTCTGAGCCAGTTCTTGGGGACAGAAGAAGAGCAAATAAAAAAAGCACCCGAAGATGCAAGATGCCACTCCAGTCCATACAACCTGACTTCAAGACAATAATCAGATCACGTAGCAATGCATTGCACTTTTACTGCAGCGGCTGATTTGGACACTGCGACAGAATATACTCCAATTACTGTATTGAGACGTACGAAACGTAGCGCGGAGTTGGGAATACAAGTGGCAATTAGCATTTGAGTAAGTGGAAAACACATGTATCTAATAAGTCGGACGCAATCATTATTGTAAATGCATTGATAAAACACAAAGCGTGTGACTGGTCATTCGAGGGGCTTGTTACGCGAGTTGCAGGCGAGTTATGGTGGTATAATTTGAAATGTCAATATTTGAAGCATGCATTATTAACTGACTGCTATGCTGCTGTATCCAAGCGTCTTGGCCTTTGGAATTCCTGAAGTATTAGTATGCAAGGCTCATGTTGCGAGTCGTTCTAATAGACCATTGTTAAATTTCTGAAACCAGTAGCCAGCCATCGCCATCATTTTGCATAAGTAAAATGGTTCGTGGTTCTCTTTTGTGCTCAGTGCTTGAACTCTCGACCTTCTACAACAATGTTGTGTAGGAAGGAAGTGTAATAAATAGTGAGAGAAAAGTATCGCGTCCACAGGCCTGTGTTAATGAGCCACGTCTTGCAAATATCAAGTATGCACATGCATAATATGCAGCGGGCACGGCCTAGGCACGTTGGAGTGACAGGATGTTGGAGAGATCTCGGCGTGCCTCACTCGCCGAGGTGCCTCCGGGTTAATATTATGTATTATTGTGATCATCAGCATATTATCGTAACACGCTGGTCGTCTTTATAAAATAAAATAAAATATTATTACAGCCGTGCAGTGCAGACCATTTCTTTTTGTGTGCGTCTTGAATTGCATCGCGTATCGCAATGCGCATCTACGTGTCTGGGTTTAAATCGTACGCTGCACAGGGTAGAGAGAGCGTTCAGTTCTTAATCTCCCTCTACGGACACTGAAAAGGTGGAAATATGTAAAAGTGAGGGGTTGAACAATCTTATTACGAGGGCATCGTGGCGTGGGGAAATGAAACTCAAAGAACAACTCAAAAAATACAGCTCAAATATTCTATTCTATTCTTCTTCCTGCTCGACTCACCTGCCCTGCTCGAGTCCGACTCTACTGTGGTCCAACCACGCTGCGAAAATGTATTACCTTAGCACAACAATTAATGCAAATCGGGCACAGTACAAACATTACAATCGGACTGCGTAATCAGACGGATGTAACGTATTTGCATTCGGATGTCGTGGTGACTCCGTAATGCCTTTGTAACAAGACTCGTTTATTACGCACTGAACTCATTAGCAATTTTGTCTTTTATTACCCTCGTTAATTATTTGAGATTCTCAAGAGTTAAACCAATTAACGTAAACATGCTAAAAGACAACATGGGACATGTAATATTTTGTTTAATCTCGTCCGACGCGATAAATGGCAGACGGCCTGGCCTGTTCTGCACAAAACAAGTGTGTAATTACGATAAGAGCAAGTTTTCTTTTTCTCCAAGTCCAAGCGACGCAATGGCCTCAACTCTCAACATTGCGAGCGCGCTACGGGCAAAAGGCCCGTCGTAATTGTTGGGAGTGCGACGACAATTCCTAGATTATTCGAAATGCCCATATTAAGAAAATTAATGCAGTTGATTTTGCGGAGCCCATACTGGGCTGGGAACGGCAATAAAATAAATGTGAACCTGAACTTGTGATTTTACAGATGTAAAAGATTAATGGCTACACAATCGTCTGGTGTCCGTGAGTTTGCGAGGACATTAATTATCTGCGGCGACCACTCAAGTCACAAAGAAACTCGCCCAGTCACAACTGAATTTTAATTAGTGAGCCAAAGACATGTCAATTTACTCGTTCGTTCAAAATGACCAGCGCATCGCGCATTGTTCTTTAAGAGCAGATCCATTTCACCGTTTAAGGTAGGGAACCCGAAAAAAGGTCTCAGTGCATTTCTAAAGACGTTAGGCTGAGAAGTCAGCTGGAAATAAATTGGGCAAATCGTAAAAGACAAGGAACATCCAAAAAATCTGGTTTTCTTGCAACAAGTCAGAGAAAGACCACACTCGAGAGGCCGGTCGTGTTATTTGGATCATTTTAACAGCCGACTTGGAGATAAAGCTTTCAGGTTGGAGGGTCAGCTCTCACAAATAGTTAAATGAATGACTAAAATATTCAGGTGATTTATGGCGAGCGAATGGATTAAATAGTTCGTGACAACAGTCTTCATTTATTCTTTCGATTATGAAGCAAACTCATAGTAAGGCAAGAACCATCGTATTCATGTTCCCAAAGTGCAGTACAGATTTAATTTGACTTTTAAGAAATACACACTACTCCAGAATGCCGGGTTGCTTTGTTTTGTCCCTGTGCTTGTGCCTTTGATCCGACAGTGCCGTTGGTGAAACGCCAAGCAGGACATGATTTATGACATGATTTCAACCATTTGGAATTGTTTGTACAACAGTCACTCCGAATTCGCGTATGCCTCGTGCAATACAATCCAGCAATTAAGGACGTCAAGTGCCGGGAACGCATTTGTTCTGCCTTATAGGCAGTATTTGGGGCTGTAAATATTTGTCCACTTGATTGCCCTCTTCATTAGTTGAACTAGAACCACGACCTGGTGCAAGGACAAGACAGGGCGTGGGAACGAGAAGTGAGAAGAAGCAACGACCAAATTTATGACTTGACATTTTAAAAAATAGAACTCCTTGCTGACTGGCAATAAAAAGATAATTTCTAGCGCTTAGGCTTAAAGGATCTGACACCATGGTTGATCTAACATGTGTAGTATTTGACATGCCGTTAAGTTCATTCCAATCAAACTTAATTACAGGTCAGAGTTAGGAATATTATTGAAGTGTCAGTCAAGGTTCGTTTACTCATCTTGGAACTCGTGACTGCGCTTGGCAGAAAAACAAAGGCTGGCTCAAGAATTGATTTGGTTAAGCAGATCACTTTCAGGACAATAACACAATATTGACCTTTCATTCCATTGAAGCAATGGCTGAATGGCCATCCCATTGTTATCGTTTTAATTGAAATCAAGTCAAGGCTCGAAATGCATGGCTGAGGCTGCTTTGTTTGGGCAGCCCTTTGTTGCATGGCGGGTGTAGCAAATTGTTGTTTGTGATTGCATGTTCAGAAGCAGGCGATTGTGGTTACGAGGTAATCACACGGCAGAAACACGAGGACAAAATTGTTACCACTACTCTTCAATAATAGTCTTAATAGTATAATAGCGTAATGATGATGCGCTTGTTCCCAGTAATCATGCCCGACAAGACGAGGGAGAATATCTCGACTCTACTCTATAATTTGGAAGAATCCTTTTCTCTCAATTATTCCGTGGCCCACTTGTGCTTGCCAATCAACAGCCTGCCAGCACCTTGACGAGTTCTTTCAATTCAAGCAGGGCAGTCATCATTATATTTACCTAGTACTTAATCGCTATCAAAGTATTGTTATTAAGTTCATCAAGTCACACGATCTCACAAAGTAGCAAAGCGAGTGGGCTACATTGCCTTCTTCTAATTCAAATTCTGAAAATATCGGCAACGGGGCTTCTGATTTCTAAGCGACAAGTTCAAAGAGGGCAGAACCACGTTTCAGTCAGGTAACATTCGACTCGATTGGTAGACAGAATCCTAATTGACAGAGGGCAATAAAGCCAGTCGAAAGTATAAACTACAAGTGCTCATAAATTCATTTATTTCAAATTTCAACATTTTATTTCGTTTAGAGAGTCTAAATTTACACTCGAGTTATTTGGTGGTCCTTCTCTCACTCGAAAAAGAGCAGAACGTCAACTAAGCTGATTATGGCTATAAAGCAATTAGGAAGACAAACTCTTCGATGGGAAATCCTTTGCTGGCCAGGGCAAATGAAGTACGCGCTTGACATGCACACTGTTGTTGTGCCGGCCGCTCCATGTTGTCCACCCTCATCCACGGACTCATGCAGCTCTTGTTCCCTGCACGGCATGAAATCAGGTCTGATTATTAACAAGTTGAAGGCAGCTCCGTTCCTCCAGTTGGGTTCACTCGGCTGTTCCACGAAGATGATAGGACGACGTTTCCCAAAGGTACAAGCGCATCTACTCGATCAAACGTACATTTTCTCGGTGACATGTCAAGCTCGCTCTGAACTGTACGGGTGGTAAGCGAAAAAGTTCCTTCGGAAGTGAGCAAGGGTTCAGATCAGACCTACCTGCTTAATCCTTAAAAATGTTTTTTGTCTTTGGTCCGCATTTTACAATTTGTGAGTCGAATGTTCGACATGAACGAACATCGAGCCCTTCAGGAATCTAAGCCATTTATACCATCTGACTTTTGACGGAGCGGTATTTGCTGCGCGCTTTGAGCATAGCGCACATTCTCCCGAAATATTCGGTAAAATTGTCCCCTGACAAACGGAAAGTCAGTAATCGATGCACTGACAATGACCATAAATCCACAAATTCAAAATTTAGAGTGAACGAGCATACGAACAGCTCCTTTAGTAAACTTCGGCGTTCCACCATGGTACTCTGTTTGACACGAAATGTCTTGTATTCGATTTTGATTCCTATCTGGCAGTTGCTTTCTGTTCTGATGGCATGCACATACTCGTGTTCCCATCAAGTGTCAATGTTTAAATAATACATTCTGTTCCGATGTTCATCAGGATTTAGTATTGGTAATTCGTGGATTGTACCATGTTCATGTGAAGTGGCGTGGAAGACGCGCCGTGTTACGGCATTAACAAACAAACAATGAGGCACAGGTGACCAAACACGCAGTCATTTATTATCAAACAAAGTGCATTTGTTTGGTCTCGCACCTCGCTCAATCCTTCCTCTTCTCCGACTTTTCTTCTTGCTCGTGTTTGTCGTGAAATACGTGAAATGTGAGATTTTTAATGTCATTTTCCCGTTTTCTCTTGTTTGCAGAATCCTGTCTGATGCTCCGCTGACCGTGCTGACCCGAGTTGAAAGAACGCCGCAGAGTAATTAAGATTATTGGTTTCACAATTCTTCAAACCCTCAACAGCAACTCCGCCCAACGATTTCGCCAGCGACGTCAATCCTGAGATCAGCAGAACAATTTGAATTCCAAAATAACTTGTGAACTTTTCCCTCTCCTACGAAATTGTGAATTTGGTTTTGTTGTTGTGAATCTTCCCACAACACTTTCGAAAGAGAGGGCAGAAGAATGCGCAAAGAATTGCTACGTGCATAGTATCGTTATTAATAACGCGTTTGTGCATCCACCCAGAACCAAATCATAATTCTTTTCTTGTGGCCATTGTTTCGACGAATGAACCTCTTGACTCTTGACTTTTCGTGCTCAGCCAGTCACCTTGGTCTTATCAGTGTCGGTGCTTCGCTCTGTTCTGTGTGAGACGAAAGTGAGCAACAGAAGCTTTGGTCTTCTATGTGGGCCTGCAAGGCAATTTTCGGACTGTGAGATGGAATATGAAATATAGACGCGGAGTGTTTCGAAGAGAAACAGGATTAGACCTTTAAGTTGATCTTTTGCTCTTCGTCCCTCGGATTATAATTTCACAATAGTGTGTTCCGGAGTATGTGATTGTGTGCCTCAAAGAAGGTAGCCAGAACCGGCAGAGCCCGAGTGTTCCAGCACTACGATCATCTGAAGTCTACAGAGCTGATGTTGAGGGAATCGAGCCCATTGAATTAAAACGTCGTGTTTCCCCACGCCCAAATACGGTTGTATCCCCTGCAGAACAGAAACTTGGCCTCAGCACAGTTCACAGCGTTGAAGACTGGGCAACAATTCTCAAGTGCTCGAACAAGCTGCAACAATGCACTGCTCAGGTAGTACACGACGACTGCCAACCTATTAAGACTGCCAAGTACAAAGTGGAAGGTTCTTCTGGATGAATTGGTCAGTTGCCATCGGCTTCTCTCCGGCATAACTTCTTCTCAGGTTTCGTTCGGCTCGAAAGTGTACGTGTTCCATTGAAGGCGAACAATTCATCCTCCGAGTACAATAAAAGTGAACGAGAAGCACAAATTCTAATAGTGTACCCTTTTCGTGGAGAATTTCATTTGCTCCTTCGTCCGAACAAAAAATTTATTGGTTTACTCGCGCTGTTAACAAAAAGAAGCTCAAAAGTTTTTGAAAGGTAAGACAGTTTTTCTCTCCACTCGTTATTTTAAAATCCGCTCCTCGCACAGCGATTGCCGTGCATTTTTCTTAAAAATAATGAACCTAATCCCATTTCTCATTTGCGCTCGATTTTTAGTGCCCAGTCTACGGAACGGAAACACAATTGACAGGCTGGCAAGACTCGCAGGGCCTTCTCATTAGTGAAATCTTAGTCGCAGTGCCCCACGTCTGAAATTAATGAATCTCAATTTGTGGCGCTTCTGCCCACTTTCATCGAGTCTCGCACATTTCAGTAATTCGTCGGATGGTTGGAATTTCTGACAGCAGCAGTTAAGAACGCGGGTGCAAGTGTTTGCGTGGTTCACAAATATTTTCCTTTTGTCACTCCACGAAGAAGCAGGGTACAACAAAGTCGGTGACTCGACATTCAACTCTGTGTGCTTCGGCTCCTTCGTTTTGTTGATTCGTGCTTGTTAAGTAAATATTGAAGCAGCAGCGTCTGTAGAAAACGGAATGTAGATATTCGTGTTGGCGCGAGTTGGTCTCCCAACAACTGTTAAGAGGCCTGTCTGCGGAAATTCAGCAGCTTCCAGCAATGTATTGTCTACGATAGTCCACTGATTTCTGCCACATGTGCTCGGCTTCGACTCCCAACGCCTTCTTGCTTTCTTTGGCGAAGAGGACGAAGAGGCATCATGGTTCAGTTTTGCTCGTGTTGTTTCCAGTGTGAGAATTCACTGGAGAATAGCATCGTGGAATTAGAAAATGAAGTTCACAGTGACAGCACCGTCAACCTGACTCAGAAATTGCAACATCAGCACTTTAAGATGATTGGCACAAACTCTACGCGTCGTCTGGGGTTGTTGATTCCGATTCGTTCGGCACGTTCATTCAAGAACCTGTGTTTTCTGACAGCAATGCTGACATTTTGTGTGGGGATTGGAGTCGGGATTCTGATACCGCTCTATCTCATGCCGAAAGCGGAAAGTTTGGCGATCGGAAGCCCGTTCAGTTCGAACAGTAGTCAGAGTGCGAACGATGTGCATTACGGGCATGTGAACTCGATGCTGCTAAGGAGAGAAGACGCGTCAAGCGACATGCGTCAAGCTAGTACACCACCTTCCTCAGTGTTTATGAGCGGTGTGCCACCAAATTCAGATGAAGACATTTCAAGCCGATTTCCAGAATTTGCCCAAATACAAGCGCTCGTGCAGCACGACACGACCACTGTAAATAGCCAGTCGGAGAGTGGTGCGAGGACTAAAGTGATAAGCAACTACCACTCTCCAAGCTTATTTAGACCAAAACCGAATGTTAAGTTTGTAGACTCAAGAATTCTTTCGTTGCATCCTGTGCACCAGCCACAACCCCAGCAAATTCTTCCACCCGCAGTGAGGCAGCAGGTCAGTGCATCAGTGCAGTCCAGAGACACAGACAGATCTCATAAACCAAATTCAAACGTTGGCTACGACTCTTTGTCAGTTCTCGTGGAAGGCATTTACTGGAGTGATACAGTCGAGAAACAATTGCCAAAAGGCTTTAGCAGTGAAAATGTGACTGACTGGCGAAATTTTGTGCTCCACTCTGCCGTGGACCGGATGGAAGAGGGCTGCGGCAGAATGCAAAACCGTCTGCTCACGCTAGACGGAGAAGTGCACGCCTGCTGTAGGTACAGGCAGAACTCCGACCAGATCCAGGGAGAGATCTTCAGTTTCTATTTGAGTCGCCTGCTGGGACTGGAGAACCTGGCGCCGTCGACGCTTGCTCTCATCCAGCTTGCCGATCCGAAGTGGATGCGAGTGCGGCAAGACCTCAATTCAGCGCAGTGGACGGAAGAGAAGCCGGTTGTGCTCACGCAGTTCATTCCGAACCTCTCGCCAGCGTTTATTCCGGCGCCCTTGCGTGATTCCAAGCGATCGCTGCACCCCATCGACATCCTCCTCCTGTCCAACTCCATCGACTCAACGGCGACGCCTTCGGTAGACGTGATAGAGTTGGCGCAGTGGTCGGATCTCATCATCTTCGACTACTTGACCGCCAACCTGGACCGCATGGTGAACAACCTGTACAATCTTCAGTGGAACCCTTCCATGATGGACGCGCCAGCCCACAACTTAGTCAAGGATTCGTCGACGGGGTTGTTGGTCTTTCTCGACAACGAAAGTGGTCTCCTGCACGGATACAGACTCCTCGACAAGTACGAGCAGTACCATCGAGCAATGCTAGACTCGTTGTGTGTGTTTAGAAAGTCTACTGTGAACGCCATCAAGAGACTGAAACACGACAAGAATGTGGGACATCTCCTGAAAGAAATGTTCCACTCTTCCGAGCCGCATCTGGTCGACTATCTTCCGATGATGCCTGACAAATCTGTTAAAATACTTAATCATCGCATTGAGCGTGTCTTCGACCAGATTGTGAAGTGCGAGAGCTTATACCCATTATAGTGCACACCGTCCTTAGCTTATCACTTCAAGAAATTAAACTAGTTTCGAATTCGACCCTCGACAGGGCTTCGCGAGTTGAAGAAGCAGCTTTTGTACTTCAGTCCTCATTGTGATTTCAATTTAAATGCTAACTTTAATCTCCACGTTCGCGTTGAGCAGTAACGGTTTCGAAATTGACATGACAGACAGTGAGAGAGGTGATATACTGTGACGATGATGACCATTTCGCTGTTCCAGGCTATTGCATTAATTACAGCTTCGCATTAAGTCGTACCTGCTGGCCCTTCCCCTACTCTGGCGTCAGCGTTGTTCAGTGTTACTTCAAGAATTCATGTGTCAAATTGTCATGCCGAGCTTGGACTGAACTCCTTTGCCACGAAACAACGAACGAACGATCGTGCTAGAGTAATCTCTGTATATTTAGCGAACGTACTAATTTATAGCGTAATCCAAATAATGTAAACAAGCAATGTAATTAAGTGCCAGTGTACTGAAATATGTTAAGAAGCGTCACGACTGCGCACGGCGCGCGAGAGTCCCTTAAGAAATGTACATCGAACATATTGCTAAGTACCCCTGAATAAAGATGAAGATGTTGCTGAATATTGCGGAACTGAACTCAAGTAATTGCCTGTTTATGACACGCAATCCCAGTAAATCATACACGAATTTCTGCAACTGTCACTCGAGGCATTCTGATTGTTGCCTGTTGGATTTCACCATTTCACAAATCATGTCGTCGGTGATTTATAGTCTTGTGGTGACCTTCTTGTACCCAACGCATTTCTTGTCATTTCGTCGGGTCCTATTTGGCCCTTAATCGCATTTTCTTGTCACAGCGCAACAAACAGCAGCTGCTGCTATTGGATTTTACTACTTATGGGAATAATATAAAGTTTAATGGAATTTTATTGAAAAGTACCCCAAAACAGGACAGGACGTCTTTCCGCTGCGCACAATAAGCGAGTTAGAAGAAATGTCTTTGTGCGAAGGTGCGATTCTTTAGAATGGATTCCTGCTTTCCATTTTCTGTGTGAATTCATTCGAGAACGGTTTGTTCTGAGTTCCCTTTGGTCAAGATAATACACTGTATTTATGAGCAGAAAAGTGATTTACAATACTGCTCCTTTTCTCAGAAAAATCAAGCCTTCCTTTCAGACTGAGCGAATGCAACGCGCAGGTAAGCTGATTTGTGAGCTGGACTCGTAGTTCTATTCCATCATCATTTACCTACCGGAGGTAAAGCGCAAAACCCTGTTTGAAAAGGCTGCCACATTCCATTCCATTCACCTTGCGTGAGATGGTCAATCTGCAACTTCTTTTTTATGGACGCCGCATTTGCCAAGCCGGATAATTGCTCCTTTGCACTCTTCCCTGCCCCATGACCGAATATCTGAATCCTTTCGTCTCCTTCGTGATGAATGGACCTCTTTTCATATTTTCGACAAAAAGATGGTTATCGAAATACATCCAACCCTAATTCGTTTAAGTGAAAGCAAAAAGAACAGACTGCGACAAGCTGAAGACAAGACGGGCCCCTTGCGTTGCAATGATCCAGGGAATAATAAATTAATGATATAATGATTTCAATGCCATATTATCTCCCGGAAGATCAAACACGAAAATAGTTCATGAGCATCGGCTCCGTCGTTTCGTGATGTCATCGGGCCAGGCGTCGTCATAAAATACATTTCTTAAGCTCTAATCACATCGCGACGAAAGGAGACTCAACTTTCGGAGAAGCGGGTTCGAAACACCGACCAACTTGACCATTTTACCTTGCCATGCCTTTGTTTCATGTCGCAATTATGTCTGCGTCTGCATCCATTTCGTTTCACAATTTAGCTGCTCAAAAATGAAAAGGGTATCAACAGGTAACGAAAAATTCTCCTGACAAAGTGCTGTAGAGAAAATTTCATTCCCGTGTTCCATAAAGTTCTTAATGACTTTATGGTCTTGCCTTCTGAATTCCATCGATTTGAGAAAAATACAATTTATTGCCAGGGATTCTTACATTTACTAGTCTGCTCGTTCTAAGGCAAGTCCACTGCTCACTGCTTCCATTTCTGACCAAGTCACTGTGATCGTATCACATTCAAATTGTTGTTATACGCTCATTATACCCAATTTACAAATTCTCATAAGGACCCAAACAGCTTTAAGAACATTCAGTATTTAGGAGTCATAAATCAAAATCTTATGATAAACGAGCTGAAGACTTTGCCAAAACAATTTTGACTTTGTTTTTGCTACAGATTTGGTGATTTTATTTGGCTCGAATGGCTTTACAAACTCTTTACTCTCTTCCGATGGTCTCACCTGGCGGCAAAGTACGCCGATTCCCAGGCTTCCAAACGACGCAGATGTCCCCCCAAAGATAGGCGAATGTCGCTGGTGTTGACTCAAATGCTCAGTCGGTGCTTGTATATTTAGGATAATTTCATTATAATCTCGGAGATCTTGTTTACGATATCAGAATCCGACATGAAGAAATTGTTTGGATAATGAGGGATACTTTCTACTGAAAGCCTCATTAACCGCGACTTGCGTGAGCAGGCCGGTCTCGGCTGCACGCACGCACGCACGAATCTCTTTACTTAATAATGACGGGTCCTGCCCTATGCCATGCCATGCTCAATCTTCCAAGCTGCAAGATGTGCCCCTGATGAATGCATTATTGACAGAAGCGTTTGGTCAAAATGTGCCGAACACCTGTCCAGTATCCAGTTTATGTCGGCACATATTTTAAGATTGTGGGGTTGCGCCGGGGCGCATAAGTAGTCAATCTGCCAATGAGGGTTTCCACAGGCTCCAGTTTTGTCTAATACGGCCACAACACTGTTTTCGATACTGATCTGGCACTGTTTTCGACGAAACTTACACGGTGGAGCCAGCCACCTTTCTAATTTCGATGCTCAAATTAGCTGGGGCGACTAAATTCGAGTTTGGTTCGGGTTCTCTCCACATCATCGCGATCGCATCAAGGGGATTCAATCAGTAGGCGCAAAAGACCCATAACAAAAAGTGTAACTTGACTTTGGAACCTTTTTTTAAGGAAAATGTAATATTTTATATTATTTTCTCGAGCGGAGGACGGAGACGCATGGTGGAAACCCCCAATAGTGCGGAAGATGCATGCACAGTTCTCTCCGCAGTATTCCTGAAATTTATTCCGAGCCAGCGTCTTACCTGAACGGAGAATTTATAAGACGTATAAAAGGCAGCCAAACAATCCTTTCCCTCGGCCCTCACTGACTAATAACAATATTTTGGGAAATATAAAAGAGAATCTCTCAAAAGTAATCATCATAATTTTTACTGATAGCTTGAGCTCGCCGAGTCAAAGGGTAGCAGCAGAAACGACGAGTCTTTGATCCTGGAAATTGTATTTTCTTTATAAATTGAATCAGTTGGGCACAAAGGAGACGAAACAAAAGAAGCCTCGAAAGAAGTGCATACAGACTCCCAAATATTAATGATAATTACTTCCCAAAATGCCCGTTGACCCCAGCACAAATTCTCTTTCACCGGCGCGAGAAGGCATGATTCCTGGGTATATTTTTATGGCTTCCCTCGGTCCAAGAGACTTTCAGAACGAATTTTAAGTACACAGCTTCAATTTTGGCTCTCCGTGTGTGCATAAATGCAAATAGATTAAATTTGGTACTCGATTTCACGCATCGTTTTTTAAAAAAACATCGCTATAAAAACAATAGGCCATATGTGGCAGTTCAATATCCAAACGTTACGACCCAAGCCAGGTAAATGCAATGTACACATTTGCTCGCATGGTTGAACATTCGTAAAGCAGAGAAAGACGAGAATTGTCATAAAGAAATTACGACGGTGTCAATTTTAGAGCTTTGAGGTTGAGCAATGTGTGTGAAGCTTTCTTGCGCGGTTTCATACCCTCCTCGCGTTTGTTGCGCTCATTTCCGTGGAAGGACCCGCAGATTGAAAGGACCCCGGCCTCTACGCATTGCGCCGAGCGATACGGTTTTAATAAAAGGACATTGTTGTCAATTTTCATTTGAGACTACGAATGTGAGGATTTCTCCTGTACGCAATTCGAATGCGACACGAAACACAAGACATCATCAATAACCTGGTCCCTTTTCCTTTCGGAATCGGGCGATGATGAAACACGCCACTTTTTACGTACTCTTTTGTGCTTTGTTCGTTGGGTTAAGTGTGATTACATTTTCTTTTCAGAGCAAGAAGACGAAAGGACCCCTCACGCAAGACATCTTGAAGGAAACGGCAGAACAGAGTCATAATTTTATTAATTCCACTTTATTACATCCTTAAAATCTTTTGAACACTTTGTCTGCTCTGCTGTCATGCTGCATTTGCACTGCACAACTACCCCGTACTGCTTGAGAAGTCAGGTACTTAATCCTGTGTGACATACCGGTGGAGAATCCATCTTGAAATGACTCAAACTGCCACAAAAAGAGTGTGCACTGGCGCCGTGAGATTGTCACTGTCGGCCCATTGGCTAGGCTGTAGTCCACCACAACGCAAATGGCTTGGCATGCAAAAACCAACTTAATCAAAATACAGCGACCGGGTTAATGATATCTTGTTTCACGAGTCAAGTGTAGCTGTCAACTCTGCATGAGGTGAATCTCGCCCGCAACAAACAACGGACGCAAAAAAGAATATCTGTGAAAAAATGAACGCTTGAGCGAAATGATAACAGCGAAAGAATTTGCCAGTGTAGCCTTCATTCCTGCAGTGGTCAAGACAAGAGTAAAGAATTTAATATTCGTAATTCTTCCTACTCCATGAGCAATGCAAAATATCTGTTGTCTGGTGATTCATGCCACGACCACTCGTAATCACTTGAATAATGGTTTACGAAGAGGAAGTCTGAAACCTGTTTTCGCTTTGTGATTTCTGTAATTTCCAAATGACCATTTTATGCAAAGGGTCTTAAATGTTAATTTAATTTACTTTTTCGTAAACAGGATAGCTGAGCGATAATCGAATTTAGATTAATTCTTCTGCCTCGCTTGAAAGCATTGCCAAATACGTCAAATCAGGTCCAAATGCAATAAAACCGAGTTTTCTTTGCTTTCCAATTTGGCAATGCCAAGTGAAATGCCAAATCCTCCGACGAAGGTGTTCTGGTCGACCGTGAATTTATCGCGTTCGATTGATGGTTTTGTCGCGTCTCAGGAGACGACAATATTTTACACGTGTATCAGTTGTAAGTTGTTTATTGGCTTGTAATGACTTCGTGTTTCTTGTCCTGAACCGCAGTAGACAAGTTGCTTTTTATCATTGGCAGCATTACGGCGGAATGTGCTCGATAATGATAGGTGTAATCACTTGGATGAATCCCGTCGCTATTAAAAATCAGTTTGGGCTTGCGCCGAGTAATCATTAGACCCCTCTTCTTTTTTGAGTCTTCCTTAAGAGAGTGAATGGGGAGTAGAAGAAAGAAGATGAATCCGTTAATCTCAATGCACCGGGCCTTGGAGTGTGGAGTCTGGAGGAAACTGAGGTGAGGGGCTCGCTCGACGTAGCTAAGCTGTCAATGATGATGGCCCTGATGATTTTAAACTGCTCCTGGCAACACACTCTTCAACCTGCCAATTTCGCCTGGAAAATAAAGTGAGTGATTAAGCTCCACTCGAAGCAGTGTACACCCCTCATTAGTCAGCAAATCACTTACTTGCGTACACAAACAATTAATTTAGTCCGCGCGGTGGAAAACTATTCGGTTACGGTTAAAATTGCATGCACTTTCATGGGATCATTCTAAATAGCCAAATTCCGCTTCTAATTCCTAGTCTATCATTCTTCATTGGCTTTGGCGGAACCAGCGGCTTAGACGTTTTTTCTGCATTTCAGTTAATCTGCAAAAATCAAAGCAGGAAGAATGACTGGGTGGGACGCACTTCCCATTATTATGCAGCTCGATCCGTTGTCAAGTCGCAGGAGGTATTTTTTACAACAATGGAAGTTCAAAAATAAACAAAACAAAAAGAGATTCATAATGCCTCAGCATTGTTGTTTGTCTTCCCAAATAAGATTGAAATTATATCAATACACCACTGAATATTTAAGTTCCTGTACTGCGTGACTATGCTGTTGTGCATGAGTAGAGGTCAATAATCTATAATTTTGTTTTAGGCAAATTACGATCAATGTTCACTTGTTGCCAATTTCTTTCGACATGGATTTAGCGGGTTTAATCTTATTTAATCTATTCTGAGATTAATTTCGAGCAACCCAGCTTGTGGGCTTGTGGCTCAGCATCGATAAGACTGACAAATCGTCGACAAGCTTTAGCTATTTTAATTTTTAAGACTAAATAATTCATTCTCAGGTTTCGATCCGACTCACAAGTCGTTACAATGCATTGGTCTATTGCCTCTGAACGCCTGCGCTTGTGACTGCGGCATTTGAAGTTGTGCAAAGCCCTGGTAGAACAATGCCACAAGAAAGACAAAATCAAGCACCCCCATGAAGCCAGACTTTATGGTTTTTATTTTTAGAGTTTGAGTGGACGTTGAAACGTTGACAAGAGTGATACAGCTCCGTAACCTACTGTGAAATTCAAAATGTCGCGCATGCAAGCAAACAATGGGCACGTTCACGGTTGGTGATGGTGAGAGCTTGCATCGAATCATCGTCGTCCTGATCGCATCGTACAAGATGAATGTCATCAAGTAAAGAGAACGACGTTAATCGTATTGGCATTTTCTGTTGCAACACATTGCATGGAGTATCTAATGCTTATGGATTCAATTATAAATCACTCATCCACAAGACCCGCGCGTGATGAGGCTAGCTGGCCGACTGGTCTTCAAGGGTATAATTGAAATCAGAAGATTGCATTGAAGAAGAGGAGGATGTTATGCGAGCTGCGTTGAGTTCAGAGTATTATATCAGTGATCCCAGATACATGATAGTTATCTTATGGAACATGACAGATATAAATGAACCTGCTTCCAAAATTCTCAACCACCTGACTCAGCCGCAGCAGAACACGACCGACTCTAAAAATGTCACGTAGCATTTGTTCGACTAACCCTCAGAACCTTGCTTGTCGTTTGTGTATGTCGGCGCAGCGGACTGGACACATGTAAGAAAATGTTTCGGAATGCTTGATTTAATTATCGAGTGGATAGCCTCACAATCCCGATCACACCGTGCGAAATTTACTGACTCTTGCGTCTGCAGACATGCTAATTGAAAATCAGAACTATTTCCTGTCAAAATTTCCTACGTGGAACAGCTGACTTCAAGGTTGACTTTTGTCGATGCACCTCTTGAGTCGTGCCATTATACCTGAAGCATTACATCGCATTTTCATAAGCCCTGACCGTGATTCGTGATTGTAAGAGTGGCGATGATGATGAGTCGAAAAATTCTGACGAGGGAGAAAGAGTTACGTTTTGCTTGCAGTGCACTGATACGCTGAGTAAATTTCAATATTTTATTAGAATGCGGGGAGATTGAGTCGGAGATACTCTGGCAATCATGTGGTGACTTGATGATTTAGAATAGAATGGAATGATACGGTCGTGCTGCAAAGATTGTATTTTAAAGTATCCACGCCTATTATGTAGAGCAATATTAATGTCTCATTGTGTGCCACAAACGCGCTTCTCCCTTGCTGAGGATTGACGGTCGCTTGTCCGACTTAACTGCACACTAGCTACATGTTCAACAAATACCCGTCGAAATAACACGATCGGGCTTGTCAGGAATTGATCTCATTGATGTCTGGTAGCATACCAAAGGATTTCATCCTGCCCTCTTCCTAAAAGTGATCTCCAAAATTCATAACTCACTCAACTCCACAGCACAAACTCGTGAAACCAACAAAATGAATATGAATAATTAGATAGATCATAAACAATAACGAAAATAAAGTTCACGATTTTTAGTGCGTTCATTTCACTGCTGCGCTGGGATCGTCGTAGCGGTGGGGAAACAAATGCTTTATTATTCCGATTGATTACGAATCAAATGATCAATGATTCTACGTCAGAGGCAGCTCTAAATCCTTTTCCATCAACCTGAGCGTGCTTGGAGGCCAGACCGATATAATTCGTAATGATGACCAAAACTGAAACTAGAAAACTCGCAGACGCAAAATGTGAGTCTCAATGCAGCTTAATGAAAGAAGTCTTTAGGTTTTATGAGTTAATAATTGAGAGACAGAGTTCTCTCTAATGAAGATGTGGAAGTTGGATAAATCAGATAGACAGGATGTAAATGCAAGTATTTTCAAGTAACTCGTTACTTAACCTTCCCTTTGGGGTTCACAGAATAATTAAGAATGACGACGGGAAAGTGCCAAAGAGGTAAAAATGAAATACAGCCTGATCGCATGCTTCAGTGCTTTGAGTTGAACTGGGAGAATGAACAAGAACGTTACAAATATGATAGTTGCACATACGCAAGTCCGAGTCTCAGTACTGCGTGCCTATGCAATGTGGTTACGTGATGTAATGGTTGGTAACTCGAGAAAATGAAGCTCAGGATTGCACTGCGTTGTTGATGAAGATGAGTAAGTAGCCAGTTGGCTGAACATGGAAGTTGAAGGCGTGTTTGTTATGGCACCCCTGGCTCCTTCTCTAAATTGTTCACCACCGAGAAGCCGTGGCACAGCACAGCAAAGCCGGTCTCAAAACCCGCACGACTGCGCCCCTTTGGTTCAGGTTCCACTTTTTCACTGTTGCACGGCACAATGACGTAAGAAAAAAGCTTCTCTTTTACCGCATAATTTGTGGACAACACTTGTCGAAGGAGGGAACCTTCGGCGTAATTAAGTCTAATTATGGCTGTCAATCAACCCATTGAGATACAGAGACTGCGCTCGCGATGAAAGAAAGAAGCGTCTCATCCTTTCCACTAAACAAACGATTAGGCCATGAATCCTGTCGTCCTCTCTTCTCTCGATAATAGAATCTCCGAAAGTGTACCTTCGTTTCATGCGCAAGTGTTCATTTTCGAAAACAATACCCATGAAAAAGTAGAATACTCCGTGTGTTAAAGAATCAATCAACTCTTTGTCTCGTCAACTCTTTCTTCTTTTCTCCGACGTGTCTTCATTTATTAAATTAAGACATATCTCTCTGCAATTGAGTCTTAGCTCAAATCGGTAACCAAAATTGGCGGTCCAGTATTCGCCCGTCTAGAAACACGACTTGAAAATCGTAAATTTATGTTGCTTGCAAATTCCAATTGGAAACTCAAAAATAATTAATGGCATCTTGAAGCGTAGATGATGCAGGATGAATGCTTATTTTAGCTAACAATTCGAAGAAATCAGCTCATTGCATCGGTCTCACCGTGCCCGAGTTACAAGGTTTATGATGCAGCACGTACTCGAGCCCTCGCAATCGTAAATATTTCAAATTAGACACAGATGAGGAGGAAAGCGACTGCGAGTATTAATCATATTTAAGATTTACAATTGTTGTGTGTGACATTTTGTTTTAATGAGGTGCTTGTATGCAAATGCACGACGCGTCTTTCCTGCATTTCGGATTACAGGGCGACAGTGTTTTATGGCTTCTTTTCAAATCATTTGACAACTCTTTCCTGATTAAGAATAATACCAGTTGTTGGTATTTTACATTAGTAAACGGTTGTTGCACTTGCCATCAAGTTTGATGTTGTACATTTTACGATCATTTTCTCTTGACACCTCGGCCCATCTCTAAAATATTGTCCATAAAATACGGCGTAGTTGGCTCTGCTCCGCCGCGGCTCGGGGACATTGAGTCAAGACCGGGCAGGCAAGCCAAGGCGTTATTACATCTCTAATTCCTTGTTTGAGGCTCATAACATTACGTAAATGCATGCAATGAGGAGTTTCATGGAAGCTTATGTCACAATCTTATTTTGTCATACGAAATATTTGTACAAACGAGCTCCGGCGGACAGGACAGCAGCATGCAAATGTAAATTTTGAATTTTATTATCATTTTGTAGAGGCTTAAGAACAAGTGTGAAGAATTTATGCGTTCGGACGACAATGGTCCGGTAAGAATGCTGTAATAATATATGCGCATCTGCTCAGTGGTTTCCTGCGAGCTGAGCGTAAGCTCATTGTATTATGTTGTGAGTACGCAGAAGCAAAAATAAATGTTGAATAAGAAGAAATGAAGTAAAGTTAAGGATTCATATTATGCATTATTTATTTCTTGAAGTAATAATTCAAGTTTTCTTTTCCTCCGCTGCGCTGCTCCTTCGAGGGTCAAAATACAAACATTTTGTGTTGTTTAGGGCCTCCGCGCGAATGTGCACACTGCTAATGGATGTTTTCATTCGGAAACGAGAAAGAGGCCGTATTTGTTATGTGATGATGATCATGCATTGTACATCTCTGCTCAGCAACGACAACGACGACGTCCCATTCCAATTTCTGCCGACATTGAATGCCCTTGCTCATTTTCAGGCTCAAGAATTATGGAATTATTTTCTTAACCCCTGTATTTGCGTTCTGAGCTGCTCTTCAGCATTCACCTTTGGTCCTCCAAATGAGCTGAGCTGAAAACGCCGCGTGTTGAGACTCTTTATATTGACAATATCGAAGACCATTCTGATTGTCACCCTCTATAATATCGGACTCTTTCAAAATTTTTGCGTCAGGTGTCTAGCAACAGTAAAGCGTAATTAATTGGGATTGCAGGTTCAAATTCTTTAGGAACGAAATTCACGTAGAATAATGTCAAGTGCTTATAATTTAAGAAGAAAGAGAAATGTTCGAAATCTACTCCGTGTCAAATTCTATACACCCGCGCCTTGGCCATTCTTGTACGGATGTTTCCTGAAACTCGGGTTTCTCAATCCACTGCCGCTTAGGTCATTTTCATTTTATCTGACTGAGCCCAGTGTCAAGCAGAGGAACTTGCCAGGTGTTTTTGGATCCGTGAAAATAACAATTCTTTCTTAAATCTACCGTTTTGCTTTTCAGTCCAATCCATTCATCCCGTCTTATTTTGCCTTTTCCACAAACACGTTCATTCATTTATTGTAACCACATAAATCCCGAGCGAGGAGAATAATGAAGAGGATGAGGATGACCGAATACCGCATAATTCATTCCTAACCTCAGGTGCCAGAGTAGGTCTTGTCTTTTAGGAAATATTAGAAGAGAGTGTTCGAACAATGCAATTTTGTGTGACTTTTTAGCCCTTGTCCAGTTTAGTTACACTTTGATCACAAAAGGAATGCAGCTAGCTCAGATTTGCTTCGAAAATCGACATAACATTTCCCTTCGTGGGAACTTTGTTCCAACCGATTCCAAGCCGAAGTCTGGTTTGTTTATCATGTTGTAATTTGCAGTTTAACAAGTACTTAAAATGTAGGTGTTACAGTTTGATACCTCTAACATGAAAATTTGAAGGAGATGACAAATTGGGGATGTTCAACACTGTAAAACCAGTTCAATAATTGTGACTTGAAAGGAGCTCATAGTCTTGGTCGGCACAGTAAACTCTGTAACGCCGTAACCACCGCGTCTTGTCTCCGCACGATTTCGTCCGTCTCTTTACCACAAGAATATGCTTACGCGAGACTGAGAAACGATGGGAAGAAATGTCAAACGCGTGAAGAAGGTTTGGAGTGCGGAGGCTTGGACACATTTTACCTGGCTTGAAATAATTTAATTCAAGCCACACATTAAATTATGAAAACCTGAATGGTATTAATTTTTCCCTTGTGTATCAAGAACAAGGTCGCATTTAGCGTGATGAGCACAAGTTGTGGGTTTCTCATTACAACAATTTGGAGTCATATTTACTTTCTCGGCAAAGAATTTCATTTTTGTCGATGTATTAGTATCATCAAAATTTGTTGTCCTCTTGCTCTGCTGGGTCAATTTTTCTTCGGCATAAGTACGTTATGAGAGAAGATGCATTTCTTGGAGATTACAATCTGGAGAGGTTGGAGCCTAACCTGGAAAGTGCAGTGGAGAATTTTAATGAGCTACGATGCGACCGATGGCCAGGGACGCAGGCAGCCAATTTCACAATTACAAACACAGTTGCAGCCTTCTTTGTTGTACTTAGCGTCGGAAACTCAAACCAGGCAGAGTTCCAAGCAGGGAAATATTATCATGTCGGTTCACCGTCTCATGTCATGCTCTGACTTAAGGATATTGACGACACTCATTCGAGAAAAATTATTAAATTAAGCAAGTGTTTTATTAAAGAGTTCAATAGAAATTGGTGCCAGTAAATACATTTTCTGCCATATTGACTTAAAAGATTTAAAAGCATGAAATACTTGTGGTTAAATCAAGAACTTGAAGAGGCAGCATATGAATGTTGACAACATGCGTGAATCACGTTCAATTCCTGAGAATTGACCTGAGAGTTATTTCTCACACTGCCATGAAATTCTTAGGAACGGTCTTTTTGTGGATCATCCACTTGCGCATAATTTCGATTGTGCTTGGAACTTCTTTGAGGAGGTCTTCCACTCAAACGAAATCTGTGCATTCAAAACTTATGATTTTGATAAAAAAAGGTAAAGAGGAATTGTTCTCTTGGGAAATCGATCATTAAATGACAAAGGAATATGCAACGTAAGAATGTCAGAAATTACAATAACAAGGCACAATATTTATTTAGTTACAGAAAGAGTTGCACTTGATCCTCCATGCCTGCTCAAAATAACTTGGTCGTGGCTTAACGAGCATCCAAAACTCCACCCGTACAGTTGGACGTGATTTCGATGGAGTATACAAAGGGCCTTTTCATGGCGAGAAGATATTCGTGACCGTTGATTACAGTAATTTGTCATAGTGGATGGTTCCAGCTGGACTGCAGACATCTGACTCGACGCGAAGGACGAGTGGGAACTCCCAGCATTAGATCGGATGAGATGTGTATTACGCGCCCAACTCTGTGAAAGATTTCAAGCATTTGTGACAACCGATTCTCGAAATAAAAGCTCCAATTGGCTGGGAGATGGAATGGGCATTGACTCACGCTCACTCAGAGCGAGAGACTTCACTCATTCATAATTTCTTTTGTGTCCTTAATTTGACTCGTGAAAATCTGTAAAACCGTGTAAAGCTTCACAGTCAAGCTCGTGCTTTTTGACTACTCTGGTCTACAATGAGGTCATGACGCTGGATGAAGTCTTGAGAAGCTGGCATCCACAGAACATTTAAGGCCTCATTCTGGTACCTTCTGATCATCGAGTCTTAAGCCAGCAAGACGTGAATTTTATTATTAAACTGCCTTCCTATGTCAACAAACTGAAAAGTAAAAATTTCACAAGATCATCTCACCAAAATGCGAACAAAACTCTTTAAAATGCTCTAGTCATGGTTTTGGGTTTGAGAAAAGCCCACCCAGCAAATTCTTCTTATGATTTCAGGTAAGAAGTGTAGCCAGTGTAAAACTCGATCACTGCGAAGCAGTTTGATTATCTCGACTCTGGACCCGAAGTTGTAGTGACATAAAGAGAAGTTTATTACTGCTACTAATTCACAAATTTCAACCTGTTAGCATACCATAGTGTCTGGCCTATCAAATGCATGCTATTATATTTTACGTTACCGGCGCCCAGTATCAGTCGTAGGGGTGGGTCCAGTACCCCTATCACCCCGATGTTTCCATTTGATTCTGAGAGATCCTTCAATTTAATTGCCATGTAATCTGCAGGCAAACAAAATGAACTATATTCAAATCTCTGAGGTGCAAATAAATAACGGTAACACAGTATTAGATAGTTGGGGCAACTTTGAACTATAAACTATAATTTATGGATTATTGATTATAATTATAAATTATTAGTCATAACCCATAAATCATTGTTCAGTTGGGGCAGCGTATTTATAATTTTAGCTTGATTTTGTCAAATTGTCTTAAATGAGACAACTTCGACACCGATTTATAAATTGATTTATAATTATAATTATAATTCGATAGATGGCGCCAAACGGGTTTATAATTTATAATTATAAGTTATAGTTCGATAAATGATCAATTATAAACCATAGTCAATTTGTTCCAACTATCTATTTATCATACTATCTTGCAGCAGCTAGGCAATTGATCTAAACATAATCCGCTAGAAATTTCAGCTATATGGGCCTCAGTTCTCAATCGCAAATCCTAGCACAGTGCCCAATGAACTCAGCGTGCTAAAATACTTGACTGTAGTCTTAACCACGATGTTAACTGCTATCATTTTACGCTTTACATTCCGATTAATGGAGTAGAAGTTTCAAGTTAATCTGATTGAATTTCACCAGGTATAATTTCTTTGATAGGCACCGGCCTAAATTGATGGCAGTGATAACACTGCATCCTTTTCCCAAAATTGTTCGGACCGCATCCGTACGGTGGTGAAACACAGATCCAGTCTCCTTCTGAAGTTCCCCTTCCTCAAGATGCCATGTTCGCTTATTGGACCAATTTGTGTCGGAAACGGATACTTCTGGCAAAATTCTTCTCGCAATTAGAAAATGAGGAGTAGTACTCAGCCTTCCTAGAATATTAATCACTTGAAGTCGACCGGCAGCTGCTTGACATGCAGGAGTAGAAGAGCATTGAATTCCTTCGGCAGCGTGATGGCTAGCGAGGTTTAACCCTTTAAGTTCGGACACTGAGAGAAAGGTGATGTCCGAGTCTCTTCAAACATCTTGCAACCAGGCTGAGAAGTAGAATCTGTACTTGAATGACCAATGAATAGAATGGGAATCGTAGTCTCGTTAGCAAGAGTGCAATAAATTGCAATCTGCCACGTATTCAAAATTACTTGCTTAATGGGAACGGATTGCGTCTTTAAAATGGTTGCTGGGGCTCCTCAGCACCGGCACCGCAACTCCTTGTTCTTTCATAAATAATGGTAATAACTCGTATGGTCAGTAACTTGACGATTTCAATAATTGTAAGTGCCCCGAGTAATACGCCGTCCAAGTGCGGCTGGGCTGGGTGGAGGTTAATGAGCATCGGATGGATGATGAAATGGGAGAGAGAAATCATTGAGAGAAGGGAGGTAATAATAGCATCGGAGCGAGATGCTGGAGAGTTACAACTTTTAACCATGCATTTTAAAAGTGATTGTCTTGGATGGAGGATGAGGCAAAAGGGTCATTACAAATCATAGGAAGGGGACAAACCGCTGCGCAGGGAATTTTTTATCAGTGCATGCTATTGTACCGGGACTCCCGTCGCGTTCATGTTTATACTTTGGCCGACATTGCCTGGAAAAGTGAACAACAATCGTTTGCGGATCAAGAAAACCAAAGCCATGAGGCATCTTGAAGTGAGCAACATTGTTGCACTGCGTTGGTCGAGGCAATTCTCATGGACACACTCGGCTCTCAGTTCAAACGTCAAATCATTTACGGACACAGGGCACTGAAACTGCCAACTGTCAATTGCTGCATGTCCGGAACTTGAATGATTAAAGTTTATTGTAATAGGCAAGATAATGTAACAAGTACTTCATGTTCAATGCTCCCAACCTCACTACAATTATTCACAATAAGACTCTTAGTCGTTTTTCCAAAAGTAGAGTAATCTAAATGAATAAGCACAAAAAGTAATATCATGTTGGTAGAAGTTAACGCAAAGCAGTAATAAGACGTGTGCTAGATATAGGCTGGACTCCAATAAGTTTACGTTCGCATTTAAGAAGTTGCGAAATTTATTCCCGACGACTGCGTTCCTTGTCCCTCTTCGACTTGCTTGACTCCTTGATGTAGCTGTCACCGCTGTCTCCGTTCGACTTCCCTGCGTCCTGATCTCCACCGCTCACATCCGTCGCGTTTTCGTCAGTTTCGCTGTTACTCTTCCTTATCTCTGGTTCTGGATCAAATACACAAATGATGCTGTCATTTCTCTGTCCAGTACGCAACATAAAAAACGGCTAACTCTGACACTAAAAACTGAACAAATCCAACTCAATTCGATTCTATCTAGAAAATAGCTATGCCTAGCCTAAACCAGAAATAAACGAATTTAAAAGTCAGGACCAGGTTCCTTCTTCTTCAGCTTTTTGTCATTTCGACTCTTGCTTCGAGGTGGTGGGCTTTGGCTTCGACCTTGCCGCTGAGTTGAAGCGCCACCTTTCTTTGCCGGTCCCTTCTTCGAGGTGGATGGAACCGGTGGATGAGTGTCCCTGTCATTTAACAACAAAAATCGTTTTTAATTTGTGCTTTATTTAGTCACAACTGTGTCTGCAAGTCAAACTTACAGCCAACGAAAATATCCGGGTGGGTACAGCGGGCTCACAAGGCCACTTGGGTCGAGCACATGAGAAAGGCGCATTCGCTCAATCGTTTGATTCGCATGTTTCAGATCCGCCTTGTACACGCGTCTCATTTCATCCAAATGGTGAAATTCCTAGGTCGTGAAACAGCAAGTTCACAAAATCTGCACTCGTTTCACCTAACTCCTGTTCTAACCTTGGCTTCCTTGTCCAGTTTCCACTCAGTGTCTCTGAGCGTGCTGTACAGGTCATTGCGCATCCGCTCCAGATGCTTAACAAGGCGAAGTAATTCTGGCTGCAATTTTGAATAAATTATTTCAGTGAACATCGATGGCTCCTCAGTTAATTCGGTTCTTGACCAAATGGGAAGTGCCTTACCTCATTAAGTGCGTCCAAGTTGAAATTCAAAGCTTCAGGGTAAGATCCTGCAATGGCAAATATCAATCGGCACTTAGCGTCCAATATTGAAACGCAAACTGAAAGCCACGAGGTACTTATTGGTCTCATTACCTGTTGTAAACTTTCTCCGAGCTTCGCTCAATTCTGACTCGAGCCATTCCCTCTGCTCCTGCAGCTGTTTGTTGAGAGCCGTTTGAGACTCGTACCGAACTTTCCACTCGTTGTCATCGGCTGAAATCGCACATATTACAGAACTTCCTTACAGAGCAGGAGGGCGAAATGACGCCAACACGTGTTGGTCTTACCTCCTTTGCTGTTCTGTTCCAATTCACGCAGATACGTTTCCAGCTCCGCGATGGATCGTTCTAAGTCCGCGTTGGACCACTCAATTGTCTCTCTGTCAAAGGAAGCAAAATATGGAACCTTAGATGCATTTGCGTTGCCTCTTCTACTTTGCTTAAGTATTTCGATCACGTGTACAAACCATAAAAATCTTTTATACCGCGCATTTGCGTAGAATGTTAACAAAAACGAAAAACGTAGAGTTGTCCCTCCGGGACTGTAATGGCAATATTTTGGCAATTGCTTGGGCGAAAGAGAAATTACGCTTAATGGCCAGGACGTTGTTCAATATTGAGAGAGCAATAGCATAAATTACAAATTCTGCTGTGGGCAAGAACGAGTTTGGAAAGGTAAAACTTAATTAACTAAAATGAGACATAAATATTTATGGTACATACACGGGACCGAACCTGTATCTCTTCTCTTGCTCCAGCTCGGCTGAGAGATGCTCCAAGTCGTCGTAACGTGTGTGAAGCATACTAGTGTCGGGGCTGCAATAACTTTTTATCCTCCGCGTCTATCGTTTCGAAACAAATTCACTTTTAAAATTTCTTCTGCCTTACTTGAACCTGCACTTTGACAATTGTCCTCTTAATCAATCGCTTGTGCACTCCACGCTTTGCAAACTCGTCCACTGAGACCCTGTTCTCAACCGAATCCTGGCTTTTATACTGGGAAGGACGCCCAAATCATTGCGAAACGCGAAACGTTCCTTTTGGCTTGGCTCTGATTTGAGTTTGGCTGGAGCCCATAAAATCTCATTCATCGTGTGAAGAAATCAGTTCTCTGCCTACTCATGGCCCGTCCCTATTTTGTGCCGTGTTGGGTCCTGTGTTATTATTTAACGTGACCTACACATGTGCATTGTGAGGGCTGGTCGATCTCGTAATAACTACCCTGAGTATGGGCAAATTTTTATTATTCTCACAGACTCCATAAAATTCATAACGCTTCGTTTGTCCTCAAGTTCCATATACGCGAGGTCTGGATCAATACATGTGAGCAGCGCATTCTAAGGCGAGTGTAAGGAGGAAATGGAAGGTTCGCATGTTGGCGAAGCAAGCGGCCGTATTTGTGACAGCCTGCCTTGCCATGCTTTACACGCACTCCTTACGTGGGACATAATTCTCCATGGTTGTAGGAAAAGATTAATCTTAATGACTTTCTCTGAGCTGAATGCAGTGAGGGACGAGAGTAAATCTGGTAAGGAATTTCTGTGAGTTGTGTACATGAAGCATAAATTAAATACATTTGTACAATGGCCTTCTGGGTTGGAGTCATGCGACCTGCGAAACACTGCCAGAAAGTTACTTTCGTCTCAAGTGCCTATTACGCAACACGATAAACGTTTGACACGATTCGACTGGCCTACAAACTATTTGAAGGCACGATCCAGAAACGTAATTCCAACACAAGTCATAAACAGTTGACAAGGGTTCATAAATTGGAGTAATTTATTCATTCCAACACTCACCTCGTACTCTCACCTCAAAATGGGCTTTAACAATAAATGACAAATTCAAGGTAAAACAGGAGGTCAACTTAATAGAGCCAGTACTATTATGAAGTATGTTTGACTAGAAGGTAGGAGATCATTGTAGGAAGAGTTGAGATCATTGGTTAATTAGGAATAAATGCTTGTTCGTGGATGTCACGAAAAAATAAACTGCTAGCCGGTCGTCCAGACGAATGGTTCCAAACGATCTTCGGAAGGCAGCAAATTGTTTAGCAGGTCGATGGATTCTAGCGCTTGATTCAGTGTATAATGACATTTGGTTAGACTGTGGGACAGCTCGTTAATTTTGCTCAGCTTTTCCGCACACCGGGCGAACCGCTTCTGGAGCTCAGTGTACGCCGATACGATGGATCGGACGTTGGTCTCGGTCGCCTCCACCATTTCGCATAATTTGGTCTGCTGTTTGTCAATGGCACGTGAATGCGTGAGCAGGCGCTTCTCGAAGTAGTACCCAATGTGAACTAGAGATCGTGTGTCAATCTTTTCCGCAATCTCGGGATCCGTCGTCCACGGAACCTTCAGACTGCCTCGAATCACAGGAGCAAACGGGGGGATTTCCTGGTAATAGATCCGAGGGGTTAATTAATGTCCTGTGAGTAAACATTAACGCGGAAGTAAGTAAGGCCATACCAAGAGACGACGGTACAACGGGTTATTCTCGATCGTCGGGGCTTCGGCCGCCGCCTTGACCACGACGATGTTTCCAACGCTCTTGGCTTTCAGGTCTCGCTTCTCCCTATTAATATGTTTGTCACGAGTCTTTGGCTTGACATCCATCCACTTTGATTTACGATCTGGAGGATCTGCAATTTATTACCAGAAATCACAATTATTGAAGGTCAAGCATCTACAAATGCGTAGCAGTCACATCGTTTTTTGTTTACCATCGCTGATGGGTCTTGTGGTGGCGTACGAAATGTAGGGAATGTCTGAGTCGGAGCAAATGCTGTGTCTTGGAGACGAATTGAACAAAGCTCCGGATCGACCATTGTCACTTCCGGCCGACTGAGACCTCTTGGGATTTTTGCCACGACTTTTGGAGCGACCATGCTGTGAGCTTTGATCCGAGCCCATTAAATTACCACCTGCGAAAGCATTCAGAGGTTAGAGTGCAGAAGGTCGACAGAACAATGCTCTACACGTACGATTCATTACTGGACAAATTCCAATCAATCACAGCCTTCTACCATTCGATTACCTTGACCATGTCACACACGAATAATGAAACAGTGAGGCAAACCCTCCAGCACTTTGTTGCAGCCGTCTTATGTCGTGTCATAATAATGAAACTCAAAGAAAGTCGCAGCGACGCGTCAGTGAGTCAAGTCTCGCACTACAAACGAGTCTCGCGCATAATGTGCTTTATTGGAATATTGCTAGCATTTCCTTTCCTTTGTGGAGCAGTTTCTTTGTCAAGCGTTCTCTGGACATGGCACGGTGTGAAAGAAACCCGCACGAAACTCGCCTTTCTCGGACTCAGTTCAATCATCATCCTACCTTGAACAAGATCCTGAGTCCTTGCACAATATTCGTGTCAATATAACAAGCCAAGTCGTCAGAACACGAACTCATTACTCGTGTAAGACGGATATTGTAAATTTTAATGCTACACTAGCGTTTACGCCGGCCTTGAGTATGGCTGCTCCTTAAAACTCGAATTTAGGAGTTTCCCTGCTTAAAGAAATCGCAATCATAAAATGAAGGCCGGAGTCCGCGCCCGAGTTAGGTCATGAAGCAAATTATGCCTTCATCGCCCAAATGAAGTTGACATTGAATTTCAGTTAACCCCAAGTCCGTTCCGTTATTAATTACGTTATTGCAGGAAAGCAAACGTGCCAAATCACATCTTTGGGACCACGTACGCAAAGGTATGGCATATTGTATTCGATTTTAATTGTTCCTCGGAAATGTACATTTCAATAGGTAGTTCACTAACGTTAATTATACCACGCAGGCACCCACAGAAGGAGTCTGGCCTCATTTACATTCTGAAACAGCTCATTGAAAGATCCTTCTGATTGTCGCCAAGCACAAGACTGCTAGCATTCTTCTTTTCGAATGCGAAACACACACGCAAAACAACAGTTCGTGTCCTTCAATTGGCGACGGCAGATTTTCTTGGAAAGTGTTTCACCTTACACTCCTAACATAACTCAGTGAAATTCGATTTCTCATTCGGACTATTCCACTATGCAGAACTATAAAGACACCAAAAAGTCCAATTTGTGCAAATTCTTGGCTAAAATTGCCCTACGCAGGCACGACATAAGCGCACTAAAATTCCCCACATTCTTGGGGGCGTGCTGAACGTTGAGCAGAAGTGCTAAATTTAATGAAACGGCGAGTGATCGCAGGAATTATGATTGATGATTCTATGCCGGGATGATACGAAAATTCACAAGCGTAAGTGAGGCGATGAAGGTTTTAAGAAGACGAAGGAAATCATGAGGCATATAATTAAATGAAATTAACTCTGAGAGAACTAATTCAAGCATCGCCCGTAATGACATGCTTGACAGGTCATTTCTAGGAATGTGAAACCGTCACACATTCGAGGTTTAAGGAATTCGTACGCAGGAAGAAATCATGAATCATGAGCAAAAGCATGTGACACACTTGGATTAATTTTAGTGCATTTGCAAAACGCCTTTTCCACACTCACACGCACATTTGATGTCTTCATGATTGAGGGGCTTCTGACATGACACACTCTCACATTCAAAAGAGACACCGCGACAATTACATGGTTTCTCCTTCGCCTGATCTCAATTCTTTAATTCAATTTCGCTAACTACAAAATGAGTCTGCTGAAATTGGATCAACGCAACGCACGTCAAACGCCAAGAGCGTAAAACTATTAGAATGGAAAACGAACTTGACTTTGAAAAGAAAAGAGAATAATATCGTGTTGTTGTGAAGTACGACAGCTTCGTACATCTGTTTTCGTGTGAATCATAAAAGAAAACTGTCTTCATTACTTTACGGTATGACTTGAGGCACAATACACGCTGTACATGACAATAATAGACTCTGAAGCAGAGTCATGGCATGAGTGATGAGATTGTATAAACTTTAACCCATTTTATTCGACATTCAAGTCTTGAAATGAAGAAATCATACTCGTAGCGAGAGTCTTACGCATATATGCTTGTCATTGTTAAATGCAAATAAAGACGCGTTTCCTTAATTTTGCAACAAAGCCAAGCCCCAACACCGAGACTGACATTAACCTTCGTGAATGTGAATTCTGAGGGAATCAGAAACAGATTTTAGCATTCCTTTTCAGTTTTCGTGAACTCGCACTCGTGCTGAGGATCTTTTCGGAACTGTTTGCTTGGCTTGGGCCTAATTGCCTATTCGGATTCATATTCTAATTCAAGTTCAGCCGCATTCGCAAACTTTGAATGGTGCGTCCTGAGTGTTTCGTATGAAAGCTAATTTGTGCTTCGAAGCTCAGTCTGACACAGAACAACTGTTTCATAATTAGTGACTATCCGTCCGTCGTTTGGTCCTGACGTGTCCTCACCTGCCTTGTCTTATGGAAAATGAAGTGGCTGACCAGCAGCACTTTGTTCGTGTGCTTCTTCGTCCTCGCCTTGCAAGCACAACCACGACCACAGTCAGAGCCTTGGTGGAGCGAATCATCCCTGGAGCAGGGACAGGAGCCATGGAGAAGACAGTCCAAGCTGTACTCGTTCAACAAGTTCAATTCAACATCACAAGCACGCGAAGGGGCAAACACGAGAATCAAATTCCCCGATGACCCGCATCGGCCGCACCCGCCGCCATTCATCACGAGATCAGCGTTACCGTGCATCGAGGGTACTGCCGAATGCATTCATGCCAAGAGATTCGTGGATGGTTTTGAATCACGGACCGGAAGTGTACTGCAACAGACCGAGTCCCGAGATAGGAATAAAACAAACAACGAGCAACTTCAGGGTCAAAAGCCGGAGAAGCTCAAGAATTTGTATCCTACGAAGCCAATCTGGAAACCAGTACCTGTCAAAGATCAAACCCAAGGGCACCAAATAAAGGCGTCGAACAAATACTCCCAAAAGCAACAGTTTAATGTGACTTCGACGAATAACACGGAAGGACGCATCATTGCTTACAAACTCAATCAAACGTCTGTCGTCCCAATGCAAGCTATGGGATCCGCAGTCCCGCGCCCGACAATCACACTGGGACAACTGGCAAGACAAGTACTGTTCCCATCGTGGCTCTGGACAAGATTCTCAACCACCCGCAGAATTGACGCGGAAATGGCCAACAATACTCGGACTCCGTACCTCAAGTCCGTCCCTACAGTCACAGCGGCGGCTCCTTTGAGTCTTTCATCTATCACATTCGACAACAATATTAGCAGATGTAAGTGTGCTACAGTTGACCACTTTTAGATCACTGAGAGAGTAATTATGATGTCCACCAATACGAAAAATGAAAACTTTGCCGAACGAAACTTACTTCAATTTTGCCTCTTTATTCGCAGTCATGAAATTATTCACTCTTGTTCGATTCCCAAACACGCCGTGTGTTTCCACTTCCGGCCGAAACGGCACATGTTATCACTCACGTGAATGTACAACAATGGGTGGAACAGCGGCCAATTCCTGTGCAAGCGGATTGGGCGTTTGCTGCGTCTGTAAGACACAATCCATATTGAATTCATTCTTAATTAGATCATGATCAAACTTTAACGCGTGAAATTTGTCTTTCTTTCAGTTCAAAATACTTGTGGGCAAACCACCACGATGAATGGAACATATTTCGTCGACAGCGGTATGGTATTCAACTCGAACAACCTCAACACGTGTTCACTTCAAGTGCAGAAAATTTCTCCGGCAGTTAAGCAAATGCGCCTGGATTTTCACATCTTTTCGGTAAGCTTTTGAAGTGCATTGGGGGCAATGATTTAATGATTTTTCATGAATCTTTGGGCTACAGATTCTTCCGCCCAATGCCGGTAGCTGCGAGCTAGATCGATTCATTATTTCCGGGCAAAATACGAACGATGTCCTGCCCATCCTTTGCGGAGAAAATAACGGAACTCATTGTATGTCAATTGCCGAATACCATTATACCGTGACAAGGCGTCGTTGCCCATGATCAGTCAAGGATAATTGACGGCTATTTGTAGTGTACGTGGAAACTGAAGACAGTTCGACTGGCATTCAATTGTCGGTTCTGACAACAGGCGTTGGGGACAGGAGCTGGAGTATTCGAATAACCCAAGTTGAATTCGCAAGTTCTAGCAGCGCACCAACAAATTGTCTTCAATATCACACAGGTGCTCATGAAAATTCTTTAAGTCTCTCTATCGACTTATCTGCTTTCGCTACGCTACGTGTGCATATAATGATGATCCGCCGTTATCTGTGCCTCTTGCAGGTGTGATGGGAAGCATCTCGAGTTTTAATTACGTCTCAGCATCTTCCCCACAATATCTGGTAACGTAATTTTCTGTGTCGTGCTTAGAGCGACTGGAGCATTGACCATGATTAAGTATTTTCGCATCTAGAACAACTTGAACTATGCCATATGCATTCGGAAAGAACCGGGTTTCTGTACTTTGACTTTCACCAATAGTGCCCCCGACGGCACCTACATGCCCTTCCAAGTAGTCAACGCAAATGGTATGCAATTGGTGCAGGCTACTCTCCTTCCACATTTACGAATTATCTATAAACATCTACTTTATCTTTCTAAGACAACGGCCAGCTAGTGATACCCGGCGGTCAGGCTGGAATTGGAGTCCGTGACTGTCCGTATGATTTTCTTGTGATCAATGGCTATCGCTTGTGCGGTGAGAGATTCAACGACGCGACAACAAACGTTCGTCTAATTGAGGATGCTCCAGTGTCAGGTAAGCCTATCTTTTGAGTACGAATTAGGTGTGACGCCCACTTCATGTATACGTTCTTTCTAATCTGCGACAGATCTCAGTAATGGACCATTCATTGTGTCTGTGCGTACAAACGAACTGGACGTAGGCGGAGGCTTCTTCCTTTACTACCGACAAAACCCATGCATGTCCACGTCCGGTTAAATGAATCATACAAAGCTGCCTGCTCGGCAGATGAGCAAAACTTACCAGTGATCCTCAGTGCCCAAATTTGCAGTAAATGCTCGGATCTACGGTCAAAATTAAGCAGGAGCCAAATTAAGACGCAGTTGAGCCAAACCACATTTCCAACTTCGGCCGGCACTACACTACCTTTAAGATTAACAGATTTGGATTTACATGCTTAGACTTCTTCATAATAATTGTAAATCTTGTATTTATTTAGTAACTAAAAACTAAGAAGGGAAGTTAGAGCTTCCTAACGTACAATTTTCAACTTTAACTGGCAGTCTTTCATTTCTGCCGCGAGTTGTTTTTCCAGCTTTCCGAACCAATCGATGAAACAAAGAGATCGCGAATCCTGAATGAAATGAATAGCGCCTGGAACATTGACTCATTCACTATTTATTTACTCCAACTAGATTTCAACTAATTTATTAACTAATAATTTAACACAATTGAATAAAATTTCAATCATTCGTTCCACCGCATGTTTTATTGGGTAAACTGAGGAAGAAAAATTGATATTTCAACGCTTCCACGGCTACTTGGAGGGGCAATTGTGCTTCAATACCTCATCGGGTTAACTGGGAAAACAAATGGGGTTTTAACTATTCCTACTACTGTTGGGTATTCTACTGTTGAAGCAAATGGTGTTTCAACATGCCCTGGGCCAACCAGGAAGCGAGTGGTTTTTAACATTTTGTGACTCGTCTGAGGAAGCCTATCGGAGGTATTGATTTTCTTCTGCGCCTTGCAAGACCATTTCGTCGTTCACTGATCAAGGTGTTGAACACATATGCTGGTTTTCCTTAACAAGGGTCTTTTGTGCGACTTGCTTATAAAGCCAAACAAAATATAAAATTAGAAAGGAGACTGGGTCAGCTCATATCCAGCAAGTGGAAGTCGCAAGACTCTGGTCCACATTTCTAAATGCAGGTCAAATTCTTACAATATATCGTTGAGCTGTTGATTACAGAATGAAAATTCCCCAAAGGAGCAAATGGTTGAAGGCTGCACTGCAAAATCTTGCGTGAGAAGTGAACATAATTGAGTCCGCAAGATCGGCTCGTTTTAAGCGTTTCAACGAAACTGTTCCACAGCAATTTATGCCTTTTGCAGAGTTGATTATGAATTTGCGTGGTTTTCTCCACCTATTTCTTTCTCTCCGTCACCTTGTGTCTTGTATTGAGTTCAGTACAGCAGTAAATGCAGTATCAAAACTGGGACACAAGGATTTTATTGTCGGCAAATGAATCCAAGCCTTCGACGCACACAAACACCCTTGGAAATATCCGCGTGTTTTCCGGAGCACTTTAGACTGTGATTGTAAAATTGGACTAGGCTTTATTCGATTAAGCAACAATTCAAACCAATGTTCGACAGTTAACAACATGATTGTAATAAGTTTCATTGCATAAAATCACATGTAAATGAGACGATTTATGAATTACACGCTCTAGATTTAGTTTTGTCATCTAATAGCACAACGACTTTATGAAATAATGGTCAAGCTACTTTAGTTCAATAGTAATTATCGTCCCAACCAAAACGTATTGCATAACGTCATAGCTCGAGTTTCGCCACAACATCTCAGAGAAAATCGCCTGTGCTGATTCAGTCAGTAAAACTACATTACAAATGATAAAGTATCAGTACTTTCTTACGGTAATAAGGGAACGTGATAGTGATTGTACCAAATTCATCGGTAAAGGTTACTTCTATGATTATCAGACTTAGGATTTCACAATGTAAACAGTAAATTGCCTCAATTATTAAAGAGATCTTTAAATCAACATTATTTCGCGCAACAGATCCAATGATTTAGAAATCAGTCAAATCAGAAAAATGTAAACATAGGAGCACAAGTAATGCCTTAGTGAAATTAGTGATAAAAGATCGTGATAATTGCTTTAGTAGTTTTTATTAATAGATGCAATTCATTCGCGTTAATTATGGATATTTAACACAATATGGTACTTAACACATGTCCAACATGAAAGTCCTCGACCTGCACCTACTAGATCACTGGTTGTAATAAGTAACAAGCACCTGGGATTAAGTATCACGAACATAAAACGCGCACGCTTCATCCTGGCACAATATTGAACACTCAGTTCTGGGTATTTTAATGAGTAAAGTACAAATAATAAGGATGGCTTCGAGTTTTGTTTGAAAGATCAGTCTGCAGATCATTGTGACCTTCAGTGAATATTACAGATTACATATCGCAAGTGGAATACTTGCACCGTGTGATTACGCAATTACACCATCACCTCTGCTGCTTCCGAGCTGTCGTCCGCACCGTGATGGCGCTTCCTTTGTTGTGGCGAGTTAGAATTGTGGAATACTTCCATCTCCGTGGCGCTGCTGGGGTTTCGTCCAGTACCGTCTCCTTTGAAAGATACGCCTCTTGCTCTGAGCATTTCGTGCTTAATTATGATTTCATTTGTCAAGTACGTCTCCCGTCGAATTTGATTACGAATATCTTCAGGTTCGTCGGGAATGATCCATCTCAAAAGAATGACACAGGTCGCCACAACATTCTACATTCAAGAATATAAAATAACATTTCAACAATCAGGCAATCTAAATTTTAATTAACTAAATTAAAATTTCCGCACCTCGAATACGACGATAAATGCAAGCCTGGCCATCCAGACTCTGAAAAAGACATTCCGCATAAAAATACATCTCAAGTTGGTTTCAAGTAAATCGAAATCATTCTTTTCTTCTTCTCACCTCCAATAGAATTCAGTTCTCCGGTACCGTTGTCCCTCCGGTAAGTAATGTTCGCCACGATAAGCTTGGTACCTGAAAGGGAGAGCGTTTCTTAAAGCTTCTTATAATCTTTCCACAGTTTCACAAGTATCTTACTTGCACACAGTGATATTGTCGAAGTGGTCACTATCTGGTCTTGAGTATTGCATAAAATTTTCTTCTGAAGTGCTAAAAGTGGTGAGAGAATGCTCCAAGAAACCATCCAGTGAACCTCCATTGTCAGCTCGATACACCATTTTTGGAATAAAGTTCGATGTGAAGGCAATGATAAAGGCCTTCGTAAGAAAACGCAGATAAATGAAGTATGAGCGCCCTGCATGCAGGGATTCTAGAATTGATCGACTTACGTTGGAGATAACAGCAAGTTTTCCTAATGTGTCCATTATACCATACCAGATTCCAATATCTTTCACACGTTGCCCAACTGGACGTCGATAATACGTAATTAATTTTTTGGCATCGAATCGCATCTCCAGAATGTTATTGAAAAGAGCAAAGAGAGGTGCCAACGGGAAGGCGGCTACGAATATTGTAACAAATCCGTACTGGAGAATCATTTCCAAGTATTCTGGAAACAAGGACCGATCGCCCCACTCAAGTAATTTGAGGTCTTTAGTCCATTGGGTGTTGAATATGACTTCTTTGTGCTCATTAGTTCCTGTCATAATTCTCATATGGTTCCACCATTTCCACAGAATCCTGCAAAGAAATTAATTTTAGAATGAACATAAACAAATGCCATAGGCCAATCAACGTACGGCATAGTAGTCTCCGTGACCATGTTCATCGCTTGTTTGCCAACCATAATAATTGTCAACTGAATGCAAAGTTCGGTCATGCACCCACCAGGAGCACACTAAAAATAGCTCAATGTAAATCAACGAAATTAATGCACCAGCAACCTCGCCTTGAACCTTACCTCCTCTTGCCTGTATCCAAAGAGCTTTGTGTACTTGCCGGGTGATCCAACAAAACGACCCTTGAAGAAGGCTTCAGGAGAAGACAGAATATTAATTGTTAGCCTTTCACCTTATATCCTAACCATAAATTATGAAATAATTTACCAATGTAAAATATTGACGAATAGTAATTGATGAACTGAAGTAAATACATTTTTAGAGTTATACTGTCGTCAAATTGAGTTTGAGTCCGGTGCATTTCCAAATTTGTCAAGAATTCTGCTAAGTATCCATACACCTGGGATATCGATGTTAAATAAAAATACCAATCGTCATTGGTTAAAATATTTAAAGGTGAAGAACGTACCCAATTGAAAAAGAAGATGAACACCAAGTTAATCAGTGCGGCAGTGGAATTGACAATCATTAAGCTGAAAAAATAAGATAGAAATCCGTGTTAGCAATTACTAACACCTATGTCCAGTCAAACACTTTTAAACTAACCTCCAGCTGTGAATTTCTTTGCGATTGAGCTTATTCAAGGCGACCAAAACAGCCAGGCGATAAATAATTACACCAACAACGGCCGCCACAGCTAAGCTTATCTAGATGCGAGGGAAAAAAGTATTGTAAGAAGTAAAACGGACAGAAGACATTGAGGACTCACCAGCAGTAGCACCATTGACACGCTAAACATTGCGTAGGGCAATTTGACTTTCCAGAATGGCACATAAGGCTCGGACACTTGTGTAACAACATTGATTCGACGTTTCTTGCTATTCTTCAAACGCGCCAGGTATTCAGGTCGCGGATGCTCGTCGTCCAAGTCGTATCCAGTCAAATCCCATCTGTGAGCAATCTCTGCAGAATATCGTAGCCAAAACTCTAGAAATACTGCGGTCCAGAATGACATAACCACAGCAAAGGCGACGGTCGCGTCATTATCAAAGAGATAGGTAATTTTGGCGTAAGTGCATGTGTCTTTTAAATCCCAATAGTCGCAGACTTTATCGCATAGAGGGCACATTGGAACGCTGTGGGACTCATAATTACATATATCCCTTCTGTAAAACAAATGCAAAAATATTTAAGGCTTGAATTAATGTCCACAAGTTGTTGCGAAAGATTTTGTTCAAAATTTACGTTAGTGTGTCGCTTGAAAGAGTGAAGCAACCGTAAAGAAAGCAAACAAGGCCGAATATAGCTGCAGGTATTAGCATCCGAGTGTAGTAGCCCAGCCAAGCGAAATACAGACCGATTTTGATTCCAAAGTACTCTTGAATTTGATCCTGAAATTGCAACGAATTTTAACACTGCGTTGGTGACCATTCGACGTGTCGAAAAATTACCAAAGGTTGGTATTTGAAACATTTTCTGGGGGATGCCCATTCCGTGTAAAGAATATTTCTCGTACAGCCAGGCTCCTTCGTGTCTCCCTGCATAGAATGAAAGGTGAACTCATTAGTTACTTGGTTAGTTAGTATTAAGTAAATTAATCGAACTTACATCGTGAAGTGGATACGCTGCTGTGAGGGCGCCATCCTTCAACAGTCTATGCATACCGAACGCGAAATCGTCGAACTCGTCGTCCGAGTATCTCTTTCTGCTTAATATGAAGTCCACCACACGGCCCCGAACATTTGTTGTGAAAAACTCTGACTCATCCACATCAAACCTAAACGACAAAACAGTCATTGACGTTTCCGTTGTGCTGTTCTGGAAGAATTAATTCTAAGCTGAATCTCACAAGTATTCTTTGTCCCGGCTGTAGACCGCCGTAAGCTTTGACTCTCTTTCCGGGAATAGGCGCTCGTCTAGTCGAAATACGCTCGTTAGTTTCCTCTTCCACGCCGCTACAGAACTGGTTACCGGACTCAGCTTTGAGTCAGAAATTGTGGTGTCCACCTGTACAATGAAAACAACAAGAAGCAGACAAATTAGCTATGGCAGCTGATCTCTCGGGACACATAAGATATTCACATCCATGCTTTCCAGGCCAAATTAGGGGTACCCTTCACCAACAGATAAAACGCGATTAGTCGGCCATCACTTTTACGAATTACGATCGAAGGCAGGAAAGGTTTAGAGAGCAGGTGCTGTTCATAGTATCAGCAATTTGTAATTAGTGTGAAAGATAGGCTTTGAAACTAAGCTTAGAGACTACATAGGGATTTAAGTGCAAATTGTTATTCGGATTATAGTCAGTCGGAAAGGTCAAAGTATTTCATAAGAACCTGGTGCTGATTGTAAGACTCGAACTCAGGGGATGCAGAAAAGATCTTGTCGACAACATCATCTTGCAACTATTCATGTAACAATAAGTTTGGCATTATAATCAAAGTTTCCTCAAAACTCACTTATTGCTTAACGACGTTTTTCGTTGGCTGAAAAATTGGAATAACTGTAAGCATGCGTTTGCAGCTGTGAACGAAACTTGTTTGCTTGACGGAAAAGTTATAATTTATTATAAGCGGCCATTACCTCCTTCATTGGCATTCTAAGTTTCAAAATTTCCGAGTATCGTTTCAGAACTTCAATCGGAGCATGGATTTTAATGAAGTTAAAGTTGCTGGATTCCATTTTCTCTCGCTCGAGCAGCAATCCTTCTTCTTCCAGATTTCTTTCGAAAACGCGTCGTTTCTCCATCGCTTGGGAGGTCGTGCACGCTTCGGAAGCTCCATCCCAAACCAGAACGAAGTCAATATCCTTCAGCGCCATGACTTCTTGAAATGCAACGGATTTGCCACCAGCCTGAAGCAACAGGAACAATAAGGAGGATGAGTTATGAACAACAACAGAAACCTTGCAAACTGTTTTCTATACTGAAAGCACACCACTACGGACCCTGAAAGACTGGTAATATGACATGAGACCAGAAATGCAAACAAAGCAATTCGGTCATGCAAACTTTCATAATTTTGCATATATCGGTTTGGCTTCGGTTGTTTTGGAAATAGTACCTTATTATTTGGTGGTTTAGTCAATGCCAGACTCCAGGCTCGTAATTTCTCGTCGCGTTATTGCTATCTACTTCTAATGATACCCTCTACAGGCAGAGTTCCAGGTATGAGGACAAAACCAACCAGCCACCACAGAAAGAATTTAATTAAAATATCTCATTGTCTGGTTTTCACAATCCACATCCACGCCAAGAATGTAAACACGAATGTCGGCGTTCGAGCTACGTGTGTCATAAAATATGTAGATGGCCATTCGTGCTCACAGCATTCGCGCCGGAGGTTGGTTGGAAACGAAGCTTACGAGCTAGATTAAGAATCTAACGAATAATTAAAGCCTAGGCAACACTCACACGAGCACACACTACGCGCTCTAGCTCTAGAACACAACTCCAATGCGACAATTTGACAGTCCGCATGCTAAAACGGCGACGCGACGGAACTCAAACTGCACTGTCTGTGACCTACTACTACAAAAATAGATCACAGAATTAAAGAACTGCTATACAGGATACGAATAACCATGAATCATCTGTCTAATTCCCATCGCTAAAATGCGAACGAATGCCAAATCGATGACCAACCACGTTTAACATTCCTGCCCCTCTGCCCTGATAAAAGTATATGCTACATGAAAGAAACATACTGTAGGCTAAATGCTTGCGACAAATTTCAGTTGTTTCAAGAGGACTCCAGATCATTATTATCAACTTCGTTAGAAATGACAAGTGGACAAAGGTTAAGAGCCATGATATCAATGCCAAATACCAACTGACTAGCTAATTGCACGTACGTAGGCGAGTGACCCGATTCGAGATTCACCGATTCTGTCCTTAGCGTTTCAGGTTCCGGCCTTCATCCATAATCCCATTTAATGACTAAGTGCACAATACAAGAAAGAGTAATTGTAAATCACGTCATAACTTACAAGTACAAACAATTGCTTTCAAATTCTACATAGATTGGAGGAAGCTGATTACTGGTATAAAGTAAACAGCAACTCAGCTGCAACCGCTGAGACTAGTATTCACTAACTGCTGTTTCCAGATCTCCAATGACTTCTCAGGTTTAACTCATTTCAGCTTCAACAGACTTTATATTTAGCATTTATCACAATGCTAAAGTTTGGAGTACAACCGTAAACGACTTCGTCATCGGAAAGTAATGACAAGAGAGACTGAAGAGGCTTCACGTTAATCTTTATCTTGCGCACTGAGCATTGTGCATTCCTCAAAGTACGCTGCCACTCACGGATGTTGTACTGTTCTAAGATTATACTTGGTCCGAGTTTGTGTTTGCTAAAAGCCAACTCTTTATGGTTACTATAATGAAGCTGATGTCATTGGTGCAGTGACGAAAGTTACGATGCTCAGAATGCAATTGAATTCGACGAATTGCCCGTCATTAATGCTTGTGAATTGCTCATCTTTCCCATGCCTTGCCATTAAAAAATGAATCATGTGAATGAAGTTGAAGTGGCACGCATTAAATGACATCATATCTCGGCATTTATAAAAACTGTAAGGAACTGCAGTTTTGGTCTATGGGTGGGCAAGTACTTTTAGCTTCATCTGCAATAATGCAGTTAACATTAGGCTGGCTAAGCTAAGTACTTCTGTACAAAACTCTTTGTCTTGTGAGAGACCACGACCATGAGAGAATTATTGAAGGCCGTTTATGGCAATTAAATCTGTCTTTCAAATCGCTGGTAATGCCTGCCCTGCCACAATAAACTTATAACGATCCAGCTGCAAATAAAGACAGGTAGCGGTAGCAGTAACAAACGCCAATATGCAATATGACAATAATTGTGGCTTGCGGCACACTTGTGGTGTTGTGGTCATGGTCGTTCCAGAATCAGTGACTAGGAGGGTTAGGGCCATGATAAAAATTTTCTTACCTCGCCACTTAATAAGAATTCCGCTAAACGGCCTCACCTATTGGCCACTTCTTCAGGTTAACTAGGTATCAGACACAGTTTCCGTACTTAAACGTAGTTACATTACACGTTTGACTAGCTTCAAGGCACAGAATCATTGAAGATTTCAATCATACGAACGTTGAAACAACTGCAGAAATGACTTTTTGCGTGAGTATTTGGAGCTTAAGTACTTAATTTTAATGAACTAGGCGAAATTAACATCAACTATACTGGAGATTTGTGCCGGTCAATCCAACGCAGTTAATTAAGGCAATCCAGCTCTCAGCTAAACTGAGCATGGCCAGAGACCAGCTGAGTATTGAAAGGATCGCGAGCACTTTAAATTTGAATCCCTGCCATTTGAAAGCATGACTAACAAAGGCTTACGGCTCACGGAGCAAGGAAATGGTAGTGCTACGCGAAAAAAATAGCTACTACTGATAAGATTAAAAATGGTAATAAGCTTACCTTTCTGTGAAGATGCGGTGATCCTCTCGGAGAACTGAATATGTCATTGTCCGTATCATCCGGGTCTCCACCGCTTTTCACACTGTGATAAGTGTCATTGTCATGGATGGAATGAAAACTTGAGTTTGGACTCGTTGAGCTGGCGTTGTCATGCCTCCGTGTCCACTTGGGCCGCTGTGGGTACCGCTTCTGTCTCTGTTCCACGGGTTGTGTGCTGCTGCTGTTCTCCGGCTCCATCGTGGTGATGGACGAAAAGTCCGCGTCCAAGCTCTTGAGACTACTGCAGCTGCTATCTCCAGTCGTACCGCCGGCACCACCGCCGAGGCTGCTGCTCAGGTCCTCCAGTGCGCTGTGGTATATCGTCGAGACTGAGCTCTTGCTGTAACGCCAGCCCTGGTCCACGGCATTGTGATACTCTGGTGATAGGCTGCGGTATTTGATCATCCACAAACTGGTTTTCTCATCGCCTTCTCCAGCTGATGAGAAGTCGCCAATTGTCTTGCTGCTGCTCGTTGTACTATTGTTACTCATCTTGTCAGTTGTGTAATGTATTATCCTGGTTCTTATATAACATTAATTTGCACATGGATGTGGCACATTTTTTGTAGCATAAACATGATTGGATTTTTAGCATGTATACATTAATGTATTGCACGAAAGGTTCAGCTCGAGCCTTGCATATCAAACGGCACTGGAAATTTGCATGTCTGAATGCTTTGGCATAATTAGTTGCAATTTGCTGCACGAGTCTGTAATACATTATGTCACTTCTGCACGTTTGCGCGTATTATTAGCACTCATTCGCCACGACTAAAAAGTGAATCGTTCACGTTCATTAGAGCAAAGCACTTGTACCGTGCACCATTAATTTATTTGGTAAAGAAGAGTTTCTCAGAATTCTTTGACCAGATTGGCTTGCTTACATTGGCACCGAGATTATATGTACGACAAATTAAATCACAGAACAGAAAGCGAAGATTGCATCCACTTTGTACCGTGCACTTTGAGAAGCAGTACAGTAATTTCTCCTGAGGGTCAGATTGTAAATGATTTATTGATTCAGAGTCTTGTGATTTCGATTCTCATGCTAATACTTGCCAGGAGTTGTTGCCCACTTTATTGCTATTAACACCGGAAATTAAAATATGCCTCGAAGCAAAACTTTGTTGTTTACACATGGGCTGAACTAATTACATTTATTGTGCATAGAATATTTGCACAATTAGCACTTATTTGCCCAATCCCTAAACTGCTAACATTTTATGTTCTCCTTGCGAAGTGCGCAAGGTTCTTTCACTCACTCGGCTTCGGCTTCTGAAGTGTGCAGCTCTTTCTCCAGAAAGATACATTCATATCGGAGAGAAAGTTGCTTGTAGCCCAGTGTATTGAACTCGGCGAACCGCTGAGAGAAAGGAAAAACTGTGAAGTGGAAGCAAGAAAACCAGAGAAAGGCGTGAACCGGCGGCAGCAATTTTGTTCTATTCTTATTTCCTCCTGAGCGAATTGCACTCCCAAATTACTCAAATTGGTTAGAGGCTCTCAATGTTGAAAAATAAGACGCGAGTAAGTGTGCGGGGTCACAGCAGAGTCAAAATATATTTGTCAAGATCAATTTTGCAAATTATTATCGTATTACAATGCAAAGCATCCGTACGCACAATAGTCAATAGCATGCACAAAGTTTGATTGAAGAAGGACCGTACAAAATCCTCGAATACTTACCATTAGGCACGTTCACAAAGAAGCGTACTTATAAATCTAAACAAAATCCATCCAATACTGAAATAAAACCAATGCAAAAACGAAACCTGGTTAATGGCTAATTTCTAATCACTACGTCACAAGATCAGTTTTGCTGGAAGGTTTGGTGAAGTAAGGAAGAGGAAATTCCTCCTAGTGCAAGGAATCACAGAGCACGTGTGAGTGATTGGGTCACAAAACAAGTAAACACAATTACTTCTAACAGAACAACACATCACTGCTTAATTAGAATTAGAATAAAGAAGCAATCGTACAATAATTTCTGCAGGCGAGAAACATCGTGTAACAAAAATACATTGGGCCAAGTCATATTATGACAAGAATAATTGCTCAAACTCGTGGAGCAGATCGTGTGATTTGCATTTCAGTAGGAGATTCTTAAATTACGTCACTGGGACAATGTTATAGTTCTTATTCAAGTAGGCTTATTCGCAGGCCAATTTATTATCGAAGCTGGTCAGGGCGATTGCGAAGGCCTGCAGTGCGCACATTGGATATCGGTAGTCCAGAGTGAAAACGTCTTCCGCAATTCGCCCAAATTGTAATACCACGTACTCCTCTACAAACAAAAGGAAACACGAGATTAATACATTGAACGCATGCACGATGCCACGAATGATAAGGTAGTATGCATACCATCAGACTCATGAATAACTTGGAAATTCTTGACGGATGCCTGTGTTACTCGACCGTGGAAATTGAGCACGTAAGATTGGCTTTCCTCGTTCCATACAGGAGTCTTGTTTTTCAATTCCACTAATCCGTCCATCTTTTTGTTCTTCCACCGCTCTGCAAAGAGATGGAACGTAAACCGGAGAGAGCATTTAAGATTAATTCAGGAGAGACTAACCTAGAATCGTATCCATTTCATTCTCTGGTCGGACTTCCTTCCGCTTGGACTCGTTTAGCATGCCTGGTACGATCACCGTCATTTTCCTAGGGCCTTTGAAGCCAAGCACATTTGTTTCCTACACATAAGGCAATGCAAACGTGAATGTGGCCATATTTAATTGGTTCTCCTGCCATATTACGAATTATTCAATCGAGTGCAAACTTACATAAATGACAGCTGCTAATTCCTCACGTAGCGACGATTTGTCAATTACAGCTCCATTTCGCTTTGCTGGTTCGCCATTGTCGAACACGCTGAATTGCGTGCCCAGGAGATTCGAACGGACTTTCCCAATGAATGCGTCTCCTCCTCGTGAGAGATCAGTTGCGTCGGTGGAAATCAAGTAGTTGCTCGTTGTGCTCTTCTTGCGCTTTCTTCCAGCCAGGAGAAAAACCTGGACAAAACATTTAGAATGTAGAACATGGAAAATTCCGAGAATGACATGAGAGGAGAAAGCTGAACTACACAAAACATGTTTATTGCTTGTACTAAAGTCTTTTCAACTTGTCTGATGACGAGTACATTTTGTATTCTTTTTCTTGTACAAATCATAAAATGAAGCGCGCGGTGCAGAAAATCATAGCTTATCACAAAGAATTTCTTCAGCACGTACCTTTCTGCCGTCGTCTCTTTCTAGGTGCATATAGTACGTCGGATAAAGACCTCTGTCCATTCCTTTCCGGTCCCTTGTTATGCGGCATTTTATTAGAAACCCTTGACCGGCTGGCTGCATCACAAACTGCTCGATGTTATCCATTACTTCAGCCAGATTGACGCTGAATTTCGGAGCACCGCCTTCTTCTTCGCCTTCCTAACCGACCAAGGACAAAACATTCTGACATTTATTTACTTGGCGAGAAACTCAGATATCTCAAAACGGGACGAGGCAGGATCGTGGTGGCACATTACCTGAATCTTCTCTATCGACGTAGAAGTCCCATTCTTGGAACCCGGTGAACTTTTCTCAAACGCAGGGACGACAGGGGCCGAAGTGTCAAACGACTCTGAGTACGGCAGACTTTTGGCATCTGTTGGCGAAGTCAGCTCATTTGCTACTGCTCAGAAAATGAAAAGCACGCGTTAGATAAAAACGAAGTTAATGTGGTCAAATTCATGTATGTATTAATTTCTTCTTCATAGCATAAAACTGAAGCATAGAGCACATGCTCGAGAGGCGAGAGTTGTGGTTTTGGTAGGTACTCATCGCAAGTAATTAATAGTTTCGACTTAATTACGGCAGACGCAAGTACACTAAGAAAAGTTAATCTGAGTTTGTTGATTTCATTGTTAGCGAAAACAAAACGCCCAAATCAAAAAGTAAAGCTGCAGACGTGAATGCGAGCAACACGCACATTTCGTCTGTTTGCCAGAATGCGTCTTCTCATTCTGTAAATGTTTGTTCTGTTCCGCTCGAGTGAGAAGTGAACAAGAACAAGACGCGAGACGAGACGCGTTCATTTTGCAAACAACTAGCCAGTGAAGATGCGAAGGTATGCTCTCTTTGAGCCGCTGTTATTGTTTCGAAGTCGAAGTCAGGGGTCTTGCGAAACTGAGACTCAATCAACGCATACGATATACGAATGGCGATGACAGTGATGAGCTACAATTTGTTAAACACTTTGGGTACTCGCCATTCAGAGCGTGTCAGTTACACGTTAGAATGCACTGCGAGCTCAACTGCTACTTGCACTTAGCATATTGCAAATTGTAGGAATGCCAATGGGAAGTGAAATAGTACAATTAGCACATTACCCCGTAATTAATGAAGAAGAGCACAGAAATCAATTTACATGAACAGCGAAACTCCGTTTACCTGACGCGCCACATTTGCTTGGGATCTCACTTTGAATACTTTCAAATGTCAACCGCTATAGCCCAGAGAAGATCGTCAAGATAAGTCAAGACGTTGGCGTCAGTTGACGAAACTGACTGGGATGACAATGGACCAATTAAAACTGCTGGGTTCGTAAACGCCCGTTGAACCAATGTAAAAGACAGTGTTTTTCCTCGTGCGTGCGTGCCGAGAGCCCAGACTGGATTCGACCCAGCACACTTTCTTTTATCCACTGACTCGAAAGAAGAGCAGCGCAGCACAAAAGTATCATCTTGAGAAAGTAAGATTTTCATTTATTACACACTTGGAAGCCTCTATGCTAGCTGGCGTACGAGGAAATTACATTTGGATGCGCGCTTGTAATATGAAGTAATGCACTCTGAAAAATGGGAAACGGAGATAGCGAAAGTTCGGCCGAGGTTTTCTATGTTGTGTTCCAATTCCAGGTCCAACTCTCTCCGTAGCGCGTCTCGCGTGCTATTCTGAATTCTGGATCTTACTGAATCAGCAATAAAAGCAGGGCAGACGAATAAGTCGTGACTGAGGAAACACACTCGACGGAGCTCAAAAACTTGGTGAGACGAGGTTCGCGGGCCAACCTTTATCTTTGAAAGCTCATTCTGTTTCCTGCGTGCCTATTGCGACTTGAGAGTCGCGATAACACGAACACTGATTGTGCTTTCACTTTTGGCGCACGAGGTGCGAATGTCTCTTTTGCGAGTTCGACAGCATTTATCTTCTACGAATAATAACACAGCAGCAGCGGCTGAGCTCCGATTCAACCGAAATAAAGCGACACGTCAAAGTTGAATAAAGGAGTCACATGCGACACGACATGCGGAAAGCCTCATCTGCTTGTCCGCTTTCTCTTCCTTTATTCTGAACACCGACTGCTGAATCCTCTATCATTGCTTTGCAGCCACAGCCTTCGAGAAGGGCGGAGATTACTACTCACTTCAACGGTTCAATGTCTCTGCGTGGCAAAGTTATCAATAAAGGTCGTAAAAAATTCATTCCTGTTCATCGTCGTTCTTCCTTCACCTGGTTCTACTCTTCGAGAAATGGGCATTGTTATTTGTATCTCAAGTTGGCGAAAAACCAACGTGGCGAATTCGCCATTTTGACTTCTGAAATCTTAAACAATTCGCCACTCTGACTGCGAGTACTTTTGCACCAAGACGAATGTCTGAGGGTTTTCCTCAGCTCAGACCACTCAGTTTCAGTCACAGGTTGGTATTCACTTTGTCACTCAACCGCTTTTCGCAATGGAAGTTTGGAATGCCTTCGAAAGAGCCCAACAACGGACGGAGTCCCCAGAACGCTCAACCTCGTCGAACGTTTTCACAGCCGCCTGAAGATCATTAAAGTTAAGAAACCACAAATTTGGATTCCTATCTTCGCTAAGACAGGTTCAAAACAAGGCTGAAGTCAGTATCTTCGAGTTGCCTACAACCGGGGCCATTCCAAGACCCCAAAGAAGAAAATACAAGCGACTTAACTATAAATTCCTTAACTTGTGTACGGATTACAAATCAAAATTTAACTAGATGCGTTTTAGGAAATGAATCAACCAGTTTGCCTTATGTACACCTGACTTAAAAAAATAATTATAGGTAATTTGTCCATTCGCCATTTGGGCACGAACAAAAAGTTTATAACAAATTGATTCGCCATCTTGATTCTTTCCTAAGAATTGTCCTTCGCCAAACTGACTTTTTCGCCAAAATAGTGGCGAATTTATTCGTCAACTTGACATGGAATCATTGGAAGGAGATTATTAATTCCTTACACCACTTTCACAGGCCATTCCAGCGCCAAGCCGCCCATTTCATATGCACTATATAAAATGTAAACAGAATTGAATAAAGTCATCTTGTGTATTCATGACTTGGTTCTCCATTCAGACAACTGCAAGCGTGGGGACTCCTTCAAACGCAGTTTATTGGACACTTTAGTGGATCGACTACATTCATAATGCAGGTCTTCAAAGTCGAGGAATGCCAAGTGAAAGGTGAAAGACTGCTCGGAAAAGTTGAGTGCAGGTGAAGCAGCTTAATTTTGCCTTTCCCAGTCAAACCCTTCGACGCAAAATTACCTCCACTTTTGTGACCCTAATCCGATTCTACGGCAAAGCCCATTAAAAGTGTAATAAAACGTGGTAGTTACCGTTCTCGTCGAAATCTTCAGACATTCTCCTTCTAGCTTCGTCGTCATCTCCGATGTTAAGTACTTCTAAATCATCGTCTAAACCGCTCAACTTTCTAGTTGGCTTGGCTCTTGGCTGCTGCAATGACGCGTCCGCATTTTTCTTCTTCGACTCGGTTGACTTCGCTCCAGCACCTGAAATGTTAACCACCACTTTAAAGGGGTATACAACTGTTGAATCTCCGTGATTCCAGTTTTATGATCTGACTAACAAGACGTTGCTTTCAACAAGTTTATTTTTAGCATCACACATTCTCAAAAACTTTAACAAATTGAAGGACGACTCGGTTGATGAACGGCAGTAAATATTGAGTTGGGGTTTAGAATATAATTAAAATCCGGAAAGTTTACCTGCATTTACAGCATTGCCAGAATTGTCGTTACTGCGAAGGCTGCCGGTTGAGGACCCCGTCACGGACTGCGGCTTCCCATTTGCTCGCCTCGGGACGACAGTCGCTGTCGCCGTGCTGTTGTTTGTGGCGACTGCCGCTGCCTGGCTAATGTTGTTATTCCCACCTCGAGCTACGACAACTTCACGGGCATCTGAACTGTGAAGCATTCCGCTCTGGATCCGTTTTTGTTTCTGACGACTCTCGATGAGTTGTTTCTGTCAAGTGCACAAGAAAATCTCTGCAGGCTCACTCTGTCAGTCTGGCCCAGACCAGGAATGTCACTCGAAGGATTTGCTCTTTCTCGTTCTGTTCGCTTCTAATTGAGCAGTCTTTCGAGTTGCGAGTCACGGAGAGGTACAGGTTTCAGTCAGCTCAAAGCGAGAGGACTGCTTGAAGATGGCAAGGACACTACTTACTACTAACGACTTACTAACGAATCAAATCAAGTCAGGCGCACACTTGTTTTCACTTTCTTATTTTTCTTTGGCATTATGCAATCTTCTTTAAGGAAATGAGTTTTACTGTGTAACTTGGATTCTCATTCGCACCGAACCTTATTTGATTAAGCCGGCAATCATGGGATATCAAGGCTGCCGAGATATCAGCTATCAAAACAAGTTTCACCCGAATCGCGAAATTAAGCACTGTAATGCAGCAGACATTACACTTGATTGGATTGGAGCTTTCACTGTTTACTCAAAGCAGCACGAAGGCCCAAGAGTATGGACAAGTCGTTTAGCTATTCTGTCGCATAAAATCAAATGAATATTGAGACGTTAAGGTTCCCGTCCTTCGACTCCAAGAGCAAGACATAAAATGAATTTTGAAAAAGCCCGTGCGTTCAGCATCGCACAAAGTTACCCGAATAAAGAGGATCTTATACACTTTTTAATGATGAGCAAAAAGTTGGGATAACAAAAAAAGTCTCACAATAGAAAGGAATTGTGCTACACTCTGGAGCTGTATTCACTACGCGGACGACCCTGTCGTGATTCAAAAGTCTCATCCTCACACGCGTCTTTCGAACTTTCTACTTTGGATTACGGAAAGTTTAAACAATTTTTCTGTTTGCGAAGCCATTTTCAAATCTTTTAAGCAGCAACTCACTTCGATCCAGATGCATGATTCGCAAATCGGTTTCATTGAAGCGGAAATTTTTAATCCTATGCAAACAGCGTAAAAAAACAAGTTTGAAATCCCGTACGAATATTTGCAGGTATGCTTGACACTGAGACGTGTGCAACATTTCCCAAAACGCTCCATCTCAATTCGTTTCATAACTGGAACAAATTGAATAAATGTCAAAATGGATTGCACACCGACAAATACATTTGATGTAAAAGTTACGAGGGACGAAGTGCGAACTGGGTCGGGCAAGGCAATACTCGATCCAATAAATGCTGATCCGCTGCCAGTGAGTAGTAAACAGGTAAGAGAATGAATAAAGACGGAAGAGAGGGATCGAACTAAGGAGTACGTGCCTGATTCGATTCAGGGAGTTGGGACACGGAAAGTCTTCCTGCCATTCCACTTGATAGAAATTCATAAGTTTCTCTTCTCTTCAAATCAATCAATAAATTACCTTGCAGACTCGCGTTGCCATTGCCTTGCCATTCAGTCTCAAGCCGAGTGAACCCAATGCACTGTTATTTCTCCTATTAGCGAGCCTGCCGTGTGTCTTCGAAACTAACCTCACGAACGCACGTCTGAATTTACAAAACCTTCTTACTGCTTACCGCCTTGTAAATCGCGAGGTAAAACCAAATTTTCATCTCTGCCTTAGTGCAAGTAGTACATTGATTTTCTAGCCAGGGACTACGCCTTCAGAGTCCAATTACTTGGCTCGACCCTGCTCTTAATCGGCTAAAATTCCATTACTACGGTTTAAAGTGTGACATCCTTCGTTAAAGACAGTTGGACACTTCCAATTACAATTACGCAACATCAATCATGCGTTAGTTCAGCCCAAGAAGTGGTCACAGCTGCTGCAGCGGCACTAGCGCAAGAGTTGTGCAACAAGTGTACATGTGCTGCGCGGTTCATGATCCATGACTAATAAATACGCGTGTGTACTCACGCATTTAATATTAGCCCTGTGATAATAACCGCTTGAATGATTTCAGTTGCAATTGCCAGGTCGCATCTCTTCAGCTGAGAGGTCTGTGCCATGCGTGGCAGTTTGCAGGTGGTTTGTTTCACGCATGCAATTATAACGAACGGAATCAGAAACGGGAAGAAGGAAAATGCTCAGGCGGATGCTACAAATTGTCATCGTTTCAATTTAGGTCATGTCATGCATGTCTATCACTTCCTTTCGCATGATCATTTCATCTCTTCTCTCCCTCCGCCAAACTTTACACATGAATCTCATAAAAATTTGCAGTATGTCTTCCGAACATCCTCATGCGCACTTGACACTGAGATTTACAACTCTGGCATGGCAGGGAAAGAGCAGCAGCAAAATCGACTTACCTGTTGATCTAATTTCAGCTTTCTCGCAATCGGGATCGGTATGTTGTTGGTGGACGCCGAGTGCTCGCTGTCTCCACTTCCTCCGCTCATCCTTCGCATTTTGTGTCACAAAATTGCGTGAGAAGACAGAGATAGGCACAAACAAAATTAGTTTCTATTCACATAAACTCGAAATGTCATTTTCGCGTCGCGTACAAGTATTTTCACACAGTAATTGTATATCGATTACAATTTTTGTAATTTTAAGAATTGAGTTAATTTGATCGAAATAAAACAATGCAATCACAAATTCGTGCTCGATGTGTATTGCTTTGTTTACGCTGAGCGTCTCACTTTGAATAAATGTAAATTGCAACTGATTGAGAACACCGACGGTGATGTGATGCCATGGGTTCTGTTTTGAGTTTGGGATCTCGAAAGAGTTGTTGCTCCTACCGTGCCGTTTATACAGCACAGAATGCAAGTCGTGGTCGTGGCATAAAGAGATTTATTCCTAGATGCTTGCAGAATGCAGCAAGACAGATCTTCTCTTTACACACGCGCGTGCTTTATTTTATGCATTGTGAGACCAAATTTCATGTGGACAAAAAGCAAAGTCCCACTGTGCCTGGCATCGCATTGCGTTTGGTGTTCGCGATTCAGTGTAGACGCAAGCGGATTATGAACCATTATGAAGGGACTCAGTATAACTAAACAGAATCTGCTTGTGTCCTAATCTCGTAATAAAATTTGCAAAGAGCTTTCATTTCAGTGTATAACGTACAAGTGCGAATAAAGGCATTCAGATGTACTTTCGTTGCACATACATTTATTCATCCGGAACTGATTAGTACTCGTCACGAGATGAAGTGGCACCAAAAGTACGAGCCTCTGCCTCTACTTTATGGCTGGACACCGGATCTGGATTTCGGTGGGCAGGAACTTTAACGCGAATGATAACACATAGTGTTTAATTTAATTATCCTTCAATTAGAATTTACAGGAGAAACACAGAGACAGTTGAAGGGACGATTAACTTGTGCAAATTACAAATTGCGTAAAAGCACGCGAAGCCATGCTCAGCTCCTGTCCACAAAATTTCCGGCTGCTGCTCTTGACTTAAATTACTGAATTTCCAAACGCAAAACTGAAAAGTTTAGGCTTCTTCTTAAAAAGTGCAATGCCAACGTCGAGTTCGACCAAACTTTCCACATAATAATAAGGTAGCAAAATTCAGTGGCTTTTGATAAAGAACCATGCTGCACGACACGGCACGGCTGTTCACGCATACTCTCATTTTTGTCGTCAAATGTGCATAATTACGAATTCAGTGACAGGAACGAAACCAGACGACACGAGTCTTGGACTTTTGAGCCTTCTAATGTTGAGTTACGTGAGGGCAGAAAGAGAAAATGCGAGTCTTGCGTGAGTTTTAAATAGAAATCAAGATTCTGGGCTCATAATTAACGTCAGCGTCACAAAAACAAAGACTTCTTAATTATTAAAAGGTGCACATGCACTTTATCGAATCACAAGAGAGAGTTGCTTCTTTGCCGATAAAAGGACTCAGAACTCTTTAATGCGATTATGAAATGTACAACCTTGTTTCCGCAGCGACATGGAAAACGGAAATGGAACAAAGTAGTGCTTATTATTTATGCGCCTTGTCAGTTAACAGCTATCAATGTCACGAATAGCGCCGCAAGAGACGATCTAACAACTTACCCGGTTGTCGTGTTGTAGGCCCAGTCCATTCTATGCTGAGTTCCTTGGTCACTGGTCCTGCTCGTCACTGATCGAACGTGTTCACTTTGTGCCTCGATCCCAAATAATGAGCTTGGCAATTAAATATGTTAATCGGTGCCTCCTTCAATGTTTTTCATCCTGTTCTGAATGCTCATAATTCATTCTCTTCAGCGCTCAGCGCAGCGCATCTCCCCAGTCAACGGTAAGGCTCAGGTTGGAGTTGAGTTGATGACGATGAATTCACAGTTCGTCAAGTTCGAAGCCCATGAAATCAAGACTTTTGTAATGTAATTTCTATTGAAAAGTATGTAAAGTATTTTTACAACAAATTGCACCGTTACTGCTTCTGTTTCTGTGCTGCACACATGACGGACTCACAGTTACACGTTGAAGCGTCGTCGCGCGGCTTGATGTAAGCGAAGAAACGGCGAGATTGCCCAACCCTTTCTTACTCGAATCGCATCATTCTCCTTCTCTTATCTGGTGCTTTATTTTACACGCACTAATTCCGATGACACTGAAATCGATGCACAGATTAAGAAACTACAAAAAACTACGTGCTCATGAAGAATTTGCTACGTGTGTCTTGCAATGCGGTACTAAACACGACACCAGCCCCGAGATTTAACTCTCAGAGCGCAGTTTGTTTTAAGGTGACCCTTTAGAACACTGCGCACAAAATTACGAAGTAATTTTCCTGTGAACAACACCTGTCAGTTGTGCCTGCCGTGTCGACGACAGTCTTCTGTGTAAATTTAGCCCCGCGAGGATATCAACCCGTCCCGTGTGGAAGCGAAAGTCTACAGAGAAGAGGCACGGACAGAGTTCATTAAATCCTCGGTTTCCTGGAAAACAACACGGACACTAAAACCTGAAGAGTGATGCCACGTACCGTGTATGATTTGGCCATGGTGGCATGCAATGCCCAATAATATCTGTTCTGTGCCTTCAAATTCGAGCATTTCGAAACCAGTCAATTGTGCATGTCCCAAGCGCTCTTGACGCATTTGTTTTGCTTGCCTTTGAGGAGTTGCTCAGCAACGCGAGCACGCACGGTGCATTTTGAACTCTGGGTTTGCTTTCATGATCATAATCATTTGATGCAATAATGATCTAATATCATATAACAATGTCAAAAGGACTCAACTCTGAATTCCATTATGGCACCGTTTCGTTCCATCACTTGACACAAGTTTCCCGATAACGGATAGACGGATAACGCATGAATGCTTTTGGAATGTGCAGCTGTCCAACGGAATTACATGGGCAGATGTCGTTGCCGTTTTCGGATGGATAAGAGCAGCGACGAATCGAAGTGTATTGTACTAGAAATTCAATAGCAGAAAGCATTAAAAATCCCGGATGCTCGGTATCCCGGTGACTCCTCCCAGAATGTTTATCAAAAAGTGTTTATTAGGAATAGCTGGCAAATTACCTCGTAGTGTACATAATAGAGAGTAAGACCATTTATGAGTTTAAACTATAATTTATATAAATAAAAATTTTAATTGGCCAAGTATATTTTTGATTGAGTACATACCAACAATATAAACATACAAATTCCGCATATAAGGAAGCGCCCCAGACATACTCAGACAGCCATCGAAAAGCGCCTTGTTTCCGGGCCATATTTTTATATTTTTATTTAGTGAAACTGCACAGTATAAATAATTAATAATAGGGTGATTTCAGATTTCAACCTAGCTGTCGGCGCATCTGCAGCCTCTTACGCGGAACTACTATTTAGTACTGAACATATTCTTAATATGATTATGTTATAAATATTAATTGCGCACCTTAACACACGTTATTTAATAGTATTATTGATGAAATAAACTTAAATAATGATAGAATAAATGTACGGTCATTACAGTATTTAGCACTTGATTAACCACAGAACCCGAATGCTCACAATTGGAGCACCGTAGTGTGACCAAATGCGTATCTGATCACCTTCCTAGATTCTGCTGTAGGCTTAACCACGAAAAAGACATCCAGTAACTATGGGCTGCACCATTGATCACGATCTTCCGAAGTTTTCGGCTTCCCATTGAGAATCCAAGCAACCCACCAAAGTCTGTCAGGTGGTAGCTGATTTCTTCTACGTTCAGAGTGAACTCCTGCAGCTCCTTGAGGTCACTAATCGAGGGCCTGGTTTTGTGGTCCTCTTGCAGGGACAAGCAGGAGGTCATTGGTAGATCTTCTGTAAGATCCTTCTTGGCGAGCATATCCATTATCGAAATAAGCGCCCAGGCACCTTCCTCCGGTTTCATCGGCATGAACTCGATGCCAGGCAATCCTGCCACAAAATGGTCTACGTCGACCTTGCAGTCGGTGGATCGTACCGGATTGTACGGCTCGTCATTGGGAACTTTACGGTGGCGAATATGAAGAGACTTGAGTGCTGGCCATGTGACCCAGATGCTTTCCATTCTAACTAAACTAAATATGGAAATCTCAATGCAGGTCACGAAGGGAAACCAGGGCCCGAAACTTGACCAGTTCAATATTCGCTGCTGTCTTCATGTGCAGCGCCAGGTCAGTGATGGTCGTAGCTCATGGGGTGGTCGTATGCCCAAATCCTTTTAAAAAATACTCGTCGGTGCTTGTGGGTAAGGAATTGTAAGAAAACTTCTCAAATTGGGAAAACATTTGCCCAGGATCTCATTCTCAAACTCTGCGGGAATTAGGGATCTTCTTTCTCTTCTAAGATGTAAGCAGCGAAGATTTTTCATCGTAGGCACTCGAAGTACAAAGATAGCTTGCAGATAGTGGTCAAATCGGCTGATGATTTTAAGTCGCAGGACACACAGCTTTTCTGATTGCAAAACTAGAAATTTGTGTAGAAGCTGTTTAGTTTCGGCGTCAAAGTAATTAACGCCAGCACGAATGGAGGCATCAAACACATTCAGTCGAAGGTTGTTTTTTGGCCCGATTAGCCAAATCGATCAAGATTTTCAGTTCTTGTGTCCCAATATTGTCAATCTCCAACGTTTTCAGATTGTTGACTTGGGTGTAGTCCCTTAGGGCCTGCAGTATCGCCAGTGTTTGATGCTGAGGCTAAGTGATCATTTTGATTGAAACAGACTCCAAGCCGCTGGCACAACAAGTCTTTCAGGCTTTGGAATTCAGGTGTTACCATGTTTCGTACCGTTTCAAATGAACACTTTCCTTCCCAATGAACTGGTCGTCCCCCTTGGTTAGATTGGAGATAAGGGTTCCTAGAACAAGAATCCCAGACGAGTTAAGAAAAGTGAAAAGTTAATCGCAAGTTAATTGCAGGCTTGGGTTCAAACGTTCAAGCGGAGTTTGGACATTTCAATTTGTTCCTAAATTCTCGGGTTTCTTCTAAGAAACATGATCAAGGTACTGCCTGGACTACCTTGCCTTCCACTGTGCCGTCTTCCATATAGACTTCTTGTTGTGTATGTGGTTAGATTAGCTCTGTGGTTTAGATTAGTTGTAGTCGCTACAAGGCGGAACGCGCTGACGACATCGTTTTCATGTTCCTGGAAGGAGAAGGCCCGGACGTTACCTTATTTACCTGCTCAGTCCTCGACCAGGCAAAATGTAGGCTTTACCCGTATACAAAACTCCACAGTCAACTTGATCGTTGAATAATTCGACTGAAACACTTCATTGACTTTATTAGCAGAGTCAACGTACTCGCATTCGAACTTTAGTAGTAAGAATCATCATAATAATGTGGTCATTTAACAAGACCCTGAATGTCTGTTAAAATAACGGATTCTGGGCAGATGAGGTACATGACTCAACTAGAATCGGAAGAGCTCAGTAGAGCCTGAAACACCAGTCTTTGTTCGCTAGAAAATGAGGGAGAATTGAACCCGCGAGTTATCGCACGTGCAATATGTTCTCTGTACACCTATACGGCTTGTTTGATTGGGAGAACTTCGGACTTGATCGATTCTAGCACGTTGTACTCGAAACTTAATTCAGGTTGTAATCAAGTTGTTCTTTTATTGGGAAAATGAGTGTGGAGGAAGTCGAAGATGAGAAGCCAAGGACACTCTTTGTCGGAAACATTCCCAGACAAGTATCCAAACGCGACCTAGAAACTTTATTTGGTGAAGCTGGCCCACTCAAGCGTTGTTTCATTCAGTATCCTCGAAAAGGTAAGATCGCAGAGACTTTAGACTACCCGTAAATCCAAAGTGCTTAATACTTTGTTGTTGTGCTCGTCCTAAGACAGTCCTTTGCGTAAATCTGTTGACAGCGGCACTTAATTCATTTCGGTTTGATTGTAGAGGGGAAGTACAGAGCTGAGGATGATGACACCACCGTCGCTTACGTGACGTACGCACTGGCAGAAGACGCAGTTAAAGCATTGGAAAATCTGAACGGACATAAATTCGGGAGCAATAAGATTTCGTTGAAGTTCGCCAAATCAAGGACGGAACAAAATCGTGAACCGCGAAATAATTTCGCAAACTTCGCTGAGTACAGAAATATTCCGGCTCCTGAAAAAGCGCCTAGACCGAAAAGGATCAAGAAAAGGTCAAGACTTATTATAAGAAATCTTTCGTTTGAAGTAAGTTGCCTGATAGAATAGTCTTCCAGCTAGTTAGAGCCGACTGAGAAGCGAAATTTTAATCATCTCATTTGCTATCTTCAACGGTTCGCAGGTTAATGAGGAAAATCTACGCAAGTATTTTGAGTCATATGGAAATATTACAGACATTAATATTCTGAGAAAACCAAATGGGAAGCTAGTTGGATGTGCTTTTGTTCAATTTGCTACAGTCCCAGAGGCCGCTAAGGCTATAAGGGAGCTTAATGCGAAGTCTTTCTTAGGTGAGCGTGTCGCATAAGACTTAATAAGCATAAGGAACGTGGCAACGGTTATTTTTACTTGCTTGCACCAACCTAGGCCGACCAATTGCCATAGATTGGGCGCTGCCGAAGGAAAAGTTTCAAGAAGGTGGTGGAGGTGGAGGCGATACCACTGAAATAAAGACGGAGGAGTTAGGCTTAGACCCTGAAGTCAAGATCAAAACAGAGCCTCCTGATGACTACGAAGAACAGTATGATTATGTGGAAGACTCTTTGCAGATGAAAACTGAAGACGTAGATACTGACGATGATGATTCATCTGATGACAGCAAGAAAGATCGGAAACGAAAGGAAGCAAAACTTGGGTAATTACGATTAATATTTTATTGACTATAAACAGATTAATTTCAACGTTCGTCGTAAATTTGTTTTGGTATAGGGCTGATTCTGATTCGGATGACGGCAATGATGGAAAACGTAGAAAATTAAATCCGAACGATGCTGACGAAGGGAAAACGTTGTTCATAAGAAATCTGGAATTCGAAACTACGGCGGATGAGTTGAAAGCTTTCTTCTCAGCTTATGGCCCACTCAATTACGCTGTAGTCTGTAAAGACAAATTGACTGAACATCCGAAAGGGACCGCATTCGTAATGTTTCGGGTAAATTAATAGTGGTAACCCATATGTCCAATATAATCAGTGATTTCAATTGATGCATATTTCTGACAGAACCCAGCTGATGCTAGTAAGTGTTTGGCGGACTTTGAAAACGAGCCATCCAAATTCAATCTAGGGCGACGACAATTTATTATTTCATTGGCACTGTCGAAAACGAAATTGGAAAGTAAACTACAGGAAGGAGTAAAGAAGGAATCCAAAGACAAACGAAACTTATTCCTTGCTCGTGAAGGATGTGAGTAGTTAGTAATTAGATCGCATACTACTTCCGTGCAATTAATAATTTATACTTGCTATTTAGTTATTCGTCCAGAATCCAACGCCTCGATCGGAGTATCAGCAGCAGACATGAACAAGCGAACTGCAATTCAACGAGTTAAGAGGCAAATGCTAAAAAATCTGAGCATATTTATCTCAGATACGCGGCTTTGTGTCCACAATTTACCGCCAAACTTGTCTGACACTGCCTTGAGGAAAATATTTGCAAAGCATGGTGGGCCTGGTGCTAAAGTGACAGAGGTAAAACACGCAAGCACCGAATTCATGTTAGCTTTCCCGAGCACTCAAGAAGCATCTAATATGTACTATTTGCTTCTACAGGCACGCGTGATGAGACACTTGTTGGACAAGGATCTTAACGGGATTGGAAGATCTAAGGAATATGGTTTCGTCACATTTTCTACCCATGAACATGCCTTGACAGCATTACGGGCAGTAAACAACAATCCAAAAATATTTACACCTTCAAGGGTTAGTGATACACTTCAACATTTAACCTCAAACGCCTGCCTGAATACTGCGACTATTTCATTTGGCCTTTATGCTTATAGAGACCAATTGTTGAGTTTTCTCTTGAAAATCGTGCCGCCATCAAAGCAAAGGAAAAGAGAGCGGAAAAAAGTCGTGAGAAGAATTTGGCAAAACATATTAAGACTGCTGACAAATCTAATGACGAAATGAAGGCGACAAAGAAGAAAAAGCAAAACGAGAAGGCAAATAAAAACGAAACTCTGGAATCCACAACCAAGATAAACATAGATGACACTGATGAACTTCCATCGTTTACTGGACTTACGTCGAGATTTGGCATTTCTTCTTTACCCAGTATAAAACCCAAAGGAAAAATCAGCCGGAAGAGCCTCAAGCCCTCAAAGTCGAAGGGGAAGAAAAAGATGCAAGAAAGACGAAAACGAGAACCTCAGGTCAAGCCTAAAATAAAGATTCGGGATGACAAGGCTGAAAAATTAATTTCAAGACACCAGAATAAATTGCGACAAAATGAAAAGGCTATACCGAAAAAGAAAAAGTCCAAGTGGTATCAATAATTTAGATGTACTCAAACATATTAACGGTCTCATTGATTTTATTTTAATAAATGTTGTTGAAATTTTACAGTTTACAATTTTCTGGTTGTTGATGTTGTGATGTCATCATTATTCAGAGATTGCGTACTGCACTCCTTCACTGTCTACCATACATTTAATTGAGTTAGGCTTGGCAATAAATCCTATGCGCGTATTTTATGGAACAACTGTCATTACTAGCAATCTATTCGCAAGACCTTGATTTTATGCCCACTCATTTTAATGGTTTCTATTGCGAGTGCAGACTTGTCGGAGTTGCCGCTGTCTCTGCCAGCCTACGAGCCTCAGCCACAGGGTTTCAAGTGTTATGTTTGCGAAAACACCGTCATATGTTGGGTATTATATGGTGTGATAATATTATTATTAGCTTCTGTAGAAGATGGGCAAGATGGAAGAATACATAGATCCCCATCTTGTCTAAGCGCTCCACTCTCAAGTTCTTTGTAGATACGATCTTTCATCTATGCACGACTGAATGGAACATCGTGTTTTGGTTGTGGGCTCATAACCCGCAGCTGTTTTGGCAGGACCCTGATCATTGACCACTTATCATGATGTAAATTCAAACGTTGCGTGTTCATGCTATTCGATAAGTTGGCGGAAGAGACATCAACCTCTCGTTACTAAAATAATGGCTAATTTTCTTTCTTCGATAATCCTTCATAATTAACAGCTGATCCCTATAAACTGCCTACAAAAACTCGCATATTTATACCATCTTTCTATCCTCACTCGGCGAACTGACACCCAACATGAAGATAGGAGCCATAGACTCTACACTCGTCGTATTTGGTTGATTCCAGGACAACTCATTTTATTGACTCATGCTAAAAAATTCATGCCCCAGAATACTTATGTTCAATGACGACTCATGTTCTAAAATCTCATGGTTGACCCCAAATCATGTTCGCGTAAACTCATCCTCTATAGGTTAAAATCAAACGAATGACATATTTGAAACAATTTCAATTGCCAATTTTTATCTTTGGAATCTGATAATTGTCAGAGTGCTACGTCACTTTTTCATCAATTGGGTGACAACATTCTAAACACTGCTTCTGAACTGCGGGCACTGTCCAATTATCTATATTCTCGTAAAATAAAGCTAAAATGAACGCCCTAGCCTAATAAAATTTGGTCCTTTGTTGCAAAAATGATCACGCAGCACGTTAACATGAGAAGGCGTAACATGACTTTTTATCAGCATGACCGGACTTGAACATGAGCTTTCGAAAATATGAATAGTCCAGAACATGAGTTTTTTCACCATGAGATTTTAATAACTTAAGTTTTTTAGTATGAGATGTCCGAAACTTGAAATGTCGAGCATGACTTGAGCTGTTACCTATTTGGTTGAGCTGCGCCTCAACTCAGTTCAGGTTTCGCATAACACATGCAGCAATAAAAACCATTTCAGTCAGTTCTCAAGCTCAAAGCCCTAAAGGTCCTTTGCATTGCCACCATCTGCCATGTCATGATGAAAATTTTTTTATTGCTGTTTTATTGACATGTCAAAACTTCAGAGATATTCTCGCGTCAACTAATTTTATAAAGCTGAAGAGGCACAGGCACAGGAAGCTAATTATCCTTAAATCCCATATTTTCGGTGCAAATCTGAAATTACTCTGAGCTCCAAGTAGCGCTTAATATTGACAGTCGAATCTACACTATGCCCACATTTTTTCTTCGCGGTGTTCAAATTGATTACCCATTCACTGCGGACAGAACTGTCAAACTAACCTTGACTTAAACGACTAATTAAACAGTGGATATGAAAGCTTCTCAAACCATGTACAAATTATGACATTCATCTTAACGGATTAGAATGACTGCCGTTATTACAAGGACGGGCGACTCTTCGGGTTAAAGTTGGGGTTGTCAGGAATTTGGCTTGCGCCGGTCGAAGAATCATCCTGGCTTCTTAACTGGTGTTTCTTTATTGGCACAAATGGCTTCGGTGGCACTGTGGCTTCAATAAAGTTTGGTGGCGAGACGTTTGCATTTTTTGTGGAAGAATCGGCTGGTGTGAAATCCGCTGCCTCGCTTGAACCATCTTTCGGATTCGAATTTTTCTCATTTTTGACTACCGTGGGCGCTCCAATAGATCGGTAGAACAGCTCGAACTTCGCCTTCAAGTCTGACTCGGATTTACTTGCCGTGCCGGCGGTTGAAGTGTTATCCGGTTCAGTCTCGACCAAATTCTCCTCGTCAACCTCCTGTGCATGGAAAATCATGTTAAAATGAGACTTGGAGGCTCGTGGCTGGACCATTTATAGGCCGAATACGTAAAGCCATATGAAGCGATATCATGGTATCCCAGAAGAAAAGGCAACAAATGTGATTGCATGTTACGCGGAGTCTCACCTGGATCTCATGAAAAGTGACTGGTTGCGTACGAAACCGTCCACCGCTGCTCGTTGTCCCTCTGCGCATGTGCTTCCTGACCGCTCTTCTGTACGACGGCGATGAAGAGGATTCGCTACAACTGTTTGGCAGGCCATGACCACGCCGAAGCCTGGATAGCGGTTCTGGATACACGGCGTCCATGTGAAATTCCTTTGGGGATGACATTCCGCTGCTTCGTCCGCAAGCCTGAATCACAAAGTCTTGATGTTTGTGCCTGCACTTGTTCTGTTGCTGGTCAAGTGTCTAATGCGGAGAACTGGACACGGCCACGGGTACAACGCACGGTATCTGTTGTCAATGTTTCTCGTAAACTTTGACTCTTTTCAATAGACTCTTTTGAGAGGAGATGAAATTTTACGAGGTTATTAAAGTAGCTTGTCTTATTTCACAGACCGGCACCTGAGCTTCAGATACGACTGTCTCACGAATCGTCTTGTAGCAATGCAATGGAAGTTGAAAGATCAGACGACAGATTCTTGGACTACAATGAAATGGGCTCGTTTCGCGTCTGTCTATTGTGCACTGAATCACTTTTGCCAATTATTTCGCACTTCTGCAGTTCCACCATCTCCTGTTTCACGACCAACGTTATTATTTGCAAGATCTTTTGGCACGGAACAGATGATAAATATAAACAAATGGAAAAGTTGCAAAAATCTCAAGTTTTTATACTAGGCTGGAATACGCGTGTGTTATGATATTAAGTGCGAGTGGGCTAGACTCGCCTCGGCTGGCTCCTGCTCCCAAACATCTTTTGTGCAAAATCGGGTAATAAGCCAAGAGAATATTTTTATGTGTTTCACTAATCTAATTTCGAGCTAAGTGTTTGAAAGGCATCGACAAAGGTTCAGAGGCGTATCACTCATAGCTCTGCCCCCGAGGACGCTGTCAGGGTGTTTGTGGGGTTTAAGACCATCATCTCCAAAAGAGCAGTAATAAAATCTACACGTTTCGTGTTCACGGATGATGCATCTGCAAACTACCTCATGCGGCTGTTTTCGGTTGCTAAATTCAGGCGTGATTTTTATGTGCACACAAAAACAATAATATTTATGTGTCGTGTTTAGTCTTCTCGGGAGATCAGAGGCAAAATCGTTAACACAGCGATCTTTATTTTATTTGGATGCTGTAAAGTGGCGAATGAGATGCACATTTAACACTTCGCCAATAAAATCGAACGTGATTTGATATTGCAAGTTTTCCTCTTATAATTTATCTTCATTCTTTTCGGGCTTTGTCGGTGTGCGCATTTTGTGGTCTTGACATCGGTTTCTTGAAAAGAAAACATAAAATGGATAACATTCTCCTGTGAGAATATGTTGATGGATCCTGTCCGTGGTCTTGCCATCGAAAAAATTGCTTCTGACCAAAGATAAGAGTTCCATTACATATTTTAAGAAAAAATCAAACCACTTCTGGACTTTACAAGCAGAGTTGGCATACACATTTGTTCGACACATTAACAAAAAATCTGGGCCGCAAGAGTTTTGAATATGGAAGAGGGCGTTCGTAGTTCGTTTTCCCATCTCAGTTTCAAGGAGAAGCCATAACCCAGTCACGCACGGTCTCTGGCCTTATGGCATTATGGGCCTGCATATCCTGCTTGCAATTTTCCTTTGAAATTATCCGACATTTATGTTTCAATTTCATCTACAACCATGGAGCATAGGCTTAGGCAATGGCTCATCTTCTGCCATCGCCCACCTCATATGTCTAGAGACGCGTTGAAGTTTATTTATAAGTCTCAAGGTTGCTTAGCCACGAACAAAGTATCTACGTTACGGCTGCAAGCGATTCCTGCTACACATCCGATTTTTCATGTTCTAATCTATAAAGAACAATAAAGTACGCCATTGTCTCGCAAATTTTTCACGCTGTTGCTGATATAAACAACTTGATGCTCTCATGACCAACTTCCTGAAGTCGCTGGACGGAGTCAACTGTACAGAAAATCTTACGTTTGTGTTTCTCTGCAGCACTTAAGATGTGGCAATTAAAAGAACAGCAGGGTCAGAGTCTTATTTCCTAATTCATCAACAGGAAATTGGAATGTATGGAAAATTGACAGACACACAACAACGGACAGAGTTTGTATGCAGATTCGTACACGTGCAAGTGTCAGCATCTATGCCGGTCTGAGCGAAATGATGGTCGACTAGTCTCATGCGCACGAGTTCAATTCTGCACGCTGCTGTTGCTTCTGACTTGCAGAGTCAGCCTGCGTACTTCTTGGCCAATGCCGTACAACAGCTACACTAAGAAAAGCGCAGAATTGAAGGAAGGCTCACACAACATTTGCACTGTGCAAAAGGCGCTCACTTGCCTGTCTGCTTCTTTCTTTCATTCGCCCGACTCCGTGGCGTAAAGTTGCATGACCCAACTTAGTTCTTCGAAGTCCGAAGACGAATTTATTTCCATTCGCCATTGTTAAGTTTCGTTCTAAATTATCAGGGAAAGCATCGCTCCATTGTGAAACTACAAGACCTTTTGGTAAGTAGACGTGTATCCTTTCTTGATACGCTTGCACACATTGCACGGAATTTAAAATTTCCATTGCAGCTTAGACAAGCATACAATTTTATCTCTACTCGCGATCACTGTGGGGCCTCCTGAGCGTGAAAAGTTGGTAGCTTAAGTTTTTACTGTACTAGCGGTGTTTGTGGCCAACATCAGTAAAATCAATTTTTGATTGCATGAATATTCTTTCTCCGTTTTAGTTGTGTAGTACTCAGATTAGTAGTGTAATAGCAACATGGCAGAGGGGGGGGGGGACAGTGAAGAACAAAACCCTCCGATTTCGAGGAATTTAGGAGTATAACTTTGAAAGATTTAGTTCAGGTATCATACGATTTAAAAAAAATTGAACTCACTGGACGAGCCCGATCTGCTCGCTTTTGCTTCGCTTGTTGGGTTAGAGAATCCCGAGAAAAATGCAAAGAATACTTGGATTATCTGGACAGTGTGGAGGACTTACGGAAGCAAAAGGAAAAACTCCACGTACTAAAAGCAAGCCTAAAGGAGCTGAATCAAGTTGAAACTTAATAACTCGCGATTATTGTATTAAGTTAAGTCAGGCTCAGGCCCAGACACCAGACAATGCCTTTGTTCTGAGTTGATTCATATACATCTTGCTACCGGTAGTTAACTTAATTTTGACCTGTGGGGACTCCCTTAGATAAACTTAACCAGACAGGAAAGTCACCGTTACTCGTTATCGTTATCGTCCCCCTTCCTGTCTATTCAGATCAGGAACAGCATGAGCCAAGGAGGCGGAATTACATGCTACATCTTTCTTTTTCTTTATTATTTAGGCCCAAGAAAGACAAAAATCGCACCTGCCGCTTGAAGAACTGCTTGAAGTGCAAAAATAAAATAGCAAGAAAACTAGCAAAATGCAAGATCCAAACTTGGAGGTTGAAGAAGCTGGTGACGATGACGGATCCACTGTCGAGACTGGAGATGCTGACGTCGATCAGGTGAACGTTGTAAGTTCAAATCATGTCATTGTGAGTTTGAGCTTTTAGTGCGTGTACACAATTCGTTCTCCTTCGGATCCTTCACAGGAAGAGGAAGAAGAGGAAGTTCTTCCAGAAGTCCAGCGTCGTGTTCATGCTCTGAAGAACGTTCAAATGGACATTATCAAGCTGGAAGCCGAGTTTTATCGCGAGATGCACGAGTTGGAGGTCAAGTACTTACCGCTTTACCAACCACACTTTGAGAAGGTAAATCCTAATCCATGAGACCTTGTTCTGCATTATGCAACTGTGACCAAGAATGATTTTTGAAGCTAAATATGCATTATATTGTGTTGTAGCGCCGTCAAATTACAACTGGAGAATACGAGCCTACTGACAAAGAATGTGAGATTTTGCACTCTGATATTGAAGACGTTGTTGAGGCAGTTGCTAAAGTCAATCTGTAAGATATTAAATTGCCTTATGAAGTTCTTGGTGCTTTTGGAATAATGTCTCGTTTTGAATTGCTAGTGGAGATGGTGAAGCCAATGACGGGAGGGAAAAGGTCAAGGGAATTCCCGATTTCTGGTTGAAGATCTTCAAAAATGTTGACATGCTTCAAGACATGATTGAGATTCAGGACGAGCCCATTTTGAAGCATTTGACTGACATCACTGTGGAAATGAATGCTAAACCCATGGTACTATGATAGTAGCCCATATCACTTTTTAAGCTTCTACTAAACAGTTGTATCGAATTTCTCTCAAATTGTGACTTAATATTCTTTAGGGATTCAAACTTCACTTTCATTTCTCGCCAAATGAATTCTTCTCGAATCCTGTTTTGACAAAGTCATACACCATGAAATGTGAGCCTGAACCTGAGGACCCATTTCAATTTGAGGGAGCAGAGATTGTGAGCTGCACCGTAAGTGATTTTGTGCCTTTTTCTTTCGTAAATGGATGTTCACGTATGCATGTATTAAGGTTCTGTATTTCGTATGCAGGGTTGTCAAATTGATTGGGCCAAGGGGAAAAACGCTACTGTCAAATTGGTCCGAAAGAAGCAAAAGAACCGAACCGGCCAACGAAGCGGCCAAACTCGCACGGTTCAAAGAACTGTAAATGCGGATTCGTTCTTCAACTTCTTTAATCCTCCACAAGGTAGGCCCCTATCGGTAATTCCAAATCTCTCAAATCTACACCGTTTTCGTGACGCTGAAGTTCCAGACGATGGAGAGACCGAGTTGGACGAGCAGACTCAGATTAAGTTGACAACTGATTTTGAAATCGGTCAATACATTCGCGAGAGGATTATTCCGCATGCAGTCTTGTACTACACTGGGGAGGCCTTGGATGACGAGTACGAGGAAGAGGAGGAGGAAGACGAAGAGGGGATGGGGATGGAGGATGAAGAGGAAGATGAAGGTGGACAATCATAAAGAATATCAGCGAATATCGACATTTTCACGTTTCTTGTAATTTATAGGAGATAATCCATCTAATCGCGAACAAAAAAATCGTATGGCCCCATCCAAAAAATCGGCTCAAGATTGTAACCAACAGTAGGTCTGGATCGATCATTTCTCATTGTGAACCTTCTCAGTTGCGAATTAAATTTGGGTAAACTAATGACCAATGTGCGTTAATTGTGTTTTATTTAACATCCCGCTCATACTAGACCAGCCAACGGTCATAACTGCTGACTACTTTTCTGTCTAGCCTAGCAAAGTTTCATGTCTTGTCTGAATTCATAGCCCACAGTTATCTTAATTTTCGAATGCATTTTCAAGTCACATTACCATGCATCAGCAATCAGCATGCCAGTCTTGGACTCCCGACAAACAAGTAGTGTCTCGAAATGAAGCCGGTTCCTTCCTTTAAATTCTTTCGTCTTTTATGCAAGACGGTCTCTCCAAAGAAAAATCAATCTGGCCGTCATTTTCTCGCTTCCTTTCCTCATGCCTCATGCTCGAGTCCCAAAAGTCTCAATCCCAAGTTGTCGTTGCAAATTTGAGTGTGGCTAGACTGGCTTTTGAAAGCGGGTACGCGCCGTGCACTCACTTGGATTCAAAATGAACAAGCTGCACAAAGCAATACAGAGGCCAAGTGCATTGTGTTGTAATGCAAAATACAGAATAAATCGTCCCGCAAGCGAACTTGTAGGTCAGCTAACTACGATTTGTGTTGGCGAAAAGTCGGAAAAGGGTTTAAGCAGGATTGGGAAATTGACTAACTAGTGATTACATTTAAGAAAGCAAGATCCAAAAAACGTTGTACCTTCGTATTTCTTTCCATAACTTAACTTTTGTAAATAGAAGGCTCACTATTTTTGCTAGCTTGAAATAATTATACTCTGCCAAGTTGTAAACATTGACTTCATTCAGTTCTACTTGCTACCTGATAAAAGTGACTGCCTTTATAGAACTTTGCATGAATCTAGGTCAACGATTTGAACTGACTCGGGTAATAGACAGGGTATTACGCGAGCGGAAGTCACCACTGTCGTCTACTGTTGCACATTTTGTGGACTGGTGAGTAAGGTCAACGCTAGTGTATCGAAATTCTATCGATCAGGTTAGCATTTGTTTACGTTCACGTAATTCCTCTGCAGGTGATTTTGTGATTTATTTCGTTCAGTCGGCATTAAACAGGAAGTACATGTTGCTGCAAAAAGTACTTTTGAGATACAATACACTGGACTGAAACCCTTAGATCGTATTTTATACTGTGACTTCCTGATCTCAGCCAGGTGGATTTTTATCACCCAATTCATTCTAAGTTTTATCTGAATCACGTCAGTTTATCAAGATGTTTGGGTCCACAAGTTTTACGAATCAACCAAACAGCACGTTTGGTAAGTTTACTTTGAGCTTCGAGGCTCAAATTGTAAATATTGTAGTAATAATCACTTTCGGACTGAATTAGGGAGTTTCACGGCTGGAGCAAACACCACAACACCAAGCCTATTTGGGCAAACACAACAAAATACCGCAATGCCACTTTTTGGAGGCACAGCCACAACCGCTGGTTTTAACACCCCCATGAAACAAACAACTTTTGGTACAAGCTTTGGTTCAACACCGTCCAATGTTGTTACGCCGATCTTTGGTGCTGCACAGCCTAATCGTATTGCTCCCGTGTCTACGACTGGAGGCATTTTCAGCAATCCAGTCACTGGCATTACTCCATTTACTCAAGGTAGACGACTTTAATGCTTCACGTAGCTTAGGTAAATTGAACTTGAATAGAACACAAATGCTTTGCATATCAACTTTTACACAGGTCAGGCTCAAGGGACGTCAATTCCATTTAATCCGTTGGGCGGCACCGACACCATGATGAGAAATGGCCAGCCTTCTCCAATCAGTACTCGGCACCAGTGCATTACATGCATGAAAGAATACGACAACAAGAGCCTGGAGGAATTAAGAATGGAGGACTATCAGTTGGGAAGAAAGGGTTCCACCCAGACCGGACTGTTTGGTGGTGTCACCCAGCAGCCCACCAGCATTTTCGCGGGTTTGGGAACTTCTACTGCGCCCACATTTGGACAGCAACGGACTACCACTTTTGGAACTCCGGCGGCAAGCACGGGTGAGTGCAATAAAAAGTATCAAGAACATGAACTTTTTTAAAATTTTACCGATTTAATTCTGTTTTTCCTTTCAAGGTTTATTCTCAAACTTAAACCAACCGAAACCACAAGGACTGTTTTCTAATACCAACACGGGCACTACGTTTGGCACTCCCACGTTTTCATTCCCAACCACAACTACCCAGTCCACTGGGCTGATGTTTAACCAAAACAATACTGCAACAGCCACTTCAGCTACTCCGTTTTCGTTCAATGCCCAACCACAAACGCAGGTATTTTAATTTGCGAAAAGCTGTCCACTTCCACGTCAATAATACAATTTCCCGTTTCAGATGAACTTATTCAATACCAAACCTCTGACTGCTCCAGCAGCAACCACCACCACGTTTACTGGTTTCAACACTACATTGAATAAGCCATCAGGTATATTTGCGTCAACTGCAAGCGCTCCATTTGGAACTACCAATACGCCCGGAACCTCCACTGCCGGAACATCACTTTTTTCACAGCCAGCACAAGCCAAACCATTTCAGCCGTTTACATTTAACACTCAGCCGACAACTCAGCAATTTGGTGAGTCACGACTTTCGACAGGATCCAAGAAACCGTAATTAATCTGAAATAACTCTGAATTTCAGGACAAACTCCGGCATCAACGTTTTCGTTTTCAACTCCAACAACAACGACAACGAGCATCTCATTCGGCACAACACCGGCTCCCATGTTTGGAGGAGCAACTGCTTCAACTGGCTTTTCTTTCAACCCCAATCCTACTACAATTTCGCTTGGAGCACCTGCGACCACAACAACCACATTTCCGTCATTTAGTTTTTCAAATCCTCAGCAACAACAGCCTTCGACTGGATTTTCTTTCTTTAATAATACTCCAGGCACAAATACTATGGCATCAACCAATCTTCAAGTGGCGCCCCAGTCAACCGGACCAATTCCTTTCGCGACGACACCGTACAAGGACTCTCCACTATTTTACAATGTTATCGTAAGTTAACTTTTAATTCATATTATAACCAAATCAATGGGCATTTCAAAATACTAAATGTTTCTGTTTCCTACAGACAAATAGAAGTTTGGAAGAAATGACTAAACCAACAAATCCCCTTGCGCTGAGAGCTGTCAAAGAAGCATCGCGACGCAGAACATCTAGTCATCTTTCAACTTCTTCGTCTCTATCTGCACTTGGAAACCTGACATTTTCTACATCTCGGAATTCGAGTTACTCGCACAAGGTATGACTTACTGATTTCACGTAGTATCGACACATTGGCAACTCTTACATGCTATAATTGAACGGATTTCAACAGTCTTCCATTTTTGATGGATTCGAAGAGGATATCAGTTTGGCTCCAATTGACGTACTTTTGCCAAAGACATCCATCAAGAAATTATCACTGAAAGACATACCAGGCATGAACGAGCCACCTCAAACTTCAACTCCGCCTGCACCCAAGTTTACTCCATCTGATTCTACGCGTGCTGGTGCCAATAACTTTCGTGGAAGGTTCAGTACCCATAGTGTAGACTATTCTCTAAATAATATGGACGAAAGTAGTTTGGCAACCTCCCTGACTTCTGCCAGTTCAGAGCGACAAACCTCTGCCACCGAAGAACCTCAACATCAATCTAATAATTTCTCGTCTACTACTCCGCTCAGCACACAGGAGCCTCTCAGGGGCCGGCGGCACATGAAATCAAGAGGATACAAGTCCAACGTTAAGTGCACTCGGGCTGGCTACTATATGGAACCAACGCTTGATGAATTGGATGCCCTTACTGACGAAGACGGACAGTGCTTCTTGGAGGGGTTCTTGATTGGTCGCCATAACTTCGGTAGTATTCAGTTCATTCAACCTGTTGACGTCGGAGGATTAAATCTGGACGATTTAGGTAAATTGGGTTTTTGCGACAGCTTTCATTTTTCATGTAACTGAGGACTCATTCTTGTTTTTTATGGTGCAGTGCATTTCCGCCATAAGGAGACCGTGGTGTATCCTGATGACAGCGTTAAACCTCCGGTTGGCAAAGGTATAAATGTTCCGGCTGAAATCACGATGGAGCGCATCTGGCCAGTCGATAAAAGTACGCAAGAGCCTGTTAAATCACCTGAGAGAGTTAAAGCTTTGAATTATGAAGACAAACTTCGAAGGTCCTGCAAGCGAATGGACGCGGAATTCATTTCTTACGATGCTGAACTTGGAGTATGGAAATTTAGGGTATGTTAAATGTCAACACTATTTCTCTTAAATCCATTTAAGTTTAAGCTTATAAGTGCTCCTCCTCGAAACAGGTTAAACACTTCTCGAAGTACACGTGCGAGCCCGAAGAAAGCGAGGAAGGTAAAGTGGAAACTTTGGCTCCTGTGAAACCTCGTCAGGAAAGATCCGGACTGGGTGGGGTCAATGTCGAGGAGTTTAAATCACCCATGCAACCACCAGCCTTGACTGTCAAGCAGGAACTTGAGAAGAGCTCGACCGACTTCTCGATTCTGAAGAAAGAATTAGGAGAGACCGGCAAGTCTGAATTTCGTGCTTATCCATATCCTCAAGGTATACCATCTCCAATTTGTGGCGAGGGCGATAATGGAAACGGGATGGATGACACTGATAGTGACGAAGATATAGAATTCAATCCACTAACGCCAAGTGAATGTGAATCAGGTACACCATTACTACTAATCGTAATTTTTTGTTATCACGGGTACATAATCTTCGACGTACTAATATTGTTCTACGTGTCACTACTTTCATTACAGATTTTGGTCGAGACGACGTAATGATGGGGACACGAAAGGAGCCTTTGTATGAATCAATACTTTCTGACCGTGCCACAAGCCCAAAAATTGGACTAATGAGATCAGTGCTTGATATTGATGAAAGTGTTGATGGTAAATGGCTCTAAATACTCTACATTTAATAGAACACAGAATCATGCGGTAAAGCGAAGCTCGCAAGTAGTAAAATTCTAAATTCGATGGCGAAATAAACTATTTGCACCTCAGTTGCTTTTTGCTTTGTCTTTTCATCGCATTCTATTCACTAGAATGTTACTACATATGAAGAGCACGGCATAATGAATTTATCTTTATATGCTGTATAGAAATCGCTCCTGCGAAGAAGTCTCGACCTCCTCGTTTTGCGTCTTCCAAAAGAACGCCCGAGTCAAGATGGGGCCGAAAGGAGTCTGATTCCATGTACGCTTTGAGTATCAAGAGCGGAAAATGGGGAGGCAGACCGTCAGCGCTACCAGTCAAGCAGGATTTTGATGCCACACTTTCTTTCTTGGAAAGTCCTCCACCAGCACCGAGAAGGATCTTAAAATATGCGGATGTTGGAGTGAGTCCTGACACGGACTCAGAATTCAGCATGGCTACGAAAAGTATGACACCATCATTTGTTCAGAAAACGCCCACTCCATCCATTCAGCTGACATCTGGTGGTACTTTGATTGTGCAGCCGAAGGGGTATTCTACAGAACTCAAATCAGGAAATGACTTTCGTCCGCGACAGCTACTCCAACAGCTTACACTTGAGGATAGCATTATAGAGGACAGATTTGGTCGAATGATCAAACCACGCATGCAAGTACGTAAAGTCATAAAGAGAAGACAGCCGCCTCTTATCGCAATCAAACGTCCAGAAGACATGTTTGCTGAATTGTATGAAGAACCACCTTGTGTTCCGTCCCGTTCAAACCGAGGAGGCCGTGTCGGATTTGGCCCCGGTGGACACTATCTTCGAATCAGGAATGTAAGAACCACTAGGCCCAAAGGCTACCTTGGACAAGTAAACGTCATGCGACTGCAGCCATACTTCGAGAAATTGGAAACAGAGAAAACGGCCGTCAAAACAATTCAAGCCTTAAAACGACAACTAGAATTACAGCGGCAAAGTTCTGAGTTGCTTCACGAAGGCAAATTTGCACCATGTCCTTTCGGCAACGTTGCATCACATGCAGAAGCATTGAAGGACTTGCGACACAAAGCAGCAACAGCGAGTGGGACTGGGCCACGGAACAACAACGAACTGTTGGAGGAAGAGGAGCACATGTGGAATCTTTGCAAGATTTTGTGGCCGGAGGACCAAGTTGAGAAAAAATTTACGGGAAGACTTGATCGAAGATTTTGCTACTATCAACGACAAGCACTTACTCAATGGCTCGTTGCCGACGGCATTGGAGTGTTCAGGGACTCGCGTTCCGACAATTCTGTAACTGCCCTTGTTCGTCGAGGAGAGAAACTGAAAGCTTGCGAAGAAGCCGTAGAACAAGACAACTGCACGCTGGCATTATGCATGGCACAGAACAGCTATGACGCTAAAGAGACCACAGATGTGCAGATGCTCAAGTGGGAGATTTGCAACGCTGAGGACTTTTTGTCTCCTGATCTGAAAGAACTGTATCAAGTGTGTTCTGGCTGCCCAATTTGGGCTAGACTTAATCTCTGCCACATGACCACGACGGAATGGCTTCAACACTTCGCCGTCTACATCTGGTACTTGGCTCCGATCAACCAGAGCATTCCTCGAGTCGTCGAACTTTATCATCGGTTCATCAAGATGGCTATCGTTCCTGCTGATTGTGATACGTCCGATCTGAACTTCCCTGCCTCGACTCACGAGGAACCAACAGCAGCTAATTTATGCGTCAACCTATTGAAGGCGTACAGTTGCTCTGGATACCCCGTCAAGAAATTGCTCTCTGCGAGGATTCGCAGCCCGGATGCTCTTGACTACAAAGTGTCGTGGTTGCTCATGAACAATGTGATACGATTTGGATTTGACGTGGAGACTGATTTGTTTAACGATGTTAGCCAGAGCTTTGCCCGTCAGCTGGAAGCACTTGATTGTTTTGAATGGGCTGTATTTGTTCTCCAACACTGTGATCCGTCCGAAGAAACAACGTGCTTAATCAAAAGAATTCTGGAAAGAAATGTGTTCAAATCCGACGATGTTCAGCTGGAAAAATTTGTCGCATCATTTGGCGTAAATCCAAAGGCAATCTGGGAGGCCAAGGTAGTAGCTGCAGTTAAGAAACAAAGGTAAGCTTCGGTTTCTTGGTTGAATATATATATAATTGATACCAAGGGCTATTTAATATCTACAATCATTATCGCAGCTGCTACGAAGAAGTATGGTATTTGCTCAAAAGCGGACGCTACAATGAAGCGTATCAAGTCTTTGTCACTAAATCCCGAAAGAGCTTCCTATCACCCAGTAAGTAATGTTTCGTGTTCTAAGAAAACGAATAAAGAGCAAAAACTGATGTATTCTTTGAATTTAGAAAAAATGGGCAGCATATTCACTCTCCTAGAAGAAATGGCGAAAGTTTCCCACCAAATACATAATTGGGAGGGATATGGAGGCGCTTTGTACAATCTACTGAAGGCGGTGGAGGAAGTTGACGGAGAAGCTGATTTTCCTCGCGAGCGTCTTTTTCCAGCCCTGCCAGAGGCCGTTGCATCATTCGGAAGAATTTGCCCGCAAGATGCTATCGATTAGTAAGCAATACATATCACAGTTTTAGTTCAGTTTATGCAAGTCAAGCACGGTAAATAAATTGAACTCATGTGTTTTTGTGTTTTTCAGCCAACTCGTCGTTGCCATGGGTTTCATAATCAAATATCTTTTGCAAGTTGTAGTTGACCGCCCGCCCGCTGACACCCTACATTTGATTGATCAGATGAAAGCACTAGAATTTCCAAGTCCTGCTCCAGATTTGAGCCGATATCCCAGACGTTTGGAAGAATATTTCAAGCAACTCCGCTTCAACGAGGCTGGTGTCCAACTAGATAAGCCCTTTTAAACTTCATGATAATATGTGAAAATTTCATAAAATCTTAATTTTGCTAATTGAAATAAATTGAATGAATGCACTTGAATTTCTGTGACATGTATCAATTTTATTCTCTACTACTACTTTTCCTCACACATTTTGCCTCTGTCTCTTTCTGTTTGCTTCTGTTGCCAATGTGTACGATTTTTAAAGTGCAAGATGATCAATAAAATATTTCTGTGTCCTCCTCATCGCAAGCAGTAGCAAGATCCAAATCGAGTAACAATATTCGATTTTTATCTTTATTCAGTAGAATACCCACTTTTCTAGCACCGCTGACCGCAATTTGTTTAGGGCATATATTTTCCATTGGCAGCACATGACTCAAGATGGGAGACAGCGACGGGCCTGCTTTCTCAACTGCAACTGGCACGTGCACCTCCACAGGGCTGGGCGCTGGTAAGGTGTAGCAAAGATCGCCGTCCTCGATGACCATGTGTCCCAGTTCTTTCTTGACACAGTTTGCCAGGGCCTCAGAGATGTAGAGCTGGCACACGATTGAGCGCCCATGCACGTGCTGCTCTTTCTTGTCTTTAGGATCGTAGCTCACCGTCGTCAAATAATCGGTAGAAAAGAAGACGGTCGTTGTGAGTTCTCGCGAGAACGTTAAACACGCTGACTTAAATGTCGGTGAATTCTGATTGCAATCAACCTCAAACAAGTACATTTGTCGACTGTCAAGTTGTACGAAAATTCGGGTTTTCAGTGTTTCCGGGTCCATCCAGATATCGCTGGCAACCACTTTGACTGCTATGTCTTCCACGTCGAACAGGACGTAAGGGGCGTATACGAAGTCTGGGTCCACTAGCGGGATTTTAAATACGCCATCCAATAATTTGTCAATGAAAATGCTCTGGTTAGGACCACCCAAACTCCGAAACACGTTTCTCAAGAAATCACAATCTGCTTTTGAATGGCCGCTCTTTTCCGGTGAGCCGCTCTTTCTTGGGCTGGAGCTGGGACTGGAATCACTGGAATTGGGGCTGGATTCTGAGCCGGAGGACACTCGAGGGCTTCTTCTCTTCTTCGGTGGTGACCTCGCAGGCGGTGTCTCCAACTTGGATGCCTCTTCCGGCTCGCTTGACTGTTCTGGTGTTAACTTCTCTCTACTCAATGACGCAAGCATATTTTGCATCTGAGCACTGGGCGATTTCTTATTTTCCTCTTTTTCGTCGGGATGTTGTGTCGCGAAACTGTGGTTCAGGAGATAATATTCAAACACATTTTTAGAAACTTTTGAGTCCAATAATCGCAACACTTTTCGTATATCGAACATCTCGGTGATGTAATCAGTAGAATTGAACGTGTGAATCGTGTAGGTTATCAGCAACATGAACTGGATCAAATCATCCGCAAATGTTTGCGACAGACAGTGAAAGTGGTGGATGAAGGTAGTGAGTTCCTGAAACGCAAGTTCTGCCTTTTTCAGGAGTCTGATCTTGACTTTATCTGTACTTACGGGCGAGTACCGTCGTATGAAATTACAGATTGCCTGAATATCGTAGGCACACCGTGTAATGTTAATTTTGATGGATGGAATTGATTCAGCCAGACTCTTTGAATTGGCTGTGATAGTTGGCAGTTTCTTCTTCACTTCTTTGTCTCTACCACCAGCGGATAGAAACATGTTAATTTCGGCTGAATCCACGCGGTTTAAAGCGAGTTCATAATACTGTGCAAGTGCATCTTCAAGTGGCTTATCCCGTCCGTGACTGATGTAGAAGTTGTAGACATCATATATTTTAGCCCAAGAGTCAGACAAGGCATTTAATTGCCCTATAGTTTGTTTCCATGTACTTCTTAATGAACTGAATCGGAAGATCAAATTCCCGATGGTGTCGGTTAAGGCTGGTGTGATGAAATTTCTGTAGTGCTTGAATATGAAATCAGTGCCTTCTGAATCTTCCGACTTTTTAACTCTGTACCCTATTGTTTCAAGGCACTGCAAGTCATCGCTTAAATCTGCAGCTAAGATTCTAGGCCGAGGAATTGACGACGGAGCTTTAATCTGATATAACAAAACATGGCCTCCAGCGTATACGTGAATGCTCCCATTTTTACAGCCAAATATCAGCAACGACAATTTCTGCTCAATTTGTTGTTTACTAGTCCTCGGTTTGCAATCCGCTTCAGTTTTCTGTTAGACAAGCCTGGATCATGTTTGGTCCCAAAAGCAAGAACGATAGAAAAAATACTAGGCTGCTTACCTTATCGGTATTGACCGTTTCGTAACTGGTCGGACGCCATTTCAACCAAGACACCTCATCAGGTATATTGTATTTTGACATCAAACGACCACGATCCACTTCCAAAATGTACACCACCCTTCCTGCAAGAAATGGGACGAAATGAAGTGAAAAGAATTCGTTGAGAAGAGTATATTGGGTACTGATTGCTTACTGATCACTAGGCAAATGTACCGTCCCTCTGGATGCCAAGTAATATGGTCAGGCACTCCCTCCTTCAGGCAGCCGCAGTCGAAAACCTTTTGCCAATTTATGCGATGGAGAGAAACGTGAGCTGAAAATCAAATTTTCATTCTCTATCGCACACATTCAGTGGACGTTAATGTTAAGATGTACTGATGAATACTTACCATTTTGATAGACAATTGCAAAAACGTCTGACTTCGGTGACCAACTAACCAGAACTGGAAAGTCAGTAGTTCCCACCTTCCTTGCATCCATCAGCTTCATCTTGAAGTATTTGGGATTTTGAACTTGGTAGGCTTTCAAAAACAGGAAATTACCAACACAAATTTGGACGATACTAGAATTTGATTTGCTAAAAACACCGGCACATAAATCTTAGATTACAGCTAGAAGCAAGCACTCAATAATTCCAGTAAAATTTTGACTTTGTTGCCCCGCACATTTGACTCGCGGCTTTTTCGTTGAGTGACGACATAAAAGGATGTTCGCAAGTGCATATGCGACAGGCTTGAAGAAAAGGAGAAGGTTCGATGCTGCTTAATCAGAAATTCTGGGAAATTGAGTCAACCAGTCATTAAATTAATATCAGAGGTCAGTTTATTGCCTTCATAAGAATTATAACACTCAAAACAGAATGATGAGATAAAAACTATAAATTAATCGAAACATTCAACTTGCAAGTTTCAAATATGATCAGATCGAATTCTGATTCCATTGAGTAATAGTCCTTATTTATATTCTTACTATTATAACTGATAAATACAACGACAAACGATAATTGCGTGCGGGTGCGTAGTTACGAGTAGGAAAGGGAGCTAATTCAATCCGGCATATCAATCGATACAATGGGAATGACGGGTTTTGAATTAAGTTTGCAGGTTATCTTGTTAATGGTGTGTCTTCTGTTAGAGGCTTCATCCCGAGTGGATTCTGGTTGAAGCTGAGGTAAACGATTACGCTGAGTCGTGTACGAAATATTACAGTACTCCTCGAAGCAGGGACACATGTCGAATAAAAACAGGCAAAAGCTCTTGCGAATTCCAAACCACCCTGTCAAATAAAATTGTGATAAAATTGCGAGCAAATCATAAGTTAAATTAATGTCTCAGTCATCTTACATTTGTTATTCTTCCTGTTGTTGAATGACATGAGAATGAGTTGCGTGTAAGTGAGGAACAATGGTGAGACAACTCCGATAAATTTGATCTCGATGTTGTTGTCCAGCTTATTCGTAAGTAAAACCTGAAACCCACCAGCAATTAATTTCATTTTCATTCACCCCTGCGCTCTTCTATAAGCGTTTGAAGATTGAAATATGCGCACCTGAAATACTAAAATTGGTATGACGAGAAACGTGTAGCTTATCGCAGAATTTGTCGAATTCCTACGTTGTTCAGCATTTATTTCCGGAGCGCGCAGGAGGATACCCGCGAAGATAATACTGTACAAGACCCCGACGAGCGAAACGCAGAGCAGTATCCACAATGGCACAAATACAATTTCCCACTCCCAATTAATAAAATGATCCAGTTTCAGTGCGAGAAAAACAAATTGAAGTATGTTGACAGAACAAAAGAGTTCCATCTGAAATGTCAACAAGCAAAGTAATTTACTAATTAAAACTCCACCAGGGTGACCAAAGTAATGAGCTTGAACTTACATCGAATGAGCGATCGTTCTTGACTGCCCAGATGCAGATTGCGATTGATATGATGGAGATAAAAATTAGTGGGATGAAAACAAGGATCCAAGCATGGCGATCTGCCTCCAGATTATCACATGCCAGCAGTTCAAACATGAGCAGAAGTAAGTGCAGTGCTAATGTAATCATCATGGCTTTATACTGGACGTATGCTTCATTCTCGATTCTGTAAATGGATTGAAATATTTATAGACGAAGACAGAATGAAAGAAAATAACTGTATTACTTCATCCAGCTTACCTAAAATGCGGGTACAAGTAAAATGCAATACTTCCAACCGTGGACCCAATTAGCACCATCAAATTCCAGAACCAAATGGGTGCAAATACGACCCAATAACTCCATCCTATTGTTTCATCTAATCTCAATGCGAACAGGATTGTGAAAGCAAATAAAGACGAATGCACCAAAAATTTACTGCAAATTAAAACAAAAGGTTAGTGAACACCAGTTAGTCAGGCCTGCAGGCATTGTATTTACAAACTGAACTAAATAAGTACCTTGGATTGAAATCGTGGCACATCCTTTCAACGTTCATGGTCAGGAACCCCAGACGCAGGAGGTATCAATCCTCGATCAGTAAACCATCATACAGAGTGTTAACATGTTAACATTTACTAATATCTAGTCTTCCTGGTTCGATTCTTGCCCATCTTCTTGGTAAATTAGCCCTTGTCATTCCGTTAGACGATAGTTTGTGCCCAGTCAGTCAGTCACAGTAGTTGATAGTTGCACTGCATGATGAGCAAGTGATCGGGAGAGATTCTTGAAATATGGGGATTTCAGGAGCGCTAGACGAAGTCCACACAACTTTTTACGCTATTTTTCAACCGAAGCCAGGTAATTTACAAGCAAATAATTTACAGATCAGAAAGTGTTCTTTACGTGAGTATTCAATTCGAAGTTCCCGCAGCCAATGAGACCAACAACAACGCTTATCACCAAAGTTAATTTCACCAAAGTATATCTTCAATTCTTGTTAACTTTCAGTATCAGTTTAGGCTACTGGCCAGAGTTGACTGAAAACCAGGTGCAGTTAATTCAAGTTACTTATTCTCTAACAATTAACTGTTCTCTTCTAATTCACTTTTTGTTGTCAATATTTTGATTTTGACTGCTGTGTCAGCCAGTCTCAAATTCCTGAGAACTCAAGCCTGAGACATCTGCTTGCACGGGGCAATGCGAGGCAAGACACTCGTGAAGCGCATTGTGGCGACACCTTCGCAGAGATAGACACATCTCTCAAAGGCAACACAAGGCAAAAACCGGCCTCTCTCTTGCTGTCCATGCTTCTTGATGCACGGGTCTTTGAAACAGGAACACGGCGTGCTCCTCTCTGCAATATGTGAGTTGTAGCGTACAGGCAGACGACTGCACTGTTCTCGGTTGACCGTGCATTTGCATTCGTATTCCTACAGTAGTCAATCGGGCTTCGGAGTGTTAGTCCAGTTAATTAGTGAAGTATTTTCTAATTTAAATCACAGTCTCTAAAATCAGTGAGCAGTATGGCAGTGGGAAAGAACAAGGGCCTGTCCAAGGTCGGAAAGAAGGGTGCGAAGAAGAAGATGTAAGTGCAAATATCTTAACAACTGTAACTTGCCGGGAAAATGCCGGCCATAGGCCCATACCTTTGATTCCCTTTTCCTTCGTTTAGATTGATAAGAATGGGCCTAAAGTAGTCTAGGCTTTTGATTGTAGTCAGCTGCTTACGTTCAATAGCGGCCTTTCATGGTTGGCGATAACGATTAAACTGCATATGCATCCTACCATATTTAATGGTCAAGTTACCAGACTGAAGATACTGATTCTTTCTTGGAATACTTTCTTCAATTATGTCTGTAGTTGGAAATGTTGTCAAGTTGCTGCACTATTATTTATGGATAATGAACATTTTATGTTAATTTCAGCATTGACCCGTTCACCCGAAAGGATTGGTACGACGTCAAGGCACCATCTATCTTTACTGTCCGTCAAGTGGGGAAAACCTTGGTCAATCGTACACAAGGAACGAGTATGTTGACTGTACCACTGCAATTTTCCTTCTGCGTAAACCCAAATCTAATTGACTGGTGTTTGTCTCAGAAATCGCTTCGGAGGGCCTGAAGGGCAGAGTGTTTGAGGTATCATTGGCAGACCTGCAGAAGGAGAATGACGCCGAGAGGTCGTTCCGAAAGTTCAAGCTAATTTCGGAAGATGTCCAAGGCCACAATGTGCTGACGAATTTTCACGGAATGAACTTGACAACCGACAAATTGAGATCAATGGTCAAGAAATGGCAGACGCTTATTGAAGCCAACGTTGACGTGAAGACTACGGATGGCTATTTGTTGAGAGTATTTTGTATTGGCTATACTCACAAGGACCAGGCTTCCAAAAAGAAGACGTGCTATGCGCAGCACACCCAGGTAAAGTCCTTGCTTTCGAAAATTTCCCATTTGTTACGCAGAAATAATGAATCATTTTAAAAATCCGGAATATCAATTCTATCGTTGTGATTCAGAGTTTTAAACGAAATTAATTTATTTCAGGTCAAGGCGATCCGCAAGAAGATGGTGGAAATCATCACCAAGGAAGTCACCACTCACGACATGAAAGATGTCGTCAATATGTTAATTCCGGATTCCATCGCCACTGACATCACTAAGGCTTGTCATGGAATTTACCCGTTGCACGACGTGTATATTCGCAAGGTATGACATGAGTAATGGAAAAGCAATAGCTCGCTGGTGCAAGGAAATGTACTAAGCCGAAAACTAATTGCTACGGAATTCTATTCCAGGTGAAAGTCCTGAAAAAGCCACGATTTGATTTATCTAAGCTTTTGGACTTGCACGGAGATGGAGGAGGCAAAACAACAGCTGGTGAAGATTTGGGAGAAAAAGTTGACAAGCCTGATCAATATGAACCTCCTGTTCAAGAATCGGTTTAAATCATTATGATACTGTAATTTTTACTTGAATAAAGAAGTTCATTTATGTTCAGAGCCTAAAACTTCACGGTGTATTTGATTAAATTGTTGTTGGATGGTCGGATAACTTTGTGTTGCTTGCAACATCTGTGTAGATTCTTAAAGTACATGGCCCGATAGCCGCTTTCCTCGAGAACTTATCGATTGCGGTCTAATGAATATTCATGAGTTTGTATTTTATAGTCAAGTAGGCCGATCGAATGCATTTCCCGGACATCCCGGAACAATACTATAGAACTGGTTCACAAGGTTGATCTGCATGCTAATTACAACTGATACGCTGATTAATCATCAACTTATGGAAATTGGCCAGTTTGCATTTGTACACATGAGATTTGAATGCGTCCACAATTGTCTGAGTTTGGACGCGCAGTTCGACTTTATCAGCGTTTTTTAAACCCAACATTGTGCCTTTGAGCATGTGAGATGATAAATAGAAAATGTAATAAAAGTTCATTCAAACTCTGTTTGAAATTACACAGTTTTACAGCATTTGACGACCCGTAAAAGTGTTCAATAATGTCGGTGGAGGGGCAGAGCCTTTACTTAGCAGTGTCCGTATCTCCGCCCTGAGTAGACAAAAGCGGTCTTGTCTTGACTGAAACTGAAACTAGCTACCCCAAAATGAAGAAAAACGATAACATAAAACTCGTATAACTTTCTTCCACGCGCTGGCTCTAAGTCAAGTCTTGTAGTGTACTTTCTCTCGATACAAGTCACCACAACCTGTTGACGTCCCGGCCACGGTATAAAAGGAAATGAAAGTTCAGCTCAGCGTCGGAAACTGAAACCACCTTTGTTTGAGGTCGCATTTGGCTTTCTTCAAATCTCACTTCACTCAGAGCGTCCATTTGACCAAATCTTGCCGTATAAACTTGCTCGCTTTGACTTCTCAACAGACTTCGGAAGCTGACAAAGGGCCTTGCAGGCCAAGCGGTCTCGTCTCGTACTCGAATTAACCCCCAAGTTAACTAGAAGAACCTGTCTGAGCGTCTCTGGCATTGCACTTGTAAGAAGGGTAAGTCATATTTTTCAGGATATCTGTTTCCGCTTTATACCGAGTGAAAGTCAGAAGTCACTCGGCAATATTTCTGCATCTTTTCATTTACAAGCCCATATTTCCGCCAGCAACGCTCAATATAGAATAGTTTCAACAAAATTTTAGAGGAATTGTGCATTGGGAAGGATCTTGGCATTTCAAGGGTGACAAGTCCCAGGAAATTATGCAAGTTACTTTCACCTCGCCAGCAACGCATAAAAATACAGATCCACCACCACGGGATAAACTCTTTCAGAATTCTTATCCACCTGTAATGCGAAAGGTCAGAGCCAACAATAGGCAATGAATAGGTTGAACTTCAATCAATCGCAGTCAAACTTCGGCCGCTCACATTCTTGATTCTGATTTTTTCTGATTGACCGAAAGTGATTTTTAAGGCTTTTCGGTTGAAAACTCAATTAACATTAGTTCTTATTCTGACGCGATTGCTAATGCTGCACGCGTCTGAAGAGGTGATATACCGTCGCTTGCAAAAACTTCCAAATATTTGATTTCGTTTGAATGAAAAGGTCCTGGCGCAAGTAATTTTGTGATTAAATTCGGAAGCCATTAGAATTCTCACATAAACAATCTCTCCATCCCCTCCGAGCACTGTGCCGGAGCTCAGGTGCCGAGGCTGTGATTTATTTTTGCCAACACTTTGCACGAGGAAAATGAGTCGAACCGAGTTACAATTTCATGTTTGACCTTCTTGCAAGGCTTCGGTTTAACTTTTTATTCCGTTGTGAGTGACTTTGGTAACAATTGGGAAGCAAAAGCAGGAACTTATTTTACCCGCGTCCCGTTCCGAGAACTCGAGGCGCTACCGCTGCCTCTATTTTGTTTGTTTGTCCACCCTTGAATCATTTATTCGAGTTGAAATGAATTTCCAATACCGAAAGAAAGCTTTCACTGCACACATTAAATATGCTGAGAGGAAGGAACCTGGTGAGGCGACTTGTTTTGATTGTGTCCGAATTACAAGGCATTATTGTAATGAAGCGTCATGGTCGAAGGTTCATTTCCTTGTTTACCGGCGTAGGGTAATAGAAAAATTATTAATGCCGACGACAAACGATTAAAATCATGGTCGACGTGGCCCTGAATTCGGATTCGGTTACTCAGTTTCTCATTTGCTGTCTGGATTTTGCTGGGTTGAAGTGGTTTAGCAAACAGCTTGTTTATGTATTATGTTTCGGAATCTTGTCAAAAGAGTCTCGGCTTCCTGTCGGTCTGGCACATCACGTGAAGTGTTGCTTTAATCAAAGCTGCAGTGCAAGCAGCTTGAGAAGACGCAGGTTGAGAGGTGTTTTGAGTTGACACTTCACGAATGTCAACGTGTCAGGTCATTTTCTCCTTCCTCAAAGCGTTGATAAGTGAGTAAACATTAGAGCTTTCTTGGAAAGGGATTAGGCCAAGAATCAACTTTGCATAATGACAGGGAAGGGAATAGGTTTGTCAGTCAACCTCTATCACGATCGTAACGAACACAACGTGGATTCTCAGGTTCAAGAAGATAAAGATGTGCTTGCAAGTTTGTCCTCATATTGCCCCAATTATGAATCTATGCCAGTCCAGGCCATATTCGTGTCTTGTGGTGTTCTAAAATCGCTATTGCGGACATTGTCATACATCCCAGCTGAATTTGATTAATCACGATCTGCCCAGTAATTTTCTGCTCATTTACTTGGAGCGACCGTACCTGAGTACCAGTAAGCCTGGAAATAGCCGAATAACTCAAATACGGCATACTTTAAAGGTTGTTTTCTGCGTCACATCGACGACAGGCTCAAGCATCATGACTTCACGACTCATCGGCCTAAGTTCCAAAGGTCTCGAATGAATTTGAGCCGGTAATGAATGGAGAATTCCCAGGAGCATGCAATGCATGCTAAATGATCGTGTGGTGCGCAGAAGATGAATTTACTTATTCAGAGGGAGAGAAAAAGAATTAAATGGCAATATAAACTAAGTCTTGGAATTCGGTTTGGCATCTGCTTGAGTTAACTAATTGCGCTGGCTGTAATTTAATACAACACGAGAGGAATGCGGGCAAGTTCAAGGTAATTTGCCATGTCGTGAAAATACAAAACCAGACATAGACCATTGCGGCAGACAAGGATCACAATGACAATGCGTGGCATCCACACGCCCTGTGATGATGCGCAACGTGGCGAATACTTGGTTTAAAGACGCAGTATTTGCCACTTATCTCAGGGTACACAGTTGACACTGGGCGCTATAATTACCCGAGTCATTCATTTTTAAAAAGTGTAAATTCGAGGAGCCTGCCACTTGCCATACCAAAGTCGTGAACCCAGACGAAAGGGAGCTATTCTGATACCGCTGCTACATTGTATAGTTGCCACAACTCGTTCCCACTCCCGTATACGAACCATTAACCTTTTGGACCTGTCAACTGGACACTGCCAATCAAAGACGTAAATCATTACCACATGCGTTTATATCTCAGAGTATCGAGCTGTCACAAAATCTCCTCCAAAGGAATATTTGAAAGATTTATGACGGACGGCTCAAACTTTGCAAAATAGTATGTGTAGTGGTAAACCAAAGTGGACTTTGTGCCTCTCACATTTTCAGCACGCAACAGAGCACAAAATGAATACATTCATTGCTGATTGTGTGATTATGGCAGTCTGAAACGTGACAGCGTGAGCGTCCTTAATCTCTGTGCGCTTGACAATGGACAAGGCCACCGGCGGCCGATCTCGCTCACGTGTACGCCGATACTGACATAACCAATCGAGTTGTTAGATATTGCGCAGCAGATTAGCTCACGAGACCTCCATTCCTGATCATTCAAATTCAGCTGAGTTTTTCTGTGAGCGTTAGCGCTATAACATGTCAATGATTATTGACTGCTATATTTTGCTCACAAGATCAGTTAACATATCAGCGAGAATGTGTGCTTTACCCTTTACGCCGATGAGTATTGTGAACGATTCAAAGATGATGTATAAACTGTGGCACAGTGACAAAGAATACAATCCAGGCTATTTAATTATCGCATAAAATTATCACAGTTCCAGCCCTCCATTCGCTGGACGATTCCGTACGTGATTACGGAATAGGACGGCTCTTAACCATGTTAATGAACTTGAAATCAAATGCAAATGTTGCATCATTTTATTTTCTTATGTAAATTATGTATCGCAAGTTCCATTTTTAGCATGTGATTATTTTTAGCGCTTGCTTGCTTCAGACTGACATGACATGTGCTTTGATCATCACATTTCGATAAGGTCACAAGATCCTTATGATAGATTGAAGATCAGCAAGACGGTCCTGCGGTCGTGAGTAGTAAGTCACTGTCTAGTCTAACTCGAGGTCTTTTCACTTCGCGCAAAGTAAGGCAAAAGCATGGACAATCTGGAATTTGAAGCTGAGTGAGTAAGGTCTGAGGTATGGAATTCCTCCGACTTTTTTGGTGTAAACTTACGTGGACTTTAGATTTGACTTGGCATCGCATGACAGTCTAATCACAAATTGCCACGTAAAAATGCTGTTGCATCAGGCAACAGGTGGATAAGCCTCATAAGGCTTCATTGTGCTTGTGCTGCATGGTCACAATTTCGCAAATCGCAGATACAAAGCAGGGTGTAAAATCATCATTTCATGCTTCCATTCATTTCGCTGGCCTGGCCAAGAGAATCCTGGACTTACACAACTGAGTTTAAGCGCTGGCAAGGACGTCAGCCACCACGGCATGGCGTGAGTTAATTGATTGGTGACGAGCACACATTGTATGGGTGTTGGGTGCCGTGATCGTGCGAGCAATCAGGAACTGATAGATCATGGGATAATCCTCCAAGGATTATCGTCCGTCCTGTCCATCGTCTCGCCATTCTCGCGTTAGGTAGTTCAAGGTGCGAAGTTTCATCAACCTCATCATGAATCATGCAGTCATGCTTCCACGAATTTGGCATGCATGCGTTGAAATGCAGAACGTCTGCGTCAGCGTCACCCGTCTTTCCTTTCATTCACTCACGACAATGGTAAACATAGACTTGGCAGGTACTTGCCACTTCTCTTTCCCAATATAGCATCGATTTTACGAGTTGACATCTGATTCACAATTCGGGCGGGCTGACCGTCACCTGTATAGTTTCAATAATATAATGCGATGGTGACGTGGTGTCCGATCGCACGTCGCACGGTGAATTACGAAAGCATGCATGTAAGTATATGTCATGTCTGCAAAACGCGCATGCGTGCCTTGTATCATATGATGTCAGTAAACATAATTGGGTTAGAGTCGACAAGAGGAATTAACAAGTGACATACGCGAAGCCGAGATTTGAATCGGAACATGAAGCTTGCAAAAATCAACGAAAGCTGTTTGCGAATATTTGACAAAGTTCGGTTGGGGCATTTTGCGACAGGCTTGCAACAAATTACGTGCTTGATGTGACATTCTCATTTCTCCAAATTTCCATAAATCTCAATTGTATGGCACGAATTGCGCACTACGACCGCTTATCTCTCCTGCTGGATGGAAAACCCTACTCGAAATTCGGACATCAGTTTCATATCACAATATTATGTTGATGACATAACCATCCTGATGCAATATTTACATTTGAGTAAGAGAACCCGACAACGACGCGTGCACGTAGGTTTATTCGGAATTGCGTCCACATAAATAAATCCAATTTGAGAAATAAGAACAGCCCCCGGATTTTGGATCCTGAATGCAACATTTCATCATTAAGATTTTATTTCGGCCCACTTTCACTTGACGTTTGACATGCGAGTTCGCGAATTTTCAAGCGGTTGCCTGCTAGTACTTGTTTACGGCTGAATTGTTAGCACATGTCCAGTGTGCATGTTTTGCGTATAAAAGCCCGGTGAAAACGATTTGCGAATTATCCGGGCGGGAACGTGACTTGACGCACGTATTCAGGACTAGAGCCACGGCTGTCAAACCGCTTTAATGAAATCATACACATTTTTTTTCTAGCGAGGAGATTTCATGCAATATTTTGCACTATGTATAACCCTGAGCCAACACAAGTCAATTTGAGCAAGATCAAAATAACGAATGGCTGACGAACAAGTTCAATCTTGCTTCTGCTCCTCTACGCTAAAGCAAACATTCGTCTCACGATCAGACGGGAATGAGAGACTTTGAGCTGAGCAAGCGCTGGCATTGACACTGAATTTCATTCATAACACCAATCTGCAGCTCGCTAAACTACGGACGTCAAAAAATCATCGTAAAAGTATTTTTACAACTTCAGCTTTTGGTACTTCAACCGAATCACGCTTAAGGCGGTTAAATTTTGCAGACAAGTGGGAAATGCTTGACGCGAACAACAACACCTTAATTGGTAATTATGATTTACCCAAAAACGTTGCAGAGGAATTTTGCAGTCAAAGTCGAAGCACTTTCCCGGGTTCAAGGCAGTTTCTTTGGGCGATTTCTAGGAAGTAATGAGTAAATGAGTAAGGTTGGAAGGCGAGCTCAGCGCTGAATTCTTGAATGAATGGCGAGATGACGATCTTTCTCGCGATGAAATTGCGCTTGGACTCTCTGAACTTTGTTGCGGTTATTGGGCTCGGGTCGCACGTGATGCGCGAAATTGCAGATTCATTCCATACCAGAAGTTTCAGAGCAGGACGACGACTTGGACAAGTGGATGCGCAAAACGTTGGTATGCCACATACTTGACGTTATTTGCAATCTCTAATTATATGCACGCTACGGTAATTATATAATGGATACGAGAACGAGAATGTGTACAGTGTAAATATAGCTTGTGAGTAGTGGCAGTGGCATGTGTGAAGAGCGGGGCGATGAATGAGTGTGTTTGGAAAAATAGTAGTAGACTGCAAAAAATGAAACTTGTGACTGCTCATTTTTGCGAATGAGTCAATCAGTCCGAATTATAACGTTTCAGCTACTCGCGTAGTGACTTGCCAAATGCTCTGCGTGTATGTTTAGCATTATGGGAATACTGCTGAAAGCGGGCAGGGGTGTGTAATCGCCTTGATGTAAGGAGTTCACGGGCATGGGAGCAAACTAGAAATGGGTATGATGCGACGGCGGGGCAAGTTGAGACACCGCATTTAATTGGCATGATGAAATTGTGGAGTGAGTCTATATAAGCATGAAGTATTGTCCAGAAACGACCACAGTCAGTCACTGGCAACTAACCGAGACAGAATCCAGCACAATTTCTAACCTCGAGCTCAAACACCACGCTTATCAGTTGCATAAATCAAGATTTTACATTTACCTTACACTTGAGCAACGTGAAACCACAAAATATTGACATTTTCTAGACCAGGAAGGAGGAAAATACACGTTTCACAGAAAAAGTGTTTCTTACATTTGCAAGTTGCGAAATCTTAACCTACACTCTTCTACACATCTCTTCGCTCTGTTATCGCGAAAGGTGCATCGAAATTATCGCTTGACACTTCGCACACGACCTCTCAAATTATCTCTGTGCATAACTTTCTGATAAAAGACTCATTCAACCGTTTGTTTTTGAATTCTTCGGGCGACCTCCTTTGGAACAACAGGAAATACTCGTAGTCATCAACCATGAAGCACGTCTTGGTGCTCAGCTTGGTCCTTCTGCTGACCGTGACACTCGTGTCATCCAGACCCACGCTTGTGTAAGTGTCCATCTCTTTTCATACCATCGGTAGTTCGATTTTCTCATGATCAACGCATGCTGACAGCGAGATTGAGAGCACATTTGTCAAACGGTGTTCTAATCGACGAATTTGCTTTTAAAATTGATAGTCGGAGGCAGAAAAGACAATCAGATCAAAGGATAGCTGAACTGGAGACACTGTTGGCGCTACAGAAATATGGTCATCACAGGCTCCACGACTGGGGACGATTCAAAGAGAACGGGGCTGGCTACAGTCTCATCGACTTTGACAAACTGTAAGTTGATAAATTATGCATCGCTTCTTTCTCCATCAGACGCATTGCAATTGCAAATGACAATCTGCACTGTCTTCCTCTGCTTTCCGAGCATACGTGCGTAAAATGGACAAACAACGTTTTAGTGTAGCTTGGCCGCTTTCTTGCTCCCTTTCCTGTTTGCTTTTGTTTTATAATTGAAAGAAGATAGTGGCGACAAGGGACCGTGGTCTTTAATTGATTATAACGTCGTTTCTATCTCTCTGCCACGCACCTCACCACACCACGCATCCCCGATCGTGGGAAGCAGTGTGTGAGTCAACTCGAAGACAAACTTTTTTCCGCTTTAATTACTTTCTGCCTTTTTCCAATGAAAATCAAAATCAGTGGACTTTTACTTAAAAAGCCTTTTGGTCATTGTTTACGAGAACAGTGAAGTTGAAACACTTTTACGCATCCGAAATTCGAGACCGGCGACATAATGCATCCATCCCACGAAAGCATGGCACGAATTACGTCAATCGGAGAGCCCATACATCCGAGCCCGAGATAGCAAATGAATAAGTCTTGCAAAACAGTCATTACAGCTTGAAAGCGAATTCATCCCCGCCTGCATCCGATGTTAACCTTAGCGGGGCAACTTGAGCCCTCTGCAACACGCGTCTTTCGGTTTCGGGGATTTCTCCCGTAATTCCTTCTAATCTCCGCGCGCTCTCTGTGATGTACGTAGCCAGAAATTAAAAATTCAAGCTTCGTCTTGTTTGCAGAGGCCGAAGGAAGAAATCAACTCGCTTCACACCCGGTGCGCCGGAGAACAAATTCTGGAACTCGTGGATGGAGGACATCGTTGTGAAGCATCCTCTTAGCAGCAACGTCGGTAGCTTAGAGTCACAAGTTGACCAGAAATGAAGGGCTGACCTCCATCACGGCATACAATAACAAGAATGGTCTATTTTTGTTTTTTGGATTAAACTAAAAAGGTAATGACGATTTTAGATAATTTATTCTTCTTGGTTAATTACGACTCACAAATCGCATTCATAAAAGGCAAAGGTGACTACTACACAACTGCATGAAGTTCATGGTCAGGAGTGCCAGCATAAGTTTTAAAGATCTGAAACGTAATTTTGCACATGATTGAATATTTGCACAGAAATTCATACATTTGGCATCAATTGAACAAGAACTTTGCTTTTCACTAAATAGGAGGACTTTTATATAATACCTAATTTTATCAGACTAGGCAAGGAAGCCCACGACTTCATGCAAACTTCGCATAGGCATATCGTTCGTCTACATTAATTATATTAGCCTCCTCTCAATATCGGCGCAGCAAACAACCTGGCTGCCTGAGTCGCAGCAAAACCAAATTTAGTCAGATTTTGATTGAGTTACGGCTTGTGATTTGTTTTCCACTCTCATCATTCTTCAGGAAGAAAGTTTCTCAGTCACTCCTATTTGCGTGGTAGTCATTTCCAGAAAATGATTTTATCGATTGCGAAAATGCGACTGAAATGCACAGCCGAACATTTCAAACTTCATCAAAATTTAGCATGAGAAAAACTTGATATGATTTCGCAGTTAGAGCAAAGGAACCGAATCATGATTAATTTAACCACCAAAGCATCAAGTTCGAGACGAGAACCCTTCCTCCTCCGCCATACGCGTTTTGCGCCTTGCCTTTCTTGCCATACATTCTTGAATTCATACATAAGACATGAAGACAAGAAACGAAGCCAGAGTTCGCCTTTCACTCTGGGCGTGAGCCCTTCTCTTACTCTACTACGTCATTCCACCATTTTCCCTTAGCGTTCAGGCGAATGTGCAGAATAAGTGAATTACCATGCGCGGTTCTTGCAAATGTAATTGCACTTCATGTTTGCCTACCTGCAGAAACAACAGGAGCGGAAAACGCCAGAACATGTGGTTTATGAGATCATGGCATATTTATGTTTCAAAGAATATAAAATTAATTCCACATGTTCCTGTTTCAAGTGGAATTTCTTTGCTTTCTGCCTACGGACACAAAACAACCGAGAGGAACTCCCTTCTCGAGCTAATACACCACGCGAAGTACAAGCTCGAGTGACTTGTGAATGTTAACGAGTATTTACGTCATGAGAATCCATTCCCCGAGTTCTGCCTGCGCTGCGTTGCAAAATTTTTAAATCATATTTCATATTCCAACTCAGGCGCTCCTCTGACATTCGTTATTGCCGACGACCCACACAAAAGTCTCCTGAAGTTGTCCACAAACATTGTGAGCCTCCGTGCTCTTCCCGCCGGTATGTCCGGAACTCAATAGACATCCAAATATAGTATGTAGTAACGATTTTCTCATGAAATATCGCCGTTGCTTCAAAATATGGCACAGTCGTAAACAATCGCCATTACAAGCATTAAGCATTGTTTTATGAAGATATTAGAGTTGTCGCGAAAGTTTCGTTCATTGCTCATTCACAAGGCCGGGAACTTTGTCTAATCCTTTTGTTTATTCAACAGGTCCAAATACTGGATTTCACTTTTAATTTTGGTTTCAACATCATAATTATGTATCCAACCACCAAGCAACGTAGAAAGTATCCAACGTCCCCTGCCTGATACACCTTCGTACCTTGGACGGAACGGAAAACGAACCAACATGCATTGCGCTTCTACCAAAATGGATGCTCGATGCTGACCCGCCGTCCTCCGGAATTTTGGTTCGAAGTCAGGATTTTGGTTTTGATTCAGCAGAATTGGGCAATGAGATCTTCCCATGAAATCTTTGTCAAACTATTACCAAGTTCCTATCAGAAATCTTCAAGGGTCAAATTACCCGGGACCCGGAGCTACTCAAGTTCAGCATCCTCACGAAACTCACATTTAGAATATCACATTCATCTGCGTCACTAAAATTGCCGAAGTGATTCCACCCAGCGAAACCCTGGCCCTCTTAACTTTCACACTGCACTCTTGAATCCATTCAACTCATCTCAAGTTTCAAAGGAGCCTGAATTTATTCCTGCTTGTTTCTGGCCGCTGCCGTGAATTAGTTCTGTCCTTTAATGACTTGCATGTTAGCGTACGTATTTATTGTGTGTAGTATAATTGATCTTAGTTCAGGGTAAAGTAGAACCTCGTCTCTAGTCTCTGTCATGTAGTAACGAAACGACAGCGCCTGAAATCATAACTTGGAATGTGAAATGAAAACTACCTTGAATAACTTTTTATTTTTGAGATTAAATATTTGTCGTATAGTAAGAATTCTTAGCTTGTAATAAATCCAGAAGTTTCCACTGGCTAATCTGTTCTAGCTGACTTATTCCTTTCGTAATTGCTCTTCATTTTTAGTAGCTGAAGCTTGCCACATGCGTGTACCGACTATAACCATTAAATAGTGCTGAAATGTGCAGATACTTATTTTTTGTTTGGAAAAAAATTATCCAATAAAATCACGCTTGCGATTGTATGGCTTTAGTTTGAACAAGTCCAGAGTGTTGACTACGTATTTTGTCTCCCACTAATTCCCCAGCGAAGTATGACGGATGAGAGGAGCCTACGTTCTGACAGATTAATTTAAGAATATTCCTCTGGGGAATTGTCTGCAAGTCGTCAAGTTCCAATGGCCAGAAATCGAGTGAAACCAATCACATCCAGCATAAATTCTCAAAATTCAAAAGGAACATCGCTGGATTATGATTATCGTGTCTTCAGTAGGGCTCATAAACTAAACTGACAGTGATGACGGTGCTTGAGCATCCACGCATAGGCTACTCGGTTTCCGAATCAATTCGAAAGTCATGCGATTCTCCCACCATTATCATTGGAAAATATGAAAACATTCCATTCGGAGCAAAGGCCATGCCGTGGGCAGTAATTTTCTACGACATCCATCCCGCCAGGACTTGATCTCATGAATAGTTGGACGGATTAAATAGGGTAACGTAATGCTGTCCTGATTTCTGTGTCACAATCGCATCAAATATTAATCCATCAAAGTATACTGTGGAAATTGCTACAGAAATTAATATTCGCGAAATTTTACCACGGGTATGCCACATCGTCATAAAAGTATCTGAACTGATGCTATGCTATCATGGGGCTCCAAAATGATTGGGAACACTTTGTTGATGAGTTTTCCAGGACATTTATCCGAATCATAATCATACTCACGATCGCAAAATTAATCCTGTGACATTCATTCGATGGAATTTTATTAACATCATACTTATAAGTTTTATTCCATTGAAGCCAATGCCATCCGAAGAGAAATGTCATACAAAGCGCAGATAATGTCCGAAGAGCCATTACGTCACGCCAGAGCGATAAACTTTTGATGTTGGGATCTGCCAACCAGTTAATATCAGCAATAAAATCATCCACGCAAGTGGGTCAACTCACAAATAGATGGACTTCGCGGAATGAGCTCGTGAAATTCGACTGAAACTGGAAGTAGATGCTGTTAATGCAGTGAAGGAATTTTGTTTATTCTGAATCTGTTTGCTTTGACTGAGTCATTCATAACAAGTTCATGTTCAATATGTTCTAATGAAATACAATCTAATAGTGTGACATTTCTTGTGCAGAGAATACAATAGTTACGCAACACGAATGCAATTTATGGCAACTACTGCTTGCTGAGTATAACTAGATAGTCCAGAATGTAAAACGATGTACACAATTGCATGAGTTGGAGTAATGGCAGCTCTTCGCAGTGCACCAATTTTGGGCCACCTAAGAAAGCAGGTCAGGCATTTGTTTTGTTTGTGAGCTAGCAAGTCCAGGTCGTCAAATGAGTTACAACGCATTTGAAATAAGATTAACTTAACAAAGAATACTTTGTTGACTCGATTTCTAAGCACCACAATCAGGTGGAAACCAGAAAACACAAGTAAATTAGTATAAGTAGTACTTCTCCTTGTTACAAAATTATGAATAACGTTAGTAGTCCCAGATATTAGTACTAGAAGGACCTGAAACAATATCCGCATGTCTTGCAGTAAAACAACCATGCATGGTAATTCACAACACGTCTTTTGATTTGCTCTGCTCCATTCACAACATTTCATAAAAATAATAAAATCTTGCTTCTTGAGTTTACGGATTAGCACATTCAGCCTTCAGTTTTTGCTTCGGCAGCTTGAATACAAACTCTATCGAAGCGTATGGTTACGTATAATTGGTATCTTCTCAAACTAAAATAATTAACGTAGGAATACAAACAAATGGCGTACATGGTTAATAAAAATATATGACCGTGGGTTGGTGCTGTAGCTGGGGTTAGGGAAGATAAATAAAACGCAGGGCTGTAGAGTGAAACGGGGTTGCAAATGATTATTAAGTTACCATTCGATCTTTCATTACTACTTATGAGCTAAGACATTATTGAACCATCATTACGATCAAATTAACAATGGACAAAAGTGGCTTAATTATCTTGACCTAATTATTTTCACCAATGGGTAACATTCGAGACATCCTGAGGACTAAGTTGAACATAACTGACCACAACTGCTTAGCTGTCTCAGAACGGAACATAATGGCACGCCAAAAGAACAGTATTAAGAAAAATTGTGTAATTTTATGCACCCAGTACATCCTGCAAAAATTCAAAAGCACAATTTATGTAACGATCAGAATCATATAAACAAACATTTGAATTTTGGCTGTGACCTACTTTCTCATATGTTTTCGAGCTGCTGGCAAAGTACTGAGATCTTCTTTCAAGACGTACTTCCTCATTCCCAGACAATACTTCCCAATATAATTAGGCCAGTTGATTTCCTTAACATTGAAGTTAAACAGCTTCTGATCACAAGGAGCCATGCTTCCGTACAACTGAGTCACGTTGTCGGTGCTAAACTTCCACTGGTGGGTAGTAAAGAATTGCAGGGACGTAGTGGCCTTTGTAAGTTTCTGATACACTCTGAGCATACTGAAAGTAAAAAGTCAAATTTCGAATTAAATAGCTGCAAGTGCGTATCCAAAATCTGAAATCTAGCACAGTAGACTTACATAGGCTTTTTGCCAGACATTCGAGCGACTAAATCCATCAGGTATGCTGGCACGTAATGAACAAAGAAGTCATTCACGTTATTCCAAACTCTGTTTGATTTAAATGATCCCCCGGGATACCACAGGACATCATTTAATGGATTATTAATTAAATGTGCATATCCCCAACGCTCCAAGTCTCCCCAAAGCAATGGATTTTGAGCCCCGGTGCAGCAGTTGTACACGACAATGCTATTCGGTCTGAAATGACATGACGAGAATAGTTAGAAGACTTAATTGTGCATGAAATTAAGTGGTCAAATAAGTGGTACGTTACCTGGTAGTTGCAGTGTGCCATGCGGCAGAAATAATTAAATTAACTGGAAAGTCCAGAGGGACAAGATCAGCAATTTTATCACGATGACACAACAATGTTCGCAGTACTCCTTTTCCGCAAGCTGCTATTAGACCAGTCGGGCCATTCACGTTGTCAACCCACCCGGCGACGGGCTCCTTCCAAGTTGCAGTAACTGAATAATAAAAAATATCCAGTTGTAATTATTTATGGCTACAGTGCTTGAATAGTGGACTTAAAAGAAATTCCTTACCTATTGAAGGGCGGACAATACAGATGGGAAGGACACCACTCTCTTCACTTAAAAGGTGCTCTGCCAGAGCCTTGGTGTAAGTGTAAGTGTTGGGTTTGCTACCAATCAATCTGCGAGAAAAAACCACCAGCTGAGTTTGAAGTACCGAAAACCGAATTTATATATATTAAGTATTTAGCAATTTAAGAAAATGTCTTACTCTGGTGTAATGGTATTTATAATATCATCATTCATCCATTCAACACTTTGAATTAATTTATGAGGATCTGTCGGTGGAGGATAAATTACTTCGTTGATTTCATCCCTCTCACAATTTGCATAGGCTGTTGATACATGAACTAAGCACTGAAACAACAAAATTAAGTTAATATTGGCGAAGGGTCCGGGTGACAAAGGCGCTTTTTTAACTTACGACAAGGTTTTTCATCCTCTTGCACAATTCTAATAATCTTTTCGTGCCATTCACATTGACATTTATGGAGAGCTTCAGCTGCTCATCGAACTTCACCGTGGCAGCAGAATGAATGACGATTGAGATCTCATTGCACAGCAATTCTTGATCTTCGGTCGATATCCCCAGCTCTGGCAATGTAATGTCACCAGCTATTGGAATGATCTTGTCCAGAACATCCGGATTCTCGACTTTCAGCGTTTCATAAAGCTGAAATCATAAACAGTCTCAAGTAAGAAGACGCCGAAAGAATCTATCGTTGAGACATTCATGCTTGCGCGAACCAAACGTAAGAATCTTGCATCTTACTATCAAATTCTCATTGTTGATCAATGCTCAAAAGTCACGTGCATACCAGTACTCACAAGCACAGCGAAATAATATCATTTGAGATTTGATTGTAAACAAGAATGGAGGCTGGCTTCGATTTTGCGCAAGGCGGTAAATTTTATCCCATTAAGTTACAATGCACGATGCTATCCTAAACTGCTATTTTCTTGCACTAGTCCCCATCTTGTTAATTTTAATTATTTAATGTGCTGAAGAAAGACAAGACGTTAATTGAGTTTACTTACGGAATTGTCGACAAGTTCGGCGAGTCGAGCTTTAGCGTCTGAGCCGGCCTTATTTGGTCTGATGAGCACGTAAATGGATTTAATTTGAGTGGCTGTTCGTAGTAACTTCTCAACTGTCGCTTTTCCTAAGAATCCAGTCGCTCCGGTCACGAAAATGCTTCTATCACGGTAAAACTTGACGATTTCCGATTCCTCCATATTTGGAGTTTGGGATCCACCAAAGCTGGCTATTCTATTGCTCGATCTTACTCCGGTGCACAGCTCCAGCTCAGTTGTTCTACATAATGTGTCAGCTTAAAGAGAAAAGAGAAGGCAAATTACTTCAAAATCAATCTTGTGAAACCTTTTAAATCGAGATGTCAGGCGTAAAATTACCTAGGTCGAGAAACAGATTGCAATTTGACTAAATTGTTTGATTATTTGTCGCCACAAATTAAATATCAGTGGGCATCAAAGAAAACGGACGCCACCGAAGCCGTGAGGAGCCCAAGACAGATTCATGAGGTCGCACGAAAGAGCTGGCCTTAATTGTACTCAAATTAACAACGGACAACAAAGTACTCTATGGATGTATTGACGTTAACACAGAAAAGGACGAAAATCAAGAATTTACTTATTGCTACAGTTGCAAGACGATAACTTAGGAAGGAATACTATTCTTGGTTGGGCTTGAATGACTTGGTTGACTGACTTCAGTTGCCTCCAACTTAATCCTTAACGTACTTTTAATATGGCTACTGGTAACTTGATTTTCTTGCACAACTCGTGAGCGGAAAAAATAAGAATTGAATAGTTTTCAGACTTTTAGAAACAGAATGACTAATTAGTTGAACACTTTGCTCGATTAGTATACTTGAATTGCTTTGAGTCTTAATTGAACTCTGTACACTGACTTTCACAGAGCGGATGACTGATTGGAGGAAGAGCCATCAATCAATACCCCGCGAGAACCCGGCCACCCTGCACCTTAACTACTGACCAATTAATTAATAAGCCGACCAGTCACTCCAGCTCACGCTCACACTCTCATGCATACCGGACACTCTGTCTGAACTGAACGATGTACTGCAAAGAGCAGCGAGGAGATATGCGGCAGGCATTGCATTTGTGTGCCAGCAAGGGTTATATTTGAGGTTGTGATTGTGATTCAACTGTGCAAATATACTCTTCGCTCGCTATCCGGTCTCGTTACGTAACCGTTCAGCTTGTCGAAAGCGATCACCCCATCATCAACTCCATGACTGGGACTATGACTATGGCACGTAACACCGAAATGGTGTTAGACCAATTCAAAAGACCGATTCGGTGATTTCATTTCACTGCCAAGCGGAGCAGCTTGCTGGAAATGCAGGCTGTTGTACGGTAGCATTTTTCGCAGCCGAGTCACAAAACCCGTCCTCGTGTTTCAGACGGACCTCAGCAACTCAGCAATGAAACCCTTCCCTTTTATTGATTCTTTACTTTGACACGGACGCTTGCAAAGGACGTGGCCGCCGTGCCGATCCCATGTGCCATGCAAACGTATTATGTAAGCCACGATGCCTCTGGGCCACCAGTTAATTGTCTTACGGCCAGTTTTAATGCTCTTCCAGTCTTCAAATGCCAATCGATTCGAGGCCGATCGTGCCATAATTTATTTAGACCGCTGAAAGCACGTCGTGGGACTCGTCGAAGCTGTAATTAAATGACAGTCCGTGCCTTACTCTATTATTAAAGTAACCCAAGACCGGGAAGCTTCCCGAATTCTTCTTTCGTTCTTCAAATATTGACTAATAGCGATTGCGGTGTGATGGGTACGATCATTGCATAGCACCACATCATACTTCGTCGGTTTATAGCTGAATAGCTCTGCATCCTTTTGCGGCTCGATTCAGACAACAGGAATGCACAGCAAAAGTACTGCAAACAAATACTGCAGGTCCGAAACAGCTAAGTTCAAAGAAAGAATGGTGTAGTGCGTGCTCGTAGTCAAAGTCAAAGACGCTTCTATTTAATTCATCGACTCTCACTTACACCGATGCATTTCGCGGCTACCATGGAAGCCTTTTGCATTTTGTAAAAACTTCAGTTCTGAAACAAATTTTCCACACTACACTTTCGTCAAAAAGAGCTATCCAGTCCAAGTTCTTTTCTTAGCGCAATAGGAGGTTCGAAAAAAGGATAATCTTAACTGCCGTCAGATGCTAAGCGTGGTTTTCAGAACAGTCAGTCGGTGTTACATAACAATCAGGAAGTTCACAAAGAAGCAATTATCACAACGTCTTCTCTTTGTCCAATTAGCATACTGATTTGCATGAGCGAATTTGTGACCCGAGTAATGAATATGCAATGATCACAGTTTAAAATTACGTTCATGCCTGTCTCGAGAGGCTAAAGCGGCAGCCAAGAGGGAAGCATAGATAAACTCAACACTGTAATGACTCCAACGACTTTCACGAGTTCAAAACAATGTGTAAACTGCAGTTGCATTCTGCCTGCTGCAGTTTCCAAAAGTTAATTTCATCCACCCTGAATATTTGAGTGACAAAGGTCAAGAAGTAAAGGAGTGAGTTGAAGGGTCCCGGCTGTGTCAAGTGCACATGCCATCAATCATTCACACTATTCCTGAAACTGTAATTTACTCTTTCGCTAATTGCACGAAACGGTAAAAAGGTGCAAGGGAGCAGCGCCTGCAGTTTCCTGTAATGTCATAATTTCTTCTTAATGGGGTTTGTCTAAAATGTGCATTTCAAGCTCAAGAGTCAAGTTCACGCTCAGGCTCATACCGAACAAAGTCAAGAATCTCGTTTCTCTGTGAAGTGAATACAGGAATTGGTTTCACACACTTGAGACGAGTTCTCACCGTCGTACAGGAAGTACGGAGACGGTATCCAATGCAGTTATGCTCTATCTGCAAATCTTCACCACAAGTCGCAATGCAAACAATGCGAGTGCATATTTGCTATGCTTAAGTCGTAGTCACAATCGCAAAGTGTGCAATGTATGACTTGAGACGCATCCGCTCTCGCTGTCATTCTGGCTGGCTATGAGTGTCTCCCAGACCGTGTTCCAATTCCAATTACATTATGCGAACCGTTGACTTGCTTGATGGTGGAATCTGGCAATGTAAGGCAAGTGTGAATGTCCTTTGACTTGATGACGACTTGGAATTCCAGAAAAGAAAGTTGTCATCACAGTCGAGCAGTTATTGCCAGTAAGTATTTGCTGCTCGGCATGAAAATAAGGTCAGACTTAATAAAATTACCATCAACATTTGGATTATGCTAATTTTCGGCTGTCTCGACATATTTGGAAATTGAATTTCTGAGCAAAAATGAAATTTCGACAGCGCAGAGCAGACTTGGCCATCTCACGAGGCAGCAGTGCAGGCGTTCGAAACACGGAAAGGTTTCTCAATTCTCACAGTGCTGCACCAAGCGCTAATCGGTTGGCCTCAAACGGTCACAAGGAAATTACTGTTAGCGAGAGATTAAAGGATTAAAGACCATGCCCATATCCACTTTAACTGAGCCCTGCTTATTATAGGGTCGAATTGGAATGAGTTTCACCATTCAGTATCGATAGGCGACAAATAGCACATTTATCTTGGGTGTTAATGATATATTGAATTCAAAAATACCAAAGTCCTCAAAACAATTGTGAATTTGGTTCACTGAGCAAAGTCCGTGTGCATTCCCGTTATAGCATCCTGTTCTATCTCTGAGCTCAAATCAATCCATTTTCATTTTTAACGGCAGCGTCTTTAATTAGATCAAGAGGCGCAGTTCATGTAATCGTCATCAGCACGTGCTTCACGCGTTCGTTAAGAATCCCAAAAGTTCGTTTAGCCAGAGAAGGGGTCCCGAGTGAATGCGTTGAAAGAATCAGGTTACTGGGGACCTTCATGAGTCCTGTTGCATTGATAATGGTATTACTGAAAGTGGGGCCAGAATTACTCACCATCACCATCGCCTATTGTGCACTCATTCTCACTAAATGGTCAAATTCCAACTAAATATCCGAGCTGATTAGATCGGCCAATTACAACAAGTGTGAGGACGAGTGACTCGATGCGCATAACAAGTACAGCTCATATGGATCAGCTCAGACTTAATTGCGCTGGTGAGTTTGATCAATTATCTCGTCTCAGCCGCACTCACTTGCCGAGTTGCCGTGATTGTCATTTTGTGCGAAGGCGTAGAAGCCGGTTTCCGACCGTCCACTGGGCGCAGTGCAAGCCTGCACTTTAATGCCGCAATGATGTACTCGGCCAAAGTGTAATTCGCAGTATCGCAGTATTCGAAGTCATTTACAAGTATGAAATAATTTTTACAAACTTTGAACTTTCGAATCTGTTCCTTTTGTGGTATTTTTGCATTTATTTATTGTCTCATCTTGCATACATTGTGCAAGAACTTGTAGACAAAGTTCGACATCAAACTTTCTCTTTCGAAGCGCAGCCGTGGCCGTGGTCTGCTGCCTGATTGACCACATGGACTTATAAGTCATGTCCCCATCTGCAGTTATGGCGCGAGCTGCTGAGCTGATTCCAGACTTTGCGATGACCTGTCGCGCAGGCCGCGCGCTCGAGTGACCATAATTTGCATCTCGGCTTCACCAAAAGGGAGAAAACCAACGAACGAGAAAAAAGGGAGAATGAGCATTATGAAGCCGTGATAAAAAGTAGAATCTTCGTTGGACTCGGCTTGGCCTTTTTTGTGATTAACCACTTTCACCTTTTGACTCGGTACGCGATGCAGATTAGTCAGGTGCTTTGGCTGCCAAGTGAGCGTTTCATTCACACTTCATTACGAGCACGCGCTACGACACATCTCACAACAAAGTCGTACGATACTACGGCAGAAATTATGCGACTATTCTACAATCGACAGCAGTGTCTTGTTTTGACCGACTAACTGGCATACGACTTGTTACAAAATAATTAGCTATTAAATCTCTGTGGCATTGACATCACGTCGTCTCTGTATGTATTCCTCTGCATGCACTTGTCACTCCTCGGCAATGGCTCACAGGCTCACTCAATCAACCTTCACCAAAGTCATGAACAAGGCACACGAGTCGGATCTGGTGAAAAGGGGCCCGGTTTGAGCTGTCGTACTGAAATTGCCTTGTGAAACTCAAAAGGAATCGATAAAACTTTAAGACATTCATAAAGAGAAATGGCACGATATTGACTATTGGCATTTATAAAATGGTTCTCCACTTTTGCCTGTGCTTCACACGAATTCATGCGCACGTTCTCCTAGAAGAACCAGACAAAATTGAGTGTCTGTGTTTCATGAGTCTTTGGAAGTTCATCAGGCCAAGAGATTAAATTGTCATGTCTAATTCTGAACAGCATGATTTTGTATACAGATTTGAGAACTTCAGTGGTAAACTCACCTGGTGGTTTTGTCGTGGCCGAAATGACGGTATCGAAGCTGTACATCGCAGAACTTCAATTTCCTGATGCGGATGTGATACTTTCCCGGCGTCTTGCTTTGCCTCAAAGCTTCCAAGCTTTTTTAATCGTTTCGAGTACAGGATTGCACTTACACGTTAGGTGTGATCAGTGTCAGCTCGATTGCACATTTGTATCCGTGTTCACAAATGCGTCTGTTTCAGAGCCGGCACCGCAGTGAAACTGTTTGAGTGGTGTAGGGTGTTCGACGATTGAGAGCTTTTGTTACGGTTTCAAATTTGAAGCACGCAACGATGATGTACTCGTGAACTTTGGATAACTATGAATGACACATTTGCAACCATTAAGTACGTCACCTCACGCTACACCACAGTGTGGTGCTGGATTGAGCCTGGCTAGGAGGAACCCAACGGTCGAGTCAGATAAAATGCCATTGATAACGCTTCTTGAACTTCGAATTAAAGTTATCTTTGGGCGCCTTTCGGTTCTATTGAGTTGCTGAGTGGACGAGCACACGTTTTCTAAGCTCATTAGGTTTTAATTTACTTTCCTACACCAGAGCCAGACTTCAACTGTAGTAAATTTGCTGGCAGGGGCAAGTTTATACATCGCGTCAAGTGCGAGTTGCAAACAACCGAGTCATGTAGTCAGCCTCACCGCTGCTCACGAGAGACAGGTACAGAAGTGGTTTCACGACAACTTATTTCACTATACTTAAATGCCCTAATGCGCGTTAAGGCTGATTATTGGGTGTTGTGTGTTAATTATCGCGTCCTCTCGTAGTGCAGCGTCGTCGACTCACATCAAAAATCATATACAAAAATTGCAAATGCAAAATCTGTCAAATACGCATTAATAAGCTGACAATACGCATGCGAACTTATTAACTGTTCAAAACGAACTCAATGTATGCATGATGCCATGGATTAGTGAAATGAGATATGAGGATATGATGTAACGTCGGAGTCACGGCCCTTTCTGCTGGTCTTCGTGGCCCAATTACATGGTGGCGGTGGCGGCACAACCGGATAACTTATCTTTCGTACTTGATTCAGGCGCAAGCCACATACACGAACGTCATACATGGGATGACAGTTCATTTTATTTACTTCTTTTTAAAAGAGCTCTCGGTTCGCCTTTAAAGGAATGGAGAGAAAGTATGAAAATAACTCGCAGAATGTTGCGAAAGACTGACGTGACATGTCACAAACTATTTCTTAGCAGAAACTGCAATAATTATTTCAGAGCAAGCTGCACTTTTTGTAACAGTGTTACCGCTCCTACGCGGAAGATGCACACGAATACGAATTTGGGCCACCGGTGTACTCCAGATTCCTTAAAAAGAGCGATCGCAGCGAATCAGATCGAATAGTTAGTCCGAAGAACAGGTTTCTTCTTTCTTCCCCCTCGTATTAATATAAATAAATATTGCGACAGAGCCTGAACGCCAGTATTTGTGCTTTCTAATTAAATGTGAATGCCGGAGTTGGAAATTGCTAAACATTTTTTAACAGTATAGCGTCACTTTATTAATTCCAACAAGAATTAATCACATTAGTTATATATATTCGGAACATATAGAGTGATAAATATTAGAAAAATCTGCAGTGCAGAGGTGAAGCCTCTTACACTAGGCATCAAAATTTAAGCTAAACTACTGCGTCTCGCCGTCACCACTTCGTCGGAGCTCCCAGCTGCGCCTCGAGATTTCTGCTGTGTTGTGGGCAAATTTGCAGTTTCGTGGGGGTGCCGCCACCTCCCCCAATCTATGCCCGAAGGGTGTGCCAGGCCTCCAGCTGATCTGAGGTCATGCAAGCATTCGTAAATGCTGCCCACATCAAATCGTTTGCAAGATTCGGCAGTAACAATTTGTGCATTTAGTTTATTTATGATCAGCACTGTTGCGCGCAGGCGTAATTGCAAGTGTTAATGCAGGAACATGGTCATAAAATTACAAGCGACAGCTCGGATTCGCTTCATTGGGCCAAATAATCGTATGACAAGCATATTAATGTATTCAGAATGTGTGTCCCAGCCCGTTTGATTCGTCCGCCCCGACGTCTCAAGGGACCCATTTCCTGATTATTGCCATGCTATATGGCAACTCTGGTAGCAGAGCTTTCGTTGCCACTAAAAGCGCAAGCCTAAACTTGGTTTCGGTGTTCGCTCGATGTGACAATATTAACTACAGTTATAAAAGCGAGACCAGCAAATTATTTAAGTTGGGGCAGTTTTCATTATCGCAATATTGGGACGAGTTGGACGTTGTAGTACGACTCTCGACAAAAACTTGTTTTTACTTGAACAAGTGTCAAGGTTCAATGGCAGTTTGTGTTTTCATTCTTACCAGGTTCACATGCACCGCATAAGAATGCAGTTTCGTCTTGTGTCGATGATTATTGTATTCTCAGACAACACCAACATAAAAGAGCAATTAAAATGAGACAATCGACTGACCCATTTGGAATTGCCTTTCGTATGAACTAAACGCAATGAGCACGCAGAATTTTGGAGCACATTTTATTTCCTCCTTGTAGAAGCTCCATCAATATTCTGTAATTTTAATATTCTTATGTGCAAGAAACTACTGCAATGGCGGGCAATTCTCGTTGTCGAAATCTGGCGGACCAACTAGGTCGAAATTTGTATCCGCACAATTTTTCAAATACTCCTGAACACGCTCAACTTGTTCAGATGGAATTCTGGGAGTCTCGCTATCTGCCAAGTATTGGTATACGTCTGTGAACACGGAGAACCTGATGTAGGGCGTACAACCTTCAGGCTGATCCGTAAGCACGGCGCACATCAGTACCATCGTATGAGGAAGATCCTGATAAACACACAATCGCTGTGTCTTTCTGTTCGAAGTCCGATAATAAGGATTTGCAGGCTTACGCGTCCGATGGTTCTCGCAGCTCGAGCTAAGAAGGTGACACAGTTGACAAATTCAGACATGTCCATTTTGGCTGAGCACGAAAGGCGGTCAACTTCTGCTGGAGGCAGGCAAAGTGATACCCAGTGTCTTTTTATCTCGGATACCGTCAAGCATTTCTTCTTGTTGAACTAAATTATTTCACACTGGGCGTAAGAGAATATTTCGCTCCAATTTCTAAGGAAAAATGTTCGCAACATAGCTGTTACCTGCTTGTGGAGGACTCGCAGAAGTCCGGGAGTTAACCCACATGCAGATTCGCCAGACGGATATTCCCATCTGTCTTTTACTGGCAGAATGTCTCCCGCAGTCAATGCGTGGAAGTAGGCGCCGCTCCAAAGAAGCAAATCCAGAGGTTGAGTTCGAATCGCTGCTTTGGAGTATTCCTTCAAAATGCTTGACAGTAAAGGTGGAACGGTAACCTCCTGGCAGTGAAGATCCTTTAATCCTGCACGCTGATTTTCCATCTTCAAATTTGTGGCCTCCCTTTTTTGGAGCTGGTTCTCTTGTTAAACTAAATAACGCCAATGGAATCTGAAATACGGAAATTCATAAGCAACTTTTTTATGTCTGTCCTTCGTCTCAAATGAAATGGTCGATCAAACAATCATTCGATGTCCTGGCCTCATTTCATTCAAGTCAGGCCATACGTATCTTTCGCAAAGCGCATGTTGTCCCGATCCTGTTGCATGGCAATAAAGTCATGTGACATCCTTCACCTAGAACTAGAACAACGATTTTTATCTTGGGATTTCAACATATAGGCATGGCATGGGTCTGTCCATGGCATGAAGGTTCAATAAACTGCTTTATAAATATGACAAATCACGGAGCGCATGTCATTAACTAAAATACGATATAATTACACTCCGCAGTTATTTTCGGCTTTCGAAAGGAATCTGGAGTTTGGCTGAATGTTCGATGTCACCCCATCCAAAAATTTTGTGTCGCATTTTCTCTGTCACTTACAATGATGCTGATGGTTCATCTGTTACGGCCAACCGATGTCATGTTCCATGCCCTCTGAAATACCGTCAATGTAGGGTCTCACAGGTTAACCTGACCAATAGACGCAGAGAGTGTGGCCGACTCTGTTATTTGCTTACTGTCCCCATTTTTTTGCACGTTCGCATATGCCTCACATTGAATTTATTGTTGGAGCTGCCAAAGATTCTCCTTGAGCAGCCGATTAAAGGATTTTCAGCGCAAAACTGTTGACTGTGAAAAATGTTTAAGAATTGAAATGGAATTGATTGCATAATAGGCCCACCGTTTGTTTGTCTTTTTTGTACACAAGGAATGAATCGTACTAAAGCGCGGCAGTATTTTCGGATGTATGAGTTGTTTGGCTTCATCAATTTCAAGTGCAGTAAGCGAACGCTTTCAGCACTGATTGCTAACTGGAAAATTGAACTGATTACTAATCAAGGTGAGTTTGCCATATTGATACGCAATAATTAATTGTGGTAGAAGCATTTATTCAGACCAACTAATTAAGAGGGGTTTCTTCTAGTATTGTTCCTGCCTAACACTTTGGTCTTGGTTGAGCCTCTACCGAAACAAAACGCATTATGGTAAGCTAATCACAACAATTTCGAATGACTTATTCAGCAATTTATTAACAAGGTTGTGGAATTGAAGATTTTGAACAATTTGGATGCTCTTCCTTTTCAGTTGGACAAGGCACCTCATTTGGATCACTTGGGACTGGCAAATAAGACCCCTGTATCATGGCTACACGAAGTTTGCACCAGAAACAATATAACTCCGAAATATGATTTGCTGCAAGTTGAAGGCGTCATCCACGAACCCATATTTCAGTACCGACTCACGTTGGAGCATAATGGGACTACCTTCGAAGGTATGAGTCAACATTGTTTTGCTGAGGCGCTGTTACAAATGTCGCGTTGCTGGCTAAGTTCAGATGTAACAATGGTTTCTTTCGAAGATATTGTTGTAAATAGAAATTTTGAAGAAATTAAAACTATTTACAGAAACTGGAACTGGGAAGTCGAAGAAGGAAGCGAAACATAATGCAGCCAGAGCCATGCTGGCATCGATGGAAGTTGCCCCAAACATCCTGATCGACGTGGGCGATCAGACTCACACAGCCCATGCTGATGACTCCGTTCTCACTCAAGGTTCGTCTGAGGACACAGACTTAGCTGGTGGAAACCCGGTTGGGATTCTCCAAGAACTATGCATGAAGATGAAGTATCCACCTCCAACTTATGGGGTAAATACGAAAACCAGCAAGTGATTAACTCAGTCGTGCTGTATGCTATGTATCCTGCCGCTTGTTAGGTTCATTCAGAAGAAGGTTTGCCTCACGAGAGATTATTTGCCATGGCATGCACCGTGGGTGACCAGTTTATTCAGGTGGGAAAGGGAAAATCGAAGAAGCTGGCGAAAAGACACGCTGCTCATTTAATGGCCGAGTACTTAAGAAACATGCCGCTGGAAACGTCAAGTTCGGTAGTTTACGATGAAGACGATGACAAAATCATCGAAAGAATTCAGTCTGCAAGAACAACGCGTGGACGGCCTACCAAGTCAAAACAGAATAAGACTGATGTGTCGGAAAATTTAATCAAGCAGTTTGTAGCAATGACAGGGCCGATAATTTCCCAATGTGATGATCCGAGCTTTTTACCTGAGAATCCCATGGAATATGTTGACGAATTAGGCGAGGAACAAAATTTTAAGGCCATGTATGTTGATTTTGAAGAGAAGTCGGTATCCGGCATGTGCCAAGCTATTGTCCAGCTAACACTAGAGCCACCGGCCGTTCTCTTCGGCGAAGGTAGCACTCCTCAAGACGCCCAATGTAACGCAGCTATGGATGTAGTAAAATTTTTTTCTCAGATCAGAATGGTGAAAAATTCATATTAATTCTTGTTAGGCAATAAAACTATTCTAGGAAATTGCATGGGTTCAAGGTCACCGAAGCCGCCTTTTCGTATTTGCTTACATGCGTTTGATTTTAATTGTAATAAATCGGAAAGCTTTACGTTACGTCAATGGATCTAAGAAGCCGGCCGCGGTTGTGAGGTCTACCCTGGGCCGTTGGTTGTTTGTTCCTGTATGCATTTCTCATCACACGAGCACACACCTTGTGCATGATCACCTGTTCGTCATAAACATTGAACTTCAATTGTTGTAGGTAGCATTGTTGTGGCCATCTGTACACGAAGCGGCACAAGGTATGGTAATTGGATTAGCAAAAGATGGAGAGCATGGTGCAGTATTGTGGGTCGAGGATGCAAAATGCGAAGAATCGTCTTCATAGCCACAGGACATGAAATACAGGTAGACTTTTTTGCACTATAGTTGGACTCTGCATGTATATAGTTCGGGGAAGAAGAACAACTACTCTCATTACATATCACAGCCAGTTGGCTCAAACTTATTTCATAATAAGATTTAATGAATTCTTAGTTAAAAGTGACCAGCATTTCGGAAATACTGCCAATAATGTCTCTTTAAGTCGCCATTCTGAGTGTGCCAAGTAGAGAAATGGGATGGAGACGGACTCTGACAATGAGGACAAAGCCTTGCAGGCTATCCTAAATTTAGAAGGTACAGTACACAGTCAATATTTTCTCTCGCTTGAACTACACACTAGGTTGGCTTTTACATTCCCTCAATTCCCTGGTTTTGAATCCCACATGGAATTCTGAGCGCAACTCCCAGATCGGAAATTCACTGGCTATTTGTCCAGTGTCTCCGAACCGTGACCACATACAGCAGAAATTAATTCATTGTAGAGACATGAAAGCATTACAAGAATTCAACTCGTAGAAATTGAAGTCAACTTCGGAGGAGGACTAAAGTTAATACATGAAATCAAAACCCTGTAAGGACCTGGACGTTGAGCACCCCAATTAATAACGCGCAGTTTAATTTCTCAGAATTTAATGTCATTGTGGCCATTGTCAATTGTATTTTTTACCCTGCACTGGCGATTTTTGACAGTATGCTAATAGGGATTTAGAGATCCTGCTTCTGCTGTTACGTAAACTAATCACTCGTACTCTAGTGTACGATGTTCCTCGAAAGTATACTGTTTACGATTTCATTTATTGCAAATTTCCATCGCATTGTATGAGTGTAGTAGGTCTAAATCAAGTTTTCAGCCGCGCTTCTCTAAAGTACAATTTCCCAGAATGGCAACAGTAGCGGCAGCTATTAAACAAGCAAAGAGAACTGGATCTATTAAGCAAGACGCCACGTCGTTACTGACACTTAAAGATGCGAATGGCGATTTTTACCTTTTAGCTGAAACATCCATGATCAGCCAGAAATTGGCATCAAGGTGAATTAGTTCCGTCATTACACCGAATGCGCAAACTATGCTTGAAGGTGACCCTCACATGACAATTGCATGCAATGAAACTCACGGAAGTCGTGTGTGTCAGTTGTCCGTGTCCACAGGCATAACTTGTCCGCGTCACTCGAATTCCGTTCGTATTCAGAATAAACTTGTCTCAGAACGGAAGTTCTCGATATTCTCATCTAGAATTCTTCAGAAATGGAAGGAAGGCCAGTAAGACCCTCCAGAGGGCATATGGTATGGAATATGCCACGCGTATTCAACCCTCCGTACACACTCTTCTTTGTGCTGATTGCATTGTTGGAAATAATCAACGTCGTAAAGATAGGCCTTGTATGACATGTATAATGCTGAATTCGGGCCACGGTCATGCCGTTGTCGTATTCCAACGTCCAAGCACAAAGGCTCCATTTCAGAGGCCGAGAGTAGAATATGAAATTTGGGTAGCACAAAGACGAATTTAATAAAATATTTTCTCTGAAAGCCGAATCTCCCTGCAGCCGTGATCCATTCAACACGGGGAGAGTGAGACTACAAATAAGATTGGCGTTGCGTTCTCAACGCTGGTTCCATTACGGAGGAGAAAGGAATGAGCAAATAGTCCAAGTGTTGTTATAAAGTCATACAGTCATAAGATTAATCGACATTTCCTCGAACTTTTTCTAGACCACATATCAGGCTATTGTTGTCGAATTCTTTCTTCTTGCACAATTTCATTTTGTGATGTGAGAAAACGGGCGAAACAGGTGAAATAATAGAGAAACTTTTACGGTGCCCTCTTTTTCCTGCCTGCCAACATGAACACGGGGATGGACTCCCTTCGAATATCACACAGGACACACAGACACTGCTAGATTAGAAAATAAAATGCATGAAGAAATCGATCCGAGCTGGAACATTGTTCCAAATTGAGTTCAGATAACAAAATAGTGGGAATACGGCGCGTGTTCGTGTGCGCAGCGATTTGACGTGGCAAATTTCATTTGTACAGCTAACCAGTTCATGATTGGCATTCTAATCAAGGTTGAATATGCCAGAAATGCAAAGAATACAGCAGCTAGATGAGGAGGGGGGTTTGCTGATTTTGGAACAAACTGCCCTAAACGCAAATTTCTTTGCTTTCCTTCTACGGCTTGCGCTGTTTGCTCGCTAATTTGATTGCGCGTTTTCTACGTTCTATTGATTCGCGGAATGATTTTACCTTTCATCATCCGACACAATTCTGGGGTATCAAACGAGATGTCAGGATCTCAAGTCTGATTTTCTATTTTGCGCGTTTCATTGCTTTGCCTAGCTCATTCGCAACAAAGCATTAAAATGAGCATTTGGCCATTAATACGACAAGTAAGATAATGATTGAATTGTCATATATTGAAATTGGCTTGGGAAGAAATGTACGTAAATCGAAAAAAAGAAGCATGCACGTACGCGAATATGAGGACAAGTTAGCAGAAGCTGTGCACGAGGTTCACCACGCTTTAATAACACCACTAATTTGGGATTAAGCCTTGGTTCAAGACTCACATGTGCCTGTGAAATTGTCAACGACAATTTTTTTTGCCGTTATTCTCGAAATATTATTTTGTCAGATTTGCCTCTATTATTGGGAAGTGATTGAATGTGAACTTTGATGGTAAAGACCTTCATGTCGAAATTACCACAGGCTGCGATTAAGCCAAAGCCAAACATTCAGTTTGAGCTGAGCTTCAAGATTATTCCGCTCACATTATTGAGGCTAGTTCAATTGTTTTGCATAATTACATTATAATTTACCAAATTTCATTGAAATATGAAGCAAAATTGACGTTTAAGGATTTGATCCTTGATTTGAATCTAGCAGTGGTGATTTATTAACCGTAAAATTGCTTTGTTTTGCAAGGCAGGTGTCAGAGTCAGGAAGCTATGGAATAGCACCTCAACTGGAAAGGAGAATGTGCAATTTCCGATTCTAACTGCGTGTAGTCTATATTTCGCGTGATGTGATTAGGATCGCACTAAGGCGACGACACTCAAAAGTAGTTAAAGACCACTGTGCTGAAATTTTCCTATCTGATCATGTAAACACGATAACCTTCTCCGTCGTGTCCGAGATTATGATAAGCTCCGCACTTCACACGTTGCTTCAATGAATAAATTATGAAATGCAAGTTTGGGAAGTGAGGCACGCCTTAGCCTTTTTTCACAATTCAGGTGGAAACGGGACGCGTGTGAAGGATCCGAGCATTTAAATTGCACTAGCGGAGCTCGGATCTCAATATTTTGGCAGTTGAGAGGGGATTTACTTCCGGTTATTTCAGAGTTTTATCTGGAAAATGCTGTTAGAGCATCACCGAACGAGCATCCCCTTCCCATTGCTTTGTCCGACGTACCTGACGCGTACACGGGAGAACTGCTGTTTAATTCATGGAGAAATTGTTCTCACACGAAACCTGTCACAGATGCATGAATTTAATAACACGTTGCCCAAATATTGAGATTACGAGTGACAGAGCTCTTTAGTCTTGTCGTCGCTCTTTGTTGCTTGTATAATTAGGCTGTCTTCCTGAAAATTAGATTAACGGGAGGTAGTCTTAACATGAAAAGTCCACACGGAACACGATTGGTGTCCGCAAGGCTAAGCTAAGAGCGACCAACAAAGCTGGTAAGTTCGTGTGATCTCTGATTGATTCTGCTTGATTCTGCTTACGGTAATATTTCGCTATTTTCCCACATCGTTTCAGGAAGACAGGTCCCATAATGATCCCACAAAAGATTTGCACATGTCACCTGGATCGAATTTGTAATTTTACTTGGACTCAAAATCAAGTTTAAGTTTAAGCTCAGTAAATCAGGAACTAAAATCACAACGCAGCACAAAATGTGCAAAAAAAGTCATGGCCAATAAGTTCGCGAAAAGGAAATGAATCGAGTAAAATCACAGACAAGCTCGTCATCATCTTGCAAGATAAGGAAACCAAGTGCTCGATCCCAGCAAATTGTTAATTATTCGAAACAATAAAGAAGGATCACTTCGTCTGTTTTGTCGCAGACTATTTTTAAAGGTTAAACTTGGCATTTTGTGGTTTTGAGCAATTTCTTCTTTCAGAATTTCCTTCAAAAGAAGCAAAAATGTTTGGGGTCACACAACCAACACAAAAGACTTAATAGTCTGCTGTTGTTGTTTTTGATCAGTTGGTTGCCATTATTTGTCAAAGATAGAGAATTTCAGAACCTCAGAGAAATGTCACGCTTGTTTACAGGAGGAAGTCGTTCAAAAATGACACAAGTTTAATCATATTAAATCCACAGTCGCCAATTCTGCAGACAACGGAAGCAAGTTACACTTTTGCACCTTCATTTTGCTCCGTTTGTACGCAATTTGACTGAGGCAGCTTCTCAGTTCGCATTCTGGGTTAGGCAAGTGTGAAGAATGAGACAAACAGGCACGCATTACGTGTATAATGGGAGCTAAGGCTTATATAATGAGACTGCATGCAAGATAACAACAAAGCAATTGATACACCGTGAAGGTTGTGAGACAAAATTCGACGCGTTCAATTTTGTCGTTTTGGGGTAAAATACATGCAGAGACTTGAGCATGCGATGACATTCACATTGCGTCAATCAGATCGTGATAAAATTACAGCGAATTGGGTGCTGACGACTGGTCGACATCGAAAAGAGGTTTTCGGAATCAAAATTTAGCTTCTGAACATAAAATATCTAGGACCTCCATTCAAAATTACGGTGATTCGTTCGTTCCTCAAAGAAACGGAAAAGAATGGAATCAGGATGTGATTTTGATAAGTATGACAACTATGATTGTGCATTATTACCCCGTGGTATGGATCAGTATGGAGGCTATGTAAGAGTCGAGCGGATCCACCTCGTGTCAGGAGACTTTGCGATAAAAATCGCCATACTTCGTACCTGTAATTTGTATTTGATGTTGCTTTTGCCTTCCCAGAACGCGTCTGTGGGGTTAATTCGCCATTCCTTCCCCACTCTTCGTGGCAAGTTCATCATTCTAAATGTGTCCCGCATTCAACTTCAGTTGCCTGAAATTGGCGAAATTGCTCGTAAAGGCGCAAGTTTAACCTAACTGCTCGAGATATTGATACTGGTAACAATTGGCAATAACCCAGAAGGGACTTGTGTGCTTTGTGCTTAACTGTTTAGCTGCCTTTAACACAAGCTGAATTCGCCTGAAAGTGTAAATGACCGACCCATTTGGCGTAGTGTGAAATTTGGCGTAGCAAAAAATACACCTTCACTTGCAACTACCTTACTTACTCACTGACTCAGTACAAGCTATTGTTGTGACAGTGAATTAAGTGTACTCGTGTAACTGCGACTTTTAATAGACAGCGGCAGACCTTTATTGATCTCATTCTTGAGATTTTAATCTTGCATTCATGATCACTGGCGTTAGGATGGGGTCTCATAGGGAACAGTCGCAGAACCAAAGCGTCAGCACCGTACATTTGAGATTTGTCCACCGCCTACAAAAGTGCTTGTGAAGTTTGTCTTGATCAAAACTTTCAACATTGAAAAACCTCAAATCTGCCCAGCCTGTATTTACCGACCCCGGGTGTGAACCATGGATCCGAATTACCAGTATCAGATAAATTTGTCGTTAGTTAATCAGCATCAGCACCATCAGCAACAATATGTGCTAGGACACAATCAACATCAACAGCAGCAGTTGCAAGTCTCGAGATCAGGTAAACAATCAGTCCAATTGTATCCCTTTAATTATATGCTGGAATTGTGGCATTTATTGCATCTTACACGCGGCAATACGTCACCTGCCAAGTCGAAAGCATGAAACTGTTGCTAAGCCAAGTGTGATTTCTTAATAAAATTCATCGTTTCTGAAAGACAGAGATCTTATTCCTGGTGCACTTCAACCAAATTTCAACTTGAAACATTTTACGCATTGTTAATTTCGCATTTACGCGGACCAGGTGCGAAAATCAGGATATTTACTCTTGCATTCAATCTCAATTATACACGTACTGTCAGAATTGCGTAAGATGCAAACCAAATGCGTGAAGAAACCAGGTAGGAATGTCCAAATATGAGGAAATGATGGAGTATCTCGAGCTTCGCCACAGTCTTACTCTTTCAATAAAGTCTTAATTTCAATTTGAATGCCTTGACTTAATATCATTATGCGTGTGCGATAATTCTCCTTCTTTTTGTTATTACCATATTTTTCCGACAAGATCAAAGTGTGGCTTAATCATTTATTGACCAGCCCTCTCGCATTCGTTAGGGGAATTTGGAACGAGTAAGAATGTAAGATTAAATTTCTGTTATGTCTTCTATTTTGGGAATCATACCCTCCCTTGCTCCGAAATGCGTTTGTTTTCACTGTTTGACTTGTGTTTACGACTGCGTTTATTAGCAAGCTCAATTACAAGGCGTCTGGCGAGGGACACGCGTTTCCATTGTTGTTATTTGTCATTATCACTGCCTCGGTGACAACAAAGCGCAAGTTATTATTTATTTTCAGGTGATTCGGAAGGCAGAATGGGTCTCGCTTTTGTCACATTCGATTCATACATCCGGCTTCCAAGTTGTCTCTCGCGCCCCTTCTGCAAACACTGCACATAAAATATTGTGGGGCCAACCCGAACACCGCACTTCCCAAACTGTGCACAAGTCCACGCTAATTTGGAATCTTTAATTTCTCGAGTGCGACGTCGATAGTTTGGCAATAAAGGAAAGAAGAACTGTAATTTTCTTCTGACATAAACTCGCCCGTCTTGTTTATCGTGGCCACGATCGCCGAGATTATTTTAATAGCCACGATTTGCGCGAGTGGAGCCTTTCACGATAAGACAAAGCTTGTATGACCCAGGAAAAGTTTTTTTATCGGGGCTGGAAACGAAATTAAAATAGTTTTCGATGGAACGAAATGAATATTCGCGAGAGGAAGAAAGGGTAATCTCGACACGCCGCTCACGTCATCCGTGCGCCCGTGCCGGAGTTTACGGGCAATTTGCATCGCCATCGCGTGATTGCGTGTTATCAAATCTGAGTCAAACTTAGTTTCTCGTTTCCATGCTCCCTGCGTCTACACTCACACTTCAAGCAGTCGTTCAGGGGTAGTGCAGCGATTGACTGAATCGTTGTGGGCGGACGCCGTCGATAGCATCTGATGACTCAAGAAAATTAGAAGAATGAACAAATAGAAAGCAACATTGATAAGAAATTGATTGACTGGACTCGATGGAATATTTTATGACGGCTACATTCTTTTAGCAATTTGTGCACACATTGCGTGGAACTTATTTGCATCACATTATTTCCCGAGATAAAGGTGGATAAATGACCCAGGAAGCTGACATTTACAGCTTGCATAATCACAATTAAACAATTCACACTTTCTGTACGAGCAAATCAACTGGTTTCTTGTTTCTTGACTCACACCGCGCACTACTCTGTAACAAATTCGATATTATTCCCAGTTCACAGTTTCTACGTACGTCTTTGTTTATGAGTTCTCGAAATTAAGCGTTTGTCATGTTTATGAGTCATACGTGACAGGGCCGACCGAAAACAGTAGTAAACAGCGTTGGACTCTTGTGGAGGAACTCGACACATAACAGAACAATTACGCGGTTAGTTGTTTTACTCTGTGCGGTTTCCCAAACCATTACGAACGCTGTCTTGCATTATGCAAATTGTTTTCTCCTTGTGCATTGGACGCAATTACTAGTCAAATATTGCACAGCGACGTAAAGTTGCAAAATTGATTTTGCATAATGAAGGTCAATTACTGTCATTAGCACTCGATAAATACGCGCAGGACGCAGAAGTGATTGAATTATCGACAAGTGTTTTGACAAATCTTTGTCCTGCTGAGTTTTTGCGGGCAATTGCGTATGCTGGGCTGCTTAGGCCTTTCGCTATCGAATGAGGCAGTTATTACTTGGCGAAGTACGGCAGTACTCGTATCTCATTCTCAGAAAAATGTCGTACTAAAATAAGAGTAGGCAGTAATGAGGGCAATGATTGACGGGAAGTCCTTTTGAGCTTGTGTTTATGTTCTTGCGCTATTGCGTTAACGTTGACCAGTTAATAAGAAATTCAACTTTTGAATTCATTACATAAGGCATACTTCAAAAATTCGGCTAGAAGTTTCCTTAATTGACAAATATACAGTGTATTGAAGTCTGTAATGAGAAACATGAATTTTGAGACCCCCGTTTGAGCGTACAAAGAGAGTTATTAACATGAGATGGGTCCTGGCCAATGAACAAAAGACTGATGCATAAAGTGAAAGGGGTAATTCAATTCATGAGACTGACGGCAGAATTTGGAATACAAATGCCTTAGAATTTTTGTGAATCTCTTTGAGGAGAGGCTGCGCAGGACGAAAGTGTAAGAGATTATTTTTAATTAAGTTTGGCATCAAGTTGAGATAAACGTTTGTTAATGGTTTGAATGAATTCAATTTGTTTGCGTTATTTTGCCGAGTGCTCTGAGCTCTGAGGCGCCCATTCGGCATTATGCAGCAAAGTGCTGAGAAAATTAAATTCACAGGTGGGCCCAAGCCACAGCGCCAGGCATTAAGTGCGCTGTGCGTATTTCGCACTTTTTCCCCGTTTGCAAACCTATTGACATGTCGTAAAGAATAATGCTCCATTTTATTAGTTATAACAAAATTCATAGCCTCAAGTTCATACGAGTTTCACTGACATAACTTACTCACGCTACGCAGTCAGCATGCTTAATAACTTGAAAATTTGTTCATACGTTCATTCACTTCCTCATGTTACGACGGAAAGTACGTGACGTTTTCTGTCGGACATGCACAATACAACTTTTGAAGAAAAATATAAAAAGTTGGACCTGTGCATCAAAATAATGTTGCATAATTCTAAAACAAAACACTTTAACATTTTAATTGCTCGAAAGTACTCCAAATTAACCACGACAGTTGGCTGTTGTAAGAAGGTCGACTAAAGTAAGAGAAATTGTCCTGCTTTGTGGGCAATTGTAAAATGAAACAACTCGGCTCCATTTTGAAAATGCTGAGTTGTTAGCTGAATTGTGGGTGAATAGAATCCCATTGGACTGTGCCCTACTTCTGGTTGAATAAACTCATCGCAAGACAGACAAGACGAGTTTACTGGAAAGTGGAGACCGGAAGAAATTAAACCCAGCATATTTCAGACGAAATGTTTAGTTTTGACCCGATTGCTCTTAGGGCAGTATAATTTGATGATTATGAGCCCTGTCACTGTAGAATGTCACTATTATTCAAAATAATGCGTCTGAATTAGTTTCTTTTATTAAATCACCTGCTTTCATTCTCACATTAGCTGTCCAACTGCAACATGATGAAAGCGGTATCATTACACTGTAATTGTTGCTTCCTCAGAGCGATCCCCGCTAAAGCTTTGGTCTTCATGAATATTTTATTCGCCGCCCGATCACACATGATGCGATCGGAAGTCTCAATTGCTGTCCAATTCGATACGACGTCCGTCAGGGATGCATTCATTTATATCGCGAGACTTGGTCGCTTTCCATGTCAAGGTGTTTTTTGATGGATTGACAAAGCAGTGTGCACACTTAAATAGGGCAGATGTCGAAGAAGTGCAAGATTAGATAAGCGTTTCTGTGAAAAGTGAAATAGAAAGCTAATCATTGGACTTTGACTTTCGCTGCACATGATTTGCGCTTTGATAGAAGTGACGAGTTGCCTACTCAAATTGATCAGAATGTATTGCTAAATTTGCTGTGTCAGTGAACAAGTGCCTTGGAAGTGACCTGTTTCGCCTGATTACATCTCGCTCGTCGTGGTCTTAACATTTTCAGTGTCGTGGATGACAAACAGTGGCTCATTTCTCGCTGCAGTGAAGACGTTATACCCCAATTCACGTTCTCACTGTTGATCTCATTTGCACGCTTCATGAGCCAATGTCAAACTCGCGGATTCCCATTTTTAGCTTTTACTTTAAATTTGCAATCGCAAGTAAACTTGAATTTTCTGGGAGAGAAACCACAAAAAAGTGTATTGACGAGGTGCAAAATTAGATCTCATTGAACAAGTCATGCGTTAAATTGCGCTCGTTCAGTATTTGCGTCAATTTGTGTTTCCTTAGCTTGATTTGCCACAAATAATCATCAGACATGATCCTCTCTCTCCATTTTATGCATTGTCGATTTAAATCGAAGGGCAGCAACCATCAGCTAAATAAAAATGCAATTTCGAAGTAGGAGTTGAGAGGGGTAAGCTGAGATTTGCGGGTAAACTATTTTGTACAAACTGTCTCCCGAGTAATCCGATGAAAGGTTGTCCAAACTCACTTTCTTTCTATTTGTGTTTGTATGCAAATACAAATTATAAGCATTAGCGCTGAGCAAATTGTCTGGAAACATGACATTTCTCTTGCCTAAATGTGGAAATAATAGGTTCTGAATATTACAGTGCCTGCTCGGTCATAAAACGAATATTAGGAAATCGCTACTGCCTCGATCACTGCCTGTAATTTAGAACTGAAGAGACATCAGAATGGAAACAAAAGCGTCAAAGGGGTTGAGGCACCAGAAATGGAAAAATGCAGGTGAACGGTGAAATCAGGTTGACTGGCAGATAGGCAGACACGCGTTCACAGAAACTGTGTGTGTCCTGTTTTCCCAGAGCAGCGGCTGAAGGTATTATTACCGTGAGACAAAAGATTAAGAATAATGAAAAGTCAACACAACACAACGCACGACGCGACGAACGAGATAAAAAAGGAAGGCAAGTCACAAGTGACGATGGCGATGACGAGCGTGATATCGATCGCTAAATACACAAATAAAGGATTTCGCGTTGTTTGGATATTCGGGAATTTTATTCACTTAATTTATTTGCTGTGGACAAGGACGAAAGCGCGACAAGTCAGGGCACATAGGAAAAGGACTTGGTAGAAGGACTGAATGGACGTCCTGTTTTATTACCAACATAAACTTAATTCACCCTTTTGTTTCATGGGGAAGAATGGGCCTACGTCGTCCACAACTCCACGCGGCAGCGCAGGTGAAGCCATTACGATGGAGAACGCATTGAGTCATTAAGCCACCGTGAGACAAAGAACGGCGAATGGCTTTCTTATTTACACCGTTCATGGATAATTTGGGAAGCCAACGTGAACGTGTGCCTGATATAATTAAAAGCAGTGGAAAGGAGAATGAAATGAGATGGAAATTAGAGTTATATAACAATCAAAAACTGACTGCCTACCGGAACAACAGGCAAATAATGCTTTTATTGAATTATTCCATAGATTAAAATGTCCTCTGTCCTAATGCAATTTAATTTTCGTGTGTCTCCTGAGTCCTCGAGCCCTCCGCGTCGACCCTTGCCGATCATACAGCGTAATAATGAGCTTTGAAAAATACACTTTGTTGTAACAATTGCTGTATTAAATTGATACAATCTTATTAGTTATAGCTCACGGAGCAAAGCATGGACATTCATGCATAATTCATATTACTGTATTTTACCTTTTAGAAGCTCATGGGCTTCTATCGAGGTCTTAGCTTGCCAAAAATCGGGTGTTCGAAAGAATACTAGCCCATGGAGGCAAGCCGGGAAGCAAATGTACGTGCGGATTGTGTGACATTATTATTTTACTAACTTTGGCTTTACTTTACTAACGTTAATTTAAAGATGGAGCCGTTCTGAAAAGATGACGATGGGATGGGCCGCAAATTTAAATTTAATTTAATTTAATCCGGGAATAGAGGGAGAAGAATCTGCCCGTATCATGTAAAATGATACCACTCAAAGCTGAGGAGTTGCACAACCAACCGGGCACTTCTGAATTTGATGGAGGCGAGAGGTGGCTGAGTAGATTTATGGAGCGGCACAACCTTTTTCTCAGAAGAAAGACCACCGCTTGTCAGAAGCCGCCAGCCGAATACGTCCGAAAGATCGTCAATTTTATTCGCTTCATGCGTAAACAAAGACTGGCAACACACTACGACTCGGGGTTCATCATTGCGTGTGACGAAACTGCCTTGTGGCTTGATTGTGTGTCGGGTACAACCGTTGAGACAAAAGGGGCAAAGTGTATTTTTTTTGTTTGAGACAATAAAGGCCCATGGTCAAATTACGAGCCCATGGGCCTCTATTGCGTCCTAAGCCCTTAAAAATCTGACCTTTGAAACAATACAAGCCCAGGGGTTCTAAAACGTAAAATACGGTAATTCATACTTGTCTGCCCTGGCGAAGCATTATAGTATTTAATAAGTTGTAGCACGATACGATACAAGTATAAGTGATTTACGTACACACCCTTGGTTTGATGAGCTTCTACACCTGTTTCTGGAACACGGTCACAGGTGAAATAATCGATATCCAATTAAACGCTGATGCCTTGATCCCTCGACAGAATGAGAATGTCGTCCACATTAACACGTGTCGACCTATCATACCTTTGCCTTTCTAGTTTTGCACATTTTAATACAAAATGAATAAGAATTTGGCATCTGCCGACGCTGACCTGTTCGTGTTCGGAATGTTCGGAGCCAGTAATTAGAAATCCTGAAATTCGGGACACCAAGCGCCAGTAATCTTATTTCAATCTCGAAGAGCAATTAACTGCCGCACTCAAAGTAGAAGGTGTTCAAATTTCAGACGCTGGCACTGATCATAGCTACTGGTGCTGATTCTTGACAATTGTTCGCAAATCCACAAATTTCGGCCATCCATTAAGCGTTCTGAAAAGCAAGCCTTAAAAATAAAAAGCTGTGAAGTAACTCGCGTGCTACCGACGTCGTCTAAAATGTAGCACGTACGCGGTCAGAGCTACGGAACAAAGCGAAACGAACGCATCGTATCGCATTGCCTCCTTGCACTTGTGTACATAATCCTAAATTTCTAAGTATGTAAATTTGAGTTTTTATGGAATCAATAACGGAACTTATTCCATTGTTATCGCATCCTTTCGTTCTGCATGCATGTAAAGGTACGGATTTGTTACTCATTCGCTGCATGTAGCATGTATGCATGTTCATCTTGACAAAAAAATACTTTCGCGTCACCTAAGACAATGAAAAATCCTTCAATGGCGAATTGATAAGTACTTAATACAATAAACAGCTACGCAGATTTTATGACCGCTTAGTGTTCGTGTGAGATCAACTTCGCGTTGAGAGTTCCGTTTTCAGTTTTATGATGCACATGTAATTCGTCGTGGTATTATCTTTCAAAAGTTGAATAACTCACCACTTGTCAGTGAAGGAAATATTTTATGTCCGCATTTTGTACTCCACTTCTTTCAGACGAATTGAACATTATACATATTGTTGGACTACTTTCTCTAAGGAAGGCAAACGCACAACCAAACGCGTGCTTCCCAAACGTGCACGGCGTCAATAATTCGGGTTCCCGGCTTTCTATTGGACTTTATGCATTGAATGAAAGGCGTCATGAGAAAACGGTTCGACAAATCCTGTCGCTTTCTCCCCGAGTGGGCCATTCCCTATTGCGCCTGGAATCTAATAGGAAATAGAAACTTAATCATCTCTGCCATCAGCGCTGTGTGCTCGTGGAACTCATCTCTTCAGTCTATGCCTTATCTCTATCACATCTTCTATTGTGTACTTTCCTGACACACATGCCCACTGTATTACGAGGAATCAAGCATCACTGCAGTCTCAGAAATGTTCAGTTTCACTTGCGCTCTCAGTACGCGTCCAACGTCAACCGCCAAATATTGACATTGAAGGACATGAGCAGTGAGGTGCCTCACAAGTCAGAAACCATTGGCAGAGCCTTCCGTCTTCGATGTTAAGTCGATAGTCGATTTAACTTTGAGAGTAACGTTAAGGAGCGAATCAGATCATCAGATTTCTTTAACTACGCTACTTGCAAATGGGGCATTTTGCGACATATTTTGTTATGCATCTCTGTTTCTCGCTGTTGTAAAATGAGTTCTGTAACGCCACAGAATCCTCTCTTATCAGCTGCTGCTGGAGACGAAACATGTAAAATAGCATCTTAGAACTTTACTAGTCCTTCATATTTCCATTTTTAACGTTCAAACTCGTTCAGATGTCCCATTATGAGATTACTTTTCCTTTTACTCAAAGTGTTCCTTTTTTGTGAATTCCAGGTCGCGAAGAATTCGGCGGCCTGGAAAATGACGCGTTAGACTTCAGTCAGCTGGAAGATTTCATCACTGATGAATCGGATGCAAACAGCAGGTAAACTAATGAGCTACCTAGTACAGTTGCAATGTATGCGTATCCACATCCATTGATTAATTTGTCAAATTAAATTTCAGCTATTTCGCCGACACGCTAGCGAATAGCGAAGCTTCAAAGCACATTTCCAATCAGCCCGTGCAGCCTTCGATTCAAGCCAATCGAGATCGGGTGGTGGTTCACTGCGCGATTGCGGCATCAGAAGAAACAAATGGATTCGCCAGCAAGGCAGGGCCTCAACCAAACAATCCAGCAGCCACCAACTCAGCACCACGAAATGGATTTCCACCCGGTGTCCTTCCGTAAGTCTGATTTACATGACAGACTGCACCCGCCGCAAGCTTTGAAGTCTAGATAAAGCTTGTCCTATGTCTTATAGTCGAATATTTATGAATTCACTATTATTTTGTCCATTTCCGACTAGCAAAAATGTTACGACATGAAGACAAGTGCGATTTGTGTATGCGTCTCAGACACAAGTCTTAGTTGAGTAGGCCTTTTAGGATGAAGCATTTAAGAGGGCAATGACTTGACAAGCGCTTTGATAGAATACTAAAGCTGCTATGATTGCAATTGCAATCAGTAGCGTGTATCATCTAACGTATTGATGCATTATTTTCGCGACAGGCACAACCTTCCTGACAGTCCTCCAGACTCGGGGTCTGAACCACCTTACTCACCCACGGACCCAGGCTCGCGATCACCACGTAAGCTCACAGGTTATCCAATCAAGCATTCCAACTCAGCTTCAGTAGCATGCAATAGCTTCGAGTTTGAGGGCATCTCAACTTCTCAATTCCGCGTTTTAAAGTACGCTATAAGTCAACGTAAACTGCAACTTGGTTTGGAATGGACTTCCGTTGTTTTTGTCCGTATTGCCTCCAGAACAGCAGGATTTTCGAGCAATTAGTTGCTGCCGCATGCTACCAGTGCCATCATGATCGCCTGTTACACTCACAATTTGCAGATCCAAAATCAAGTGTGAGGACTCTGCACGAGATGTTGGTCCAGCATCCGATCTATTCATCGGGCCAGAGTCAAGTGGCTGTGACGTCTGCGCATGTTGCGCTTGCAGCCCACGAACTTCCATCCATGGGCTCTCCAATGCCGCACTTGACTCCACTCCGCGGACCTTCGCTGATTCCCATTGCGTCGTCGCCTGGTCATCCGATTGGGTCTCCAATGGGGAGCACTTTGACCCAGTTGGGAGTTGCGTCATACGCCCAGCAACATCATTGTCAACAATCGTCGCCTGTGAACTCAGATTCTCCCATCACGATTCCATCTGGAGAACCGGTGCAAGCATTCTACAGTCCGCTGCAACCTGTGAATGGAGAAATCACGAGAGGCCGGAAAAGAAAATCTTCAGAGTCATCTTCGAACGTTTCCAGCGATGGCAAACAGTGTTCGGTGCAAGTCAAACAAGAACCAGGTAACGAATCTACCATAAGTGTGTTTACTGTTGGGCTACGCCGGGGCATGGGGATTTTAAGACTCATATCTCACGCGAATCAATTCATAGCATGAGAGCACAATTTGTTTGTCTCCACAGGCCCATGTTTCTCGGAACTCTCGCCTACAGACTCGAATTTGTCCAACAACAACGGTGCAGCATCGCAGAATAGTCACGGCGATGAGGAGTATGGATTTGACTTTTCTGGTGATGCATCCTCTTATCTGGACGCGAACTATCAGTGCATAAAATTCCAGCCCTTTCAAGAAACAACCTGGCATGGATTGGCTGATGCAAATTTCAAAGAATTGTAAGTAGCTCATTAAAGCTTTTCTTGGAGCTGTCAGCGAGGTTCACTTACCCACGGCTTGCCACACTTTCAGGTCGTTGCCATATTATAAAGTTGACGCCGATAAAGGCTTCAATTTCTCAAATGCGGATGATGCATTTGTTTGTCAGAAGAAGAATCATTTCCAGGTTTGTGTGCGTGCTAATTCCGACTATTTTCTCAATATTTATTGCTTCCTTGTACGCTTTGCTTTAACCAGTTACATTTAAACTCTTAGATTACTTGCCATGCCAGACAACAAGGCGATCCTAAATATGTAAAGACTGCTGATGGTTATCGACCGATCGAGAATTTTTTCATCCATTTCTACGGTGTCAAAGTCGAGTCTCCAAATCAAACGATTAAAATCGAACAGTCTCAAAGCGACCGCAGCAAGAAACCATTCCACCCTGTCATGTACGTGCTCAAATCATGACTCTTGTATTTGCGTTTTTGATAACGGAGCTGATAAAAATTATTTACTACTGAATTAGGGTTGATCTGAGCGCAGATCAAATTGCAAAAGTTACGGTTGGCCGTTTGCACTTCAATGAGACAACTTCGAACAACATGCGGAAGAAGGGAAAGCCGAATCCTGACCAGCGATTCTTTTACTTGGTGGTTGCTCTGCAAGCCCACTGCTCAGATGGAGTCTATCCAATCATCGCGCAGTCGTCGCAACGAATCATAGTTCGAGTATGTTCTCATGTAAACTTCCACAATATCCTGTCGCGAATCACAATCGTCTATCGTCGAATTTGCCAACAACTTAACTTTGTTCCAATTTTTCAGGCATCAAACCCTGGGCAGTTTGAGAGCGACGTGGAGTTATCTTGGCAAAAGGGTCAAACCACAGACTCCATTTATCATGCAGGGAGGGTTGGCATAAACACAGACAGACCCGAGGAGGCGCTCGTCGTGTACGGGAATTGTAAAGTGACTGGCCAAATTACACATCCGAGTGATTCCCGAGCCAAAAATGACATACAAGAGGTTTGGCGTCTATTTTCGTTCTATAGTAAATATTTCGAATGAGGATCTGACTCATTTGTTGTAAATTATAGATAGACACGAAAGAACAACTGAAGAATGTTCAGCAAATTCGTGTCGTGCGCTACAAGTACAATCCCGAATTCGCCAAACTTGTCGGACTCTCTGAAGAGGATGCAATGGACACCGGAGTCATTGCGCAGGAAGTCCAGAAGATCATTCCTGATGCCGTTAAAACAACGGGAGATCTAGATTTACCTAGCGGGTCAAAAATTGACAACTTCTTGGTCGTGAATAAGGTGAGACCTTTGACAGCATGTTTGAGTTGTCGCTTCTGACTGCATTCTGTCGAACAATCAGGAGCGCATATTCATGGAAAACATCGGAGCTGTGAAGGAATTGTGTAAAGTCACTGGAAAACTTGAGACACGAATTGACCAACTGGAGAAAATTACAAAATTGAAGCGACAAGACAGTGGAAGGTCATATTCTTCATCAAATGCTTCAGGTAAAAATTCGGGAAATGAATTTTTTGTCTTCGGTTAATTGTTAGTAGTTGCTAAGCCTGTCATTTTTGTATATAGCATCTGCAAGAGCAAGGAAGAGATTATCGGCAAGTTTAGCTTCATTGTCCCGGATTGACAGGGTTTGTCCCAGCAAAAGAGTGCAGCTTTTGATTGGGATATTGCTTCTTATAATGGCACTCAGGTACAATAATGCCGACTAAGATTAAGCCCAAAAACTTAAGTTCATGAAGTTGAATTATGTTTTTATTAGTTTGGTTGCAATGGCTACGTTGTATGCACTCGAATATCAAAAACGGTCGTCGTTTGAGCTATACCATCACAAAACTCACCACTTAATCAACTCATCGGAAACACACAATGCGAACAAACTGCATGACCCGTTTCATAAAACTTCAAGTATTCCTATGAATCTTCATGACTCAGAAAATCAAATTCCGCTCTCTTCTGGGGGATATTATCCGTTCCCATTCTCATCCTCCCCGTCATCCGAAAGAGCCTCGCCTTCCAATACTCAGACACTCACAAAGTCTCCGAAAACCGAAAACTTCAACCAAAGATTTTACGTAAAACCTCCGATTGACCCGACAATCCCGGCAAGGCTAAATCCAAAGGTCTTGGGCAGACCAGCGCATTGTCCGCTGTACCTGACTTTGCCAATGTGCAAGGTGAGTTCTCCTGCAATGTCCTGCGGCGAACATAACTTCTGCACAATTAACTTTTTTGTATCCCACAGGTATTCTGTTGCTCATCTGCCAACATGGAGGAGGCCTCAGTTGACTATCAGTACGTGGAAAGACGAGCCAAGACAGTCGGAGCTGCTTCTTCAAGTCAGGAACAACAGACACAAACTAACAGCACAGTTGATGCTGAATCTAATCGATCGGTAAGTTTCTGCCTGAAATTCCACGTCATTTGTAGCCTGACCGTATTACTTCTGATTATGCAGAGTAATCCAGTGCACAAGAATGGCCTGGAGTACAGTCGGCGAAAACGCCAAGCGCAAGAAAGTAAGGAAAATTGACGCCCAAGATAATCATGCTATTGAACTGAAATCTTGCAACAACACTACTTGAATGTTTTCCAAATTGTAGGTCCAAAATTGCTAAACGTGCCATCCATTCAAGTTTTATCCAAAATGATTAATCAAACTTTAGGATCGTCGTATTGTGTGGTATGAATGATTTATTTCGCTTGTATTTTCTTAATTTTATTGATCGCGCATTAATAACTCATTCATCGGTGGTTCTCCATTCAGGTGGATTCTGAAGGATATCATGACTGCGTGTCTACAGAAAATCGCTATTTTTCAAGCGCAAACCTTTCTTATCACATTCCTCTCAGCAAGTATTGGGACGAACTTTATGTTTCCCTCATCTTCAAGTAAGCGTCTTGCTCCTTCCTGATTAAAGTTTTGTTTTCGCGTGAATAAACGTGTGCCTCACAAAATTTACAGCATTTCGTCACAATTCACAATTTCTCAACCTCTAATTTGCGAGAAAGTTTACGTCCAACCCGCCTGCATCTCGCTGATCGGGACAGGCGATGAGAACAAGGTGGACATTGATGCAGACATCACGGACTCATCGGTTACAACTCTCGAGCAAAATGTGTACTCGGTTAAGTTACAGGTCGGGACAAGCCCGTACACTCGGTTCAGCATCCGGTTTTCATCTAGCCAATCAAATCAAGAGGTACCAAACGCTCGCTTAGTGCACCTTCTGCATTACCTTTCATTGGAGTTAAATGCGCAAATTTTGTATTTCAGAAACTTTGCTCGCTGACACCAAACTCGGACTCCAAATTTTTCGAGTTCAACTTTTACTTCTACCGCGTGTGTGATGAGTAAACACTTCGTTGTCACTCTACAGTAGCTTTAGCTTAGACAACACATCGTGTTATATGTCGTTGCTAATCTTTTGGGTTTAAACCTGTGCTAATAGTATCCACAAAGAGAATGTACGCTCATGTCTCGTAATGTTAATAGGACATTTATGCTATTTGACAACATGGTGTCTTTCCTGCTCTTATTTTGTCATCCGTCCAAGTTCTAAAGGTTGGCCATTGAGAAGGCCAAGAAATCAGAGATTCCGTTGTACAAATAGCCAAACGTGTGTATGAATTTCAAGGTGTGAAAAGTTGTGAAAAGGCAAAAAAGCAACCGTTTTCATAGTCAAACATAACCTCAATCAAATAAATTAGGTCATGACAATTCCTAGTACGCTGAGGTATGACAATTCTATTCTATTTTCATGTGAAAAAAGTAAAAGTTTACTGTAAAGCTGTGATACATTGGATGACATTTTTATTTTCTGTCCGACAAGAAAGGTAGTACGTTTCTAAATCTCAGTTGTACGCATGCTTGGAAGATATGCGCATCCAATCTAGATGAATTATATTTTTTGTAAATCTGAGTAAGGATTTCTTGCAAGTTGTAAAAGTGCTCAGACTCAGTTTAGTTCGTATTGCGAATTTTATTTTAGTGTATTGTTTATTTAATCTTGTTATTTGGTACAAAATACTCTAGCCGAGGCTGTGACGCTCATGTCAGTTAATTTCCTGCTAATAATGAATCCTTTCAAATCAGAGTATGCATCAAAGAGAGAACAAAAAAGTATTGCTATGGTCGTCCTATCGAGTCTACAATTCAAAGTAATATTAGGCTTGTGTGTGTGATTTTTTCAAAATTGGCGTATAATTTATAAAATGCACTTCATTGTAACTAGCAATGAGTAGAACACGTGTTAATCGCTCTTATTTATCCCTTTAATGGAAAAATTTTAGTGTTCTGCATCGTTGGAGTGTAATTTATGGCGAGGAACAAAAGAAAAGTAGATATGCTGTAAGCGGTAGAATTAGATTAATGTGCGAAATGAATATCCTACTGATTTTTCCTTGTACTTAAGCTGTAGATTTACAATCGATTTATGTCTCACGAGAATGTAGTGCAATTGTACTCGATTCGATTTGTCAGCAAAATTTATTTGTCATATCTTGCTGATTTGTTTAGGCGAGCATGTTTAGGTTAAATGTATGCTACAACCCTGCAATACTTTTGACGGAGTGAATAAATACTTAGCAGCAACAGTGCAAAAATCTGCGTGAGTTCTTTCCTGGCTTTTCCATTCTTATCGCACTCTGCCGATTTTCTGACTCGCAAGACGTTCCTTTCGTCGTGTTTTGAAACAGTTCCTCTATTGCGATGTTTTCATGTGTCTGTGTCAGTACAGCAAATTCTTCATTTTATGATTTGTTTCTGACAGCTCTTATAAGTAAACGACAAGTAGAAAGGCGACGCACCAACAAGAATTTTCGTTAACTCTTTGATAAGCTTAGACTCAAGCGATCGCAAGACACTGCTTTCTGACTGCTGACTCAAGACATGTGTGCAATGTAAGGCTTGCGTATGAGAAACTGGAATCTCCAATTTATTTTTGAATTGTAATGATCCTGTTTACTGGAACTCAAAGGTTTTGTTGTTTTGCCTATCGGAGTTTGGCAATAAGTTCAAATATCATTCGGCTGCTGGCTTCTGGAATTACCAGCATCAGCATCCGTTCTATGTCGCCGAGCAATTATACCCCAAACCGGACTCGGACGGAGGCTAAAGAACTGATTGTACGCTGCCTTCACAGACCTGCAGTCCAATGACGCTGCGGAGGGTACGCTGCAGATCAATGAGCGAAACAGAAGGCCAACAACTTAAAACTTATTGTTCCGATTAGGAAAATTAACGTACACTAAATTAGAAGCATGGTGTTATTCCGAAATACGTGGACAAACACATTTCTAAAGTGCGACAATTATGCAGGAATAAAATGAAAACTAACGAAGAGATAAATCTCGTCGAGCGTAGCCGGCAAAGTGTCCACAATGGTCGCCACGTTTCCCCTTTGCAGAGCAGGAGAAATCCGCTACAGAAGGAACACCGGCGCTCGCTTCCCTCCCGTCAAAGCAGCTTTTAAAACTATTAATTATATATGTAGTAAAGTTTGGCATAGCCGAAATTCTAGACATGTAATTGCACTTACTGCAATGGGTCGAAGGTCATGCGTAGAATACCGTAACATTGAGTAATATAAATCCAAGTCTGAAAGAGAAATGGAGAGGTGTGGTGCAAGTCAAAGTTTTACTACAGGCGTAGACTAAAGACAAAGAAAGACCAAGCGTAAGCACGAATAACCTCAAAGCGGCTCCAGAATATCAAGCGCGTTTGTACTAACAGCTTTCTTAAGCACTACATTTAACTCTAACAGCGGTTGTGGTTTCACGATATGATACTACTATTCTCCAACTCACTCTTCATATTGTGGTGACAGTCTGGGCTCTGCGCGTTGCAGCTCAGCGTCAGTTCAGTTGCTTGCCGACATTCCGTCAGTCCACGCAGACAAATTAAAGCGAAAGTGTAAACAGAAAGCAGTCTCAATCGTGATTCTGTATTACCGACGCTGATCCTTCAAAAGTTAATTGATTTTCAAAGCCTGCCTAAACGAACCGCACGCTGAGGCGGCAACAGCATACAATAGACACACATCTGAGAGTATCCCTATCAAAACGAGTCTAATAATTGGGCTTGTCCTCGGAAATTCTTGCTAACGTTCATTACAGGCTTGACAATGGAAGCGAGCATGCTGCCAGCTGACATTCGGAAGAAAGTCTTCCGGATCTGTCGCGACTACCTTCACGGTGCCTGGAAACAGATTGACGCAAGAGACCTCGTTTTGAAGCGTGTGAGGTAAGTCAGTACAGTTTCATACCATATGCGCGGTCAATGCGTACTCTGTGAGATGAGGCGACCTCAGCGTCCAGAGATAGCACAAGCCCCATCAGCAGATTCGAGATTCCAGACGCTTTGCAGTGACCATAGTTATTTTCCATGCTCGATTTATCAGTTTCTACCAAAATAACCTGATTTTGAAGCACTGTTAGTTAACTGCTTTTCGATACATACGAGATAAACAAAGCTTGAATGTTGTCCATGGGCTCAGCACGCAAGTTCCCGTTACGTTCGTCGAAATTGGCAAATGGAAAACATTCGAGTACATACGCATCAAGTTTATGACCCACGTGCGCGTAAAAATAACCCTGAAGTAGAACATCTGATCTGTGCGAGTACAAACAGATTCATAGACAATACCACATGTCGTAAGATTTGTGATACGCGATACCAGACACAGAAATTGGCTTGGCTAGCTGGCGTAACTCAAAAGCCAAAAGCTTTCACGAATAGATTGAATGGGCGTCTGTCTCACCCGCAAACATCGCAGTTCCGAGCGAGACATGTAACGCACACTTAGCCTAAATATTTGCAGAGGCAAACCCCGATCATTCAGTGTTTCTGTGTTTACGTTTCATCTGCGGTTTTGAATACCGAAACAAGGTCAATTTCGTGTGATTACGAGCCCCGGCAGCTTCTTTGAGCGAGACCACCGACTCGTGGTGATAAGGCGGCGAATTACGTCTCTTATGAAAGTCTGCTGTGAGTTGTGAGAGTTACGTACTCCACGCCACATTTACACTCGGTTTGCAAACGTAAATCAGTGAAATGACCTCACTGCGACGTATTTAATCGCTAATCGGATAATCACTCGAGCGAGACTCGAGATTTCATTGATTCATCTGTCATGTGCTCATTCCTCGTACGCTGCTCATAGTTCATGCCCAGTCCAAGGAAGTTCATTCGCATGACCGCAGTTCTTAATCTCATTGGCATTTCGCAAGACCATGCTCCTCTTACTCATAATTCCATTCTAATGACTCGGCAAATTACGTCTTTAGTTCTTCCCATGCTCGAGTATGAATGAACCGTTTTGGTGACAACTTTTTAATGATTCCTAGTGGTGGACTCAGCAACTGGTTGTACCACTGTGCCCTGCCTCTGAACACGACACCAACCGACAACGAGCCCATTGAAGTCCTGCTTCGATTTTATGGCCAGGTAAATGCTTTCTAACATTGAAATTGTCATGTGAGAGCCAATTTGTAATTTGGTTGACCATGAAAATGAATGTGTTGGCTCTCAATTATTGTTTCTGCCTAGTGCAGGGCTGGAATGAATGAGGTATATGGCATGCCGACTCCTAGAGTCCAAATGACTAACCTGAAGGGTCCATGTCTGGATAAATGCGTTGCTGTGCAGAGATTCACGTCTCAAAAACATGGCTTCCCTGGCATTCTCGGTCGGGCGTCAACCCAAACATTAAATCACTAGTTGGGGGAATTAGATTTTTTGGTGACAAGTTTACAGCACGTTGTACAGACCAGTAATTGTTGAATACGACTTTGAAGGTTCACGGAGCGGATGCGCTGGAGTCACTGATGTCAGAAACGGTCGTTTTTGCGCTTCTTTCCGAACGCAATTTGGGACCAAAACTCCATGGAATCTTTCCCGGCGGACGCATCGAGGAGTTCATTCCGGTAAGTACAAAGTGTTCCAAGTCAATCAGACTTCATTTTTCATCAAATGTTGAACTTTTAATTGTATAGTCGTATAATGAAAATGTTTCCTTGGTATGGCAGGCGCGAGCATTGCTAACGACTGAATTGCGTGATCCCGACATGAGCAGATTGATCACACAGAAAGTGGCACAGATTCATTCGCTCAGTATTCCGATATGCAAGGAGCCGTCGTGGTTGTGGGGCACGCTGGACCGGCAAGTCTCCCACATAGTTTGCGTTGCACGATTTAATCGGTCGCGACTCGAACCGCCCTACTTTTTAAAATTCAGTGAACAATTTAAAAATTACCATGCTAATTTATTGATTGAGGTCAGTTTTCTAGATTAATACCATTTCCATATTGAGTGTAATACAAGTTCCGTCTTCTGCAAATCAGCACGTAGTAATTGAGACAGTCTGACCCGGGCACCCGCGAACGGCCTGGTAGCGCAAGCGACTCCGGCGCCGACTCTCTCGGCGAGTGGAGTGAGGTCTGTCCGCCGGGGATGGGCATTGGGCTGAAGTGCCTGGTGCCAAGCGCCGGGGGTCCGCACCTCATTAAGATGATAATGATAAATGTGAAGAATTCCCCGAAATGGAGGTGCGGACCCCCGGCGCTGGGCTCTTTGGTCTGGTGTCCGTTCTCGCTGGGGTGCCTCTGCGCCACAGAACGACTCTTAATTCAACGAGTGCCCGGGTGAGCGCATCTTGTAGATTTAGCCCTCTCATTTCTTTCTAACTTTTAGCACATGTGAAGTAAATGCCGTGAGAATGTTGTTCGGCTTATGTCTTAGTACGCAGGAGCCGAGAATAAATAAACAAATTATTATTATTATAATACAAGTTCCATTTTCAGTTTTATTGCTTTAATTGTTATACAGAAGTGACGAAAGGTTGCGTACTGCTAATGCAACGTGTTTCTTTGATTTTACTTCAGGTGGATGCGGAACATTCACGAGAACCTGGCCAAGCCGGGCTCTGTTGGCACACGTGAGAAGGAGATTATATCGACCTTGCGCGATTACAATCTCGACAGTGAACTCCTTTGGCTAAGGTTCGTGTAACCCGTGTGCGTAATTTACAAAACAATTCGACTTCTTACTTTTTTACAATGCATTTTTACTTCTGGGTTTTTAGAAAATTCTTGCCGACTGTCGGAAGCCCGGTAGTGTTTTCACACAATGATCTGCAAGAAGGCAACATCCTCGTTCGCTCCGATCCCAAGACGCTGGATGAGAAACTCGTCCTGATTGACTTTGAGTATTGCTCGTACAATTACCGCGGATTTGACTTGGCCAACCATTTTTGCGAATGGAGTTACAATTACAACATGGCCGAGCATCCGCACTTCGCATTTGATGCGTCAAACATGCCAACGCTGAAGGAGCAAGTAAGTACAAATCACAAATGCGCTCAATTAAAACTCCGAACTGCAAGTGCAATGGACGAAAGTGAATGTCGTTCTGTTTCAGGTCCGATTCATTCGCTCGTACACGAACGTGCTTCGCCGGGAGTACAAGTTGAACAATCCTGACGCTGACTTGAAGCAATACTATGTGTTGTTCGACCAAGACCATATCCTCAAGGAAGTTCAAGCATTCACTTTGTGCTCACATTTCTTCTGGAGTGTTTGGGCAATTGTCAACGCTCAAATATCCAAAATTCCATTTGGCTATTGGGTACATTCACTTTGCTGATGAGTAGATTTATTGAATGGTGTGTGAATTTACATTTTATGCTTCAATACAGGAGTATGGGGTCAGTCGACTTGAGGCCTACTTCAAACTGAAAAATGAACAATTCACATAGGTTCGCAGTAGTCTTCGATGTGGACTATCAACAGTATCGGTGCAATATGTACCCCTTGACACCAGTTCGGCCTTTTTGAAGAAAATAAAGAGATAAAGGAAATAATTTAAGGCAGCAGCTTAATCTGCGGGTGCATCTACAAATTTAGCACCTTAACGATTTAAACAGTTGCATCTTCCATCAACTATTTTAAAATGAATGAACTACTTTACCATAAATTTGACAACTTAGTAAGTATTACTATGCTTAGGTTTTAGCCTTTTTACTCATTCTTTTTTCGGTAACTCATTGTTCGGAATATTTTTTGTTGAGCGTATGGTTCGAATACCTTGTAGGCTCTTACGCATTTTAATTACTAATAATTCGTGCTACACAACTGTCACGTCATTATTGTCATGATTTTACTGTTGTACGATGTAATAATAATATTTTTGTACTCAGCCTTAACAGTAATCTCTTGTATATAAAATAAATCGGGTTCGTTGTGGCTTTACCTCCTTAATACTCTTTCTGTAAGCGCACTTGTAATCAAAACCAAAATCAAGCCGGTCACGTGTCACGCTCATACTGCTGTAAAATCATTGCACGGGCATGATTTTGCTGCGACTCACGTCGAAACCGAAGTCAAAAAACCAATAGCAGGAGAGGAGAATGGAAACCGAAGCACCAGCTCTAAAAAAACGCGGACCTTTTCCACTTGCTCTTGCTTTGTTGTGTCGTGCTTTTCTGTCCTCGCTAAAAGAAGGACCACAATATTTTAACACTTCTTCATAGATTTCAAGAATTATAATTCAGTGATTAGAAGAACTAAAAGTGACTTACGATTGAGGATTTTCATTAGAATTTTGCAAAGGATGGTTCCGGTTAAGGCCCTGTTTTCGGCCAAGCGCTCGCGATTGACGAGTCATACATCAATCGAAAGCTTACACCCCAAGGACTTTAACAAAAAATATTTGACATCGAAATTCGACTGCCCTGGCTCA